>JADLZN010002145.1:0-321295 GCA_018155175.1 Sinocyclocheilus anophthalmus | reverse complement strand
AGATTTATTATTTTAGTACACAAAAATCACATTCTGATTCCAAAATAACTGCTATTTTAGCTATAGTATTTTACTACTGTATATCAAAGTATTAGTATTAATTGCTATATACAGTACTGTTATATAGTTTAGCTTAAATATTTAAATTTATTTTTTTTTTTTTTTTTGGATCTTTCAGTTTGTGATTTTAAATGTAAGCTTTTAGTCAGTTTTTTAATTAATTTTTCTTATTTTTTAAAAATATGTATATATTATTTATTTTGGCTTTGTAGTTATTTTTTGTACTTAGCTTTTAAACTAAAATAAAATGATAAATGATGTATTGGCAACTAGCTGACATCAAATAATTTTAGAATTTCCATGATTATTTTTTTAATTTTTTTTAAAATTTTTTTTTTACATTTACAATAATGACCCTGCAAAATAATCCGTGATCCAGTCCATGTTGGTATTTTCAATGTAACAGAAATGTGACTCTAGGAACTTGATCAGGTTTCTGGTGAGACTGACCTCTGCTGGTCTTGTGGGGACATTACAGGCATTGATACGACCGTTTTAACATATCCAGTTGGTGCCTAAATATTATCAATAGTGCTATATGACTAGTCATTTTGTGGGTTATCTGTATATCATGCTGAAGTCTTTCAAATGTCTTTTTTTTAAGATATCTGCATGAGCGGCTTATGCGGCTTCAGGAGGAGGTCAGCCTCCTCAAATCAAACGTCATGAAGTACAAGGTATTTATAACACATATAACCACATTTATATGCAGACAGGAGATTTATTCACTTTAGTTATGTATAAATTAATTCTGTATGCTTATGTTAAGCATATGTTTTATTTCAGAGTGCTTTGGAAAGCAAGAAGAACTGCAAAGTCTATGGCAAGTCCAACAGCAGTGCTCTGACAGGTGTCCTCTCTGCTAAACAAGGTACCACACAAGACTTCTGCAGAATCCAGAAAGTAACAATTGCGTTCTTTACCAGTATTCTTTTTTAATTCATGTACAATTATTTGAAAGAAAAATATTTAGAAGCTAAGCTTAGCTACAGCTTATATGTTTCCAGTTCAAGAGCTGTTGCTGTCTGAAGAGAATGGCTGCAGTCTCCCGGTCTCTTCACAGTCCATTAGTGACCTGAAGTCCCTGGCCACTGCCACCTCTGCGCGAGACCATTCATGAGAAGAACTGTGGTCAATTCAGCCACTAAAGGGCAACAACACGTATGTTTGATACATATGCTTGCAACCGGGTGTCTCCTTTCTGTGCTGGAAAGCCACACAGATGCCAGAGTCTACTTTTGATATGGTGTATTTATTTTACTATATAGTTTTGATTAATTTTAATTTCTATTTTTAAGTATTTTCAGTTTTCATATTTAACTTTAGTTACATTTTTGAGAATGTGTTTTTAGTTGCCCATTTTATTTTCTTAGTGCATTGTTGTTTTTATTTTATTTTAAATTTTTAAATATGACTATTTAGGTTTAAAAAATGCTTTTCCAGTTCCAGTTTTAGTTTTAGTGTTTATTTCCAGTTAGTAATTTAGTGCTTGAACTTATTTAATTTAGTTGCCAAGGCAACATTTACATTTTTTTTTTTTTTAAGTTATCTTTGCTATTTTATTGTAGAATGAACAAAAGTGCTGTTTAATAGTTTTGTTAAGGGTCATATGATGCGGATTTCAATTTTCCTTTCTCAATTGGAGATTACAAGCTCTTGGTTTTTTTTCTGTCTTTTGGTGCGTAAAGAAGATCTGTAAAGTTTCAAAGACTAGTCTCAAATCCAAAGAGATGTTCTTTATTAAAGTTAAGAGTCAGCCACATCTACCTAAAACGGCTTGTTCGAACACGCCCCCAAATATCTACCTCACTATGTGAAAATATTAGCATAATACTACCCAAATGTTCACGCAAAGAAAAAAATGCGTAACTTTTATTCTCGCTGTAGTAATTGTTTTATTTAAGCCATGTCGGTGAGGTAGAAGAAGCGCTGAGGAGCTTCGTTGCTGAAGCCTGAAACTACTTTGTTTGGCATTGCAAAAGGAGGACGATATCCTAGCACTTCTTTTGTCATGCCTGGAGTGATCCGTGATCCCGGAATCGCTGAGGGGAAATACATCAACTTTGCGTGAGGGTATCACTGGATCGGCTTTCACATGATGACGAAGCAGGAGTCCAGCCCGAGGTCACATATGGTTGCGCTAAGCCCTCCGGACCGCGATGCTCCTTCGTCGAATACGCTGGCCGCGACGCGCCCCCCCCTTTCAAGACCCGCCTCCGCTCACCTCAAGGCTGCAGTGGCTGCACGACTGTTTCATTATTGTGAAAGCGCAAATACTTTGTTTGGTCTTCCAAAAGAGGACACAACTAGAAAATCAGTGGTTAAGTTGTATTTACAAACTGTTCCAGAACAGTTCAAACCCAAATATCCAGATGTGTGCAGCAAATTTTATGGATGACTGTTTCCTGATCCGCCGGTAGAGTAGACTACAATGCCGGCTGTTTTGACTCACAGTCTGTAAGTACGTTTTTTACATTAAAGAATTTGCCACTGACAATTCAAAAACGAGTTTTGAGCAGTGTAGAGTAGAGTAGCACTTGTTGTTTTTCATTTCTCCGATCACAAATGCAGACATGGTTTTATGTTTACATGACGCGATGCAACGCAATGGGTAAAAAGACAGTATAAATCATTATAAACCGTAATTATGTCCCCAATGGATGCAAAAATTGCCTCGTTTATAATGGGTTTTAATGTTTATGTTTCAGGCGCTACGGTCCCCCCCCCCCCCCCTCCCCGATCAACCCCCCGTTGCCCTGGCATCACAATATGGTAAAAAGTGGCTAACATTTCCATCACACTGATCTGACTCCTGGTATTTGAGCCCAATAATAACGCACTGGATAGCCTGCCCTGCGCCATATCAGAGCACCACCTCGCTTTCCAGACGACATGAGCCTTTGCTTAAAAATCGGAAGAAAAAATTCAGAAAGGCGCCGCGGCGCATAGAGGAGAAACACTAGAAATAATAATGTCAGTATGGGAAAATACCTGTGTTTTTTTTTTTAACCCTTAAAACTGCATAAACATCACTTTCAAGCTACACAAATAAGTGTTCTGTTTTAGCATAGCATCATTATGACCCCTTAATAATAATTAATCTTGCTAAGATGCTTGTTTATTAGTATTGTGGGATCTCAGTTACGCCGAGAGCACCAGAGCATACTTAGTTTTACATCTAACTATATACTATTATTTATAGGGTTCTGCCCATATATTTGACAGGATCCTGGTTGTAACGACGGGTGAGAACTGGAAAGAAAGCTGACAAACATTAGAGGTGTCTGGTGTTGCTGGAGTCTGCCTCCCGGCTAAACATCATGTCCAATACTATGCGTTGCCTTTTTTGCCTTTTCTGGTTATTTGATTGATTTAGATTTTGTTTTTTTACTTTTGTGCTCTAATAGCACTTTACTTTGTGTAATGCGTTCGGTACTTCTTTGCTAACATAATAGAGGGTGTTAGTCTTGGGAGCTTATTTACATTTTTTTTAAATTAAATTACTTTCACTTGCTCTCCCATTTCTGACCTCTCGCATAGTTCGTTCACCTCTCTTGGACGGCGATCACCTACAATGTGTCTCTCGGATACGGAGTATTCTTTTATTAAATATAGTTTTCTGCCTTTTTCATACCTCGTTCTGCAATTTTTATTTTCAACCTCTTCCTACTCTGTTACCTTTTTTGTGTACTGAACAATATAACTATTGTTTCACTTTTGTAATAGTTGGGTGCCTTTCATTGACTCCTTCAACTTTTTTTTCCTAGGAAGGAAAGCCGTATCCGTATTGTCCTGAGTGACTCCTCAGCCATGTCCAGTCCAGCGCCAGAGTCCGTGGTGCCGTGAGTTACTACCCAGTGACACCCTCATCTGGCACTTACAGCTGTACGTAATAACTTTTGTGTCTCGTGGATTCTTTAAACATTAGCAGGCACACAAATCCGTAATTAGGTATTATTCATTTTGTCAATTAAATTGGAATCATTCAGTAGCGGGCGTTGAGTTCAGCAGGTTCATACATATACTTCTAAGCGATAATTCGACTAAACACTATATTCATTCTTATTAACTTCGTTGGTATTCTAATTTAATGACGTGTCTCTGTTTCTAGTCTCCACCGGCCCCGCCCCCCACAGCTCAGACGCTTTGTAGCCCCGACTGCCTACATGGCCAGTACTTTGTGCTAGCTCCAAACGTAATTGAAAGTACGTCCGAGTCCACAAGCTGGAGACGCTCGCCACACCTCTAATCCTTTTGTTTTTTTTTTTCGAAACATTTCATAGAAGCTTTTCCATTCGCGCGCCACCCCGTGACAGCCGTGCCCCCCCTCCCCCTATGCGTGAATAGTTTTGTAAATGTCATCACTATAAATATCTAATAACTTCCATGAACATTTTTATCTAGCTTTTTTCATCCGACCATTAGTAGTGGCCCTGTATTATGGCATAAGTATTTGTCTACAGCCTACACCACTCATTACTCAACTTTGTCTGCTTTGGCATCACCCACCAATGACTGACCCTCCCCCGCCAACTTACACAAAATCCTGGCTTGTACCACTCCATTCGCCTTCTCCTCCATGCCGAGTCACACACAGCCCGGGCCCTTTCCTCCTTGCCCAGATCGAGTTATCTCGCATCTCCAAATAAAGGGTTAAGCCTTCACCGCCACAAAGGAAAATTATGCTTGTGTTTTACTTTACCCGAAAGCCATCCCCTAGAGTGCCTTATGAGGACTTGTCGGCGGTCTCTTGATGCATCAGTCGGAGGCTCTCTTACCCTTGTCCCTTTGCTCTTTCCAAGCTTATCCGTGTACTCGCCGGTGCCGCGTCGCGCCCCATCGGCCCTGCAGTTCTTACCGGGTTTCAAAAGACGGTGCAAATAAACCCCAACGCCCGCTTCCCCCCCCTTCCCCCTCCAAGTGTCTCGCATGACTCCGGGGGGGCGTTCTCGCAACAAAGGCCTCCGTGCCCGACCCATCCGATGCATTTTCGTAATAGAACAAATATCCCTCTTTCAAAACGTAATAACTCACTTTCATTTTAGCGCTTTCCCATGTTTTCGGCTGTCAGCCTCCACTAGAACATTCCGTTTCCTACTTCACCCCTCTACGTTTAATTCCGTGGTACTTGCCCGTTTCTTGAGTAATTGTTGTGAAATTTATAGTCCAACTTTCTGATGGAACCATAGTTATCTACACACTCCCCCTACGTTATACCTTTTTTTCAGTGCTATCCCATACCCACACATTTGCTGTGTATTGGCCGAGAATACCTCAAATAACATCAAGTTCAACCCAATTGTTGTCGTTCCTCTTTCCACATTTCTAGCAAAATTGAATAATCATTCAAAAAAAATATTATTTGACTGCATATATGGGCCCATGCTCTAAACTGGCAACTCTAGGCTGCTCATACCCGCTCCCTACTATATTGTGATTACATCTGGAAACATTTTCTGAAGGTAACCGTCTCCTTTCTGCAAACACCAAGGAGGAGGGGGGACATACATATGTCCTAGATACTAGAAATATATTTTTTTTCCATTAAAATAATAAGTGTTATCCTCTCAAGCACGGAGCTGCAGTGACCCCCGCGCATGCGCCCCGCTCCTTCTTTTCTTCTGCTTTCTGTCTTTTCTCCTGTGGTCTTTTTGGGCCCGGTTTTTGATGTGGTCATACTGAGCAGAGCGTGACAGAGAGACACATGGACTTAGTACTAGGCATTTCAGCCACAAGATGACGTCAACCTGCACGTGGCACCCCGTGAGTCCTCGCATGCCAAAGGATCCGGATGTGATAATTATTTCAGACGCAATATTTCATGTCTCACAACTCCCACAGCTTAACAATCCAGCAGAACAGTATCCAGTCATGTGGGTAACCACACAGTGTAACAACCATTTGCTTGTTTGTGACGCTGGACGCCTATGGTGTCCTACTGAGAGGGATCAGATACGATCATAATGAAGATCGCACAAGCCGTGGATGTCAGTCTCTTCGAACACAAACAGTATACTTTGACAGGTTCAGAAGAAGAAGAGATGTGCGCGAGAATGCAGACTCTTTTCCTTCCTTTTTCCCCCCTCCTCTTTTTCCTTGTTGCTCATCTGAGGGGATTTGATAGATAACGGCGACATACGAGCACAGCTACGGCCTGTGCCGCCCAGCAGCAGAGACATTGGCAGTTTTGACTGTGCTTTCTGAATCTCTGAAGCTCTGTACATCGCGAACAGACCAACAGATGCGAGTCGTAGTTTCGAGAGAGAAGAATACAGGCAATGCCTTCATCTAAAAACAAGTTCTCTGATCAAACATCATGCCACAGGACACATCCTTCCTTTCACGAAAATTACAGAACTAGTTGAGGAATGCATAAAACACTACCTACATTCATTCAAAGCCCCGATCACTTAACGAAGTGTCTGAATTACAGAAATTGTATGCCCCCACAAAAGAAAAAACAATAAAACCACGAACCTTGAATGCCTAAATGGAGCTCGATTGTGAACCTTATGATGTAGGCCACTACTGCTACACTTATACTAGCCGTTATTGATATCTTAAAGACACATCTTTATGTATTTTGACTATTTATAAACATATTTTGTAATTGTTTCTGATGCATTGTGTGGCTAAAACATGACAGTTTCTTTTTCACTTCTAATTTTCAGTTTACCCTTCTTGTTATTTTTCAATGAGTACAATACAACATGCAATTTCTGTTTCACTTGCAAGAGGTAAAGGTTCTTTTTTTCTTTTCTTTCTCAATTCTTATAACACTGGATGTCAACCAGTTTCAACCAATTATAATTTGTTCCTTACAGAGTCAGGGTATATTTATTTCCTGTCATATTTGTGTTATTTATTATAAATTGTGATCTTGATTATCCTAATCGTGTTTGATCTGGTGGTGTAAAATCATTTTCTGTAGATCACCTAATATTACAGTGTAATATAGTGTAAAATTAAAATGGGATCAATCATCAGCTTGAAAGCTTATATTTAATTATGCACAAAAGCACTGCATTGCAATACACCAGCCATTTAGTTTGACATTTTGCTGCTGTATTATTGAGTTATTACTGCATCAGTTTACTTGGTTTTCGTTGATTTGACCTGTTGGGTGCTCAAAAAAAAAAAATTGTAATGCGGAAGGATTATCTTGTTGTATCTGGCTACTCCATGTCCTTGAGTCACTGAAATAAATGTTACATTCGCCATCCAGTCCATCAGTCTTGTGAAGCAAAAACACTGCAATAAATCTATCATTAAGAGCTTTTTAACTTCAAACCATTGCTTCCAGTTAAAATATGAGTCATCTATCCATAATTTTGCTTGCTTTTTTCACTGGAGGAAACGTTGTTATGGATCATGGTATTTTGGCTAGAAGTAATTGTCTGAGGGTGAGTACATTTTTAGCAAGTTTTCATTTTTGTGGCAACTATTCCTTTAAAAGAAGATCAGATAAACAGCAATACTCTGGGAAAAAAAACTTAAATGTATCTATCTAAGCAGTGATAGTTTCTCAAAACATATTTATCAATACAACATTTCTATGCAACCATAATCCATAAAATATTGGAATAAAATACCGAAAATATTTCATCTATTGCAGCAGGCTTGATCCATGTTTAAGCAATTTACAGTATGCCATTTGGATTGTGGTTGGTTAAAGGGTTAGTTCACCCAAAAATGAAAATTAGCCCATAAATTACTCACCCTCAAGTCATACTAGGTGTATATGACTTTCTTCTATCAGACGAATCCAATCGGAGTTCTACTTTTTTTTTTTTTACAAAAATTGTCTCTGATCTTCCAAGCTGTTTAATGGCAGTCAGTGGGTGTTGCATGCATCAGTTCAAAAGAAGTAAAATAAAAAGCGCCCATCCATAAAAAAGTGCCTCACCCGCCTGCGGGGGGTCGCGGGGGTGAACAAAGGGCCTGTAGCGAATGATGTGTTTTGTCCCCCCCCAGAAAAATATCATTTTCCAAACGTAATAATAATAAAGGAGGCTTTGTTCACTTCTTTTTGGACTGATGCCATGCCAAACACCCGCCCTGAGTTGCTATTCAAACACGACTTGGCAGCATCCAAGACAATTTTTACTATAGCTCGACTGGAGTTTGGACTGAACAAGAAGAAAGGTAGTTTATACTCACCTAGAGATGACCCGCCTTTGCCAGGTGTTGAGTTAATTTTGATGAGCCGCTTAATTTTCATTTTTGGTGTGAATTAAACCTTTAACTATTCTTTTTCTTACTGGTTTTTTTAGTGCCTATTGCACAACAATCGCCTGGAATTCCTGTGAGTGCTTAGTCAACCATAAAAATGAAACCGGTAAGCTAATAATAGATCTACAGATATTTTTGTAGGGGACCAACTACTAGAAACAGCAGGGACTTGATTTCCAACAACATTTAATGCAAACAAACCTTTTTGACTGGAGCAAAACAAATAATTGTGAAAAACAAACCTTTCAGTGCAGAGTGCAATGACACCGTGATAGATACGGGAAGATTATGTTCTGCGCTTACGAAAACAATTGAAAAATTTAAATGTAATGAACAACAATACCAAATTAGATTAGATGATTTAAAATAAATGCCCCAGCCCTACCCCCACCGGACTAATTAGATTAGACACCAACTCCTTTGCGAATGAAAGTGAGCGAAACAACGACCAAGTCTAGAATTACTCCGAATTACAAACAAAAATGTTTATTACCATTTCAGACAACTTAGAAAAACATACAGACAACACAAAAACAAGCTTGTCTTGCCTACGGTATATTTACATCGTGCTCTTTTTTTCCTGCAAATATTTACATTCAGTATATATACACATGAAGTGGAAATGGAAAAAACACTTGCTACAGTAAGATTTAATAGTAATAATTCCACTGTTAATAGTACGACAATATATATATATGCATGTGAACATATATATATTGCAAAGTTTGAAAGGACAAAGGATAACAAAACAACAAAGTATAGAGTATAAACTGAGGTGTTATGTGTCGTATCATGGGTGTTCACTATAATAGTTTAAGTTCCCCCCCCCCCCCCGATATTGCGATTGCACGCAGGCTCATCGGATACAAAGACAACAAGTGAAATCAAAATCATTACCGTCAATACCTTTCATGTCTATTCTATGAGTACAGCGCAAACAAATGCTTTTTTTCCAATCCTTAGAACACCCGCCCTACACAAACAAGTACATCCAGTGGGTCCTTGAAATGAATGAAAATGAACACCCCACACAAGGAAATACCCCCTCAATCACCTTTTTCGGAAACACAAAAGGAGGAATTCCGAAGAATGTTCTGGTAATTTTTGTTCATGCAATTACAATTAATAATGCGTAAACATAAAAAAAAAGTCATAAATGTCATCCCTATAAATCTGTGCACTGGATTCTGATGCCATATGTTATTTTTATTTGTAATTGCATTAATTAATTGAAATTGCAATGGGGAAAAAGATGCATTTTGAAAAACCAGTCAAATTTCATGAAAAATTATGAAATCTGCATGTAGCAGAAAAATTTTCACAAATGTGAATGAAATTGAGGTTTGACTCCCATCAAGGCACAAGTTGCTCAGTCTGCCTGATTCTCTGTCACTAGTGAGATATAGGCATGGCCAAAGGGAGAGCAAAGCCATTCAGACTTTCAGCTTGTCAAAAGTGTTCATCTACTTTCAAGCCAGCAACAGAAAAACTTACTGGTAATGTGCAGACAGAAAAATTAGTGTCCTTCGTCATAGTTGGAAAAATATTTTGGAAAAGTACACAAGTGTGCATTTCAGTCTGCTTCCCAGAGTGGTACCATTTTCCGTTTTACACACTGGACACAAATCACACACAACATCACATTAAAGCATTTGTACTGTGTTTACTGTGACTGTACCATGTAAATATTTTCCCTCAGCACCTCCTCACATTCCCTCCCTTACACATCTGCTGTTATTGGATGACCCTTCCCAGCAGCGTGCCGATTCACAGCCTCAGCAGACGGACAGGACGGGTGGACCCTGTCTCTGCTGGGTTTTCTTGAGCAGCTGTATACGGTTGTGGCAGTAGAATTTCACAGCCCTCCAGTCCCGGTGGTTAGTGACCAGCAGGGGGCAGAGCTCCAGGCAGCGTTCACAGTCTGCTTTAGCCGGCACACGCAGCTCCATGATGTTTTGCACCAGGTGGGACTCGACAGCTGCCCGCTCTGCCTCAGACCAAGGCCGCTTCAGCACACCACGTTTACCTGAGACAGAGAGGAGAATGTATGTTAATCATTATTCCTGTGTAAACACTACACTCCCACTCTCCCCCAGGCCATACACATACGCTCAGGTCAATGAGTTAGCCCTGTGCTGAAGGTCTCAGGCCTGTATCTTTGCAGGCTCGTAATTAACACCAAAATCACAATGTTCTTGTATACATTTGACTAAAAATGATCCCATAAATCATATGACGTTTATATTACAAAAGCATAAACATAACCAGGTATGCCAATATTCCGGACGGTTACAAGAATTTCTACATTAACTGGAATTCTGTTTTCCTAGTAAAATAAAAGGGTGATTCTGCAACTATGCCTATTGTATCCAAATCAGGCCGTGATATTTTTAACACAAAAACCCAATATAGACATGCAGGCAAAATAAATTGGCTAGAATTTATGCTGTGTGGATATAGGACATTACATGAAAACTATTGAGTTTTTTTCGGAATCACTCAATTACAGCATACAGACACCAAGAATTACAATCTGCTAATTCCACGTAGTATTTAAGAGCCATGTAACAATACAGTGCCCTACACAATAACTATGGACCAAGCATTGGCGTAAATATGAGCAAAGGCCCAGCCCTGATGAAACCCATAAATCGCGCAAATACTAACCTTAGTCAAAATATTCTAATGACAGTATATTCCCATTCATATTTTAAATAATAACCTTTAGCACACCAGGCGCCACCGTGCAATAGCCGAGACATATGAACATGACTTCCTGTTCCACCGGATTATAACATATGAGCGAAAACACAAGGCCACAACCAATTCCCTTATTAACATACATCACACAGCAGTTAAAACAAATAATAGTTCTGATTGTGCATGAACAAAGATGGTTTTGCTGGAAGCCTTCACAAAATAAAAAGTTGCTACCCAAAAAAAAAAAAAAAAAAAATTGCTAATCCAGCACTCAGCCCAAACTCACGACATTTTCCACATCAGGCACAATAATTAAGACACCCCAAATCACCTACACCGAGCATCATGTTGTTCGGAGGGCGTTTCACACAGAAAAAATCCCTTCCTAGGCCTCATCCAACAAAACAAACCTCCAGCAATATTCCACGTTGTCAGAACACGACTGGACTCTCTACAGATGGCGGCTTGGCGTCCCTCATGGTCAGAGGACACCTAAACCGGCGCTGCCACAACCCACCCAGATCGGGTTGGTGCCATACAGGGACTAAAAAGTACACCATGCTACCCCCGCATTAAATGACTGCTAAGGCATCCTCTTTAATCTGTTGTGGGCCGTATTTTTTTTGGGCTGGAGGTACTGGACATCTTGTTCAGCATACATTGGAATGATGGATTCTATCAAATACCAACAGAAAACATCTAAACCTGACTGCTTCTCTTAGAAATCTTATAATGGCCATGGTTTGATCTTCCATCAGGACAATGATCCAAAACAAACATCAAAATCAACACACACACATGTGTCATTGAGCCAACCTGAAGCTTCTGCGTGGCCTGTCCAGTTACACTTGCTAATAACTGGGCTGCATATTTGTGTCCAATGTGTATTAGAGAAAAACATTTTATTTCATAATGAGATTTTCCCCCTACTTTCTATTGTTTTACTTCAATGAAAGGTTAGATTTTTGTGATTTTTTTTTTATGAAAGATCAAAAGGATAAACAATGTAGATATTTATTTTCACAGCCGCCTTTGCTCCTATTTACCAAGGGTGCCAATATTAGTGAAGGGCAGTGTATTTTCCTAATGAAGGCTTGACAAAAATATATCTTAATTGAAAATAATGTGCATATAAATGAGATAAATAAAAATAATACCTTTAGGACTGACAGATATGTATTTGTTGTTGATGAATTTAAATTTATGTTCTTTCCTATTCTTAGTGTAGCTACACCGTTTTAACAAAGGTTGCACTTATCAGCATTTAAAATGGAATTAAATAACCCTGGTTTAACTGGTACATGCATTGCACATGTAAACATGGATTATGTCACAATCATCAGTGCTGTCCTCATTCCCTGGAACTTAGGTGTGCAAAGGCATATTGTCACACTGTATGACAGTCATACAATCAGACTTACCAGGCTTGGGCTGTCCTGAGGCCTTTTTGCGTCCCGTTGAGAGCAGGGAGCTGCCGTTCATCTTCTTGGGCCTGGGAGATTTGCTGTTGCTTTTGGTTTTCTTCATCATAATGCTGGTTGCAGGAGATGGTGCTTCAGGTTTCTCTTTACTCTGCTCAGCATCTGACTCCTCTGACAACGAGTCAGCAGAGTTTCCTGACAACACTGAAATGGAAGGATAAGTATGACTGATGTGTTCAATACTCTTTATTTACACCTGCCACATGCTTGGCACAACAACTCACTCACCATCTAACTCCAGACAGATGTGGTGTAAACTCATTCCACGGAACAAGACGCCATCTCTCTCTCCGCATAGTACCACCCGACCAATCAGACCCATCAGCCCAGGGTCCTGGCCAATGGTTGCACAGCTTTGCGTCACGTGATACTCCTTCTGCAAAAAGCTTTCCAATCGCTGTATGGCAGAACCATGCTCCCCTTCCTCCTCACCCTCACTTAACAACAGCAGCTGCGTAAGTATCGCCACCTGTCTGCGAACGCGTGTCTGCGTCAGTGCCCGCCCCCGGAGTGCTTGCCCGCAGAACCACATGGGATCCGAGCCAAACCTCAGTTTAGTACTAAATATGTGCCTCGTAGGGGGGGCGGCGAAGGATCCGGAATGGCAAAAAAACATAGGCGTTCCGTGGATCAATTTCCCACGCCGGACACGAGTCTTATCAACAAGCATCTCCAGGACAGGCTGCAGAGTGTTGTGGTCCTGAGATGCCAGTGGCTGTACGCGGCCACGTTCCTCCCTGCGGACTACGAACGAGCGAGATGGGGGAGGCACCATCCGCATGAAGGGTCGGAGAGACGAGGATTCAGGGGGGCCTAAGATGCTTTGGTGGCCCCCGCGCACCGATTGCCACAGGGCGATGGGGGCCAACTGGGGTTGACGCCGGGCTGTTAATACGGAAGCGGTGGGTTTGGAGACACTTCACATTCACATCGGCCACGGGATCTGTAACCCATGAGCAAGGCGAACAGAACTGGACCTCCCACGCTGACAGAGGAGAAGCCATGACCTCGGCCGACTGTGCGCTGAGCCCGCAGCCCCCGAGAGCATTTTACCTAACGGCAGAGTGTGAGTGTGCAGTGGCCGCAGGTACAAACACCAGGGGGAAAGGAGGCAAAAGACAGTGGGAGCATGTGGGGACGACGCAACCTGAGAAAGAGGAAAAGGGAACAAGAGGACTAACCGTGAATTTAAAGAGAATGGATAATCTAATTTATCAGTGCAAACTGCTTTTTAATATTGCTAGAGATCATTGAAAATGTTTGACCTTGATAGGTCGGTATTATCATACTTGCTCCGCTTCTTAGTCACCATCCATTGTCCTCCCTTTCTTCATTTTTCCGAATAAGCCGGGGCGTTCTGACTCCTTAACATGGTCCAAAAACACTGGAGTGGGCAATTCCTCTTCTTTTGTCTTCTCAAAAATGTCCACCTCCTCTTTATCCTTTTTAGTTTTTCGTCCTTTTCTGGGAGGAGTAGGTGGGCTCCTCTTTAAGACAGACACTGGAACACTTCCTCTTCTGGGCGGAGTTGTCTGGGCTGGGGTAGGACTTTTGTAAATAGGTACAGAGAGGGCAGGGCTCCTTCTGACCGGAGACAAAGAAGAAGAGGGAGGTGACTGTGGTGTTCCCACCCCCACACCTGGCACAGGAGCCACTTGAAGGCATTGGGACTGCTTGCTCGATGATGGGAGAGGTGACTGTACACAAGGAGGGTCACCAGAGGTGCATGCTTGCACCATGGCAGAGCACACGTCTGGTTGGTGGGCGTGGTGTTTATCCAGATGGTGTGGGAGAGATCGGAAGTGACGGCCACAGTAAACACAGCGCTGTTTCTGTGCCATGGTGCTCTGCCCACGACCCACTGACACATTGACACTATTAGCAGGAATTCCTGAAGACGGAGGGCACTTAAACACAGGTCTGGAGGGAGCAGCGGGCTGCAGTGGGGAGGACAGGAGGTTCCTTATCTCGGTGAGTGTGCAAACGTGGGAGGAGGCTGAGGGATCGTTGAAGGCCTTTTTTTAGAATGTCATCGCAGGAGCGACGGAAGGGCCTTTGGGCATATGGCGGAACCGGTGAGGTAATCGCCGCCTATCTGCGTGTTCTCCATTGGCTCATCCGAGTCAAGGTCGAATAAATGGATCAGCGTGAGACAAAGGAACCCGAGGAGGAAGGAGAGATGAGACCCGGAATCGGTGTGATCTATTACGATGTCAGAAAGTGGAAACTGGGCGACTTTCCTCCTAAGAAACAACAAGACCCATGATTTCTAACAGATGTTAAAGAGTGAATAACTCCAGGACAGCTCCATGCATCAGTGCATTATGCTCGTTTCACTTCTCGTAACATCATATACAGTACAATTCTCTTTACGTCGGTAATGACGGTGAACGTGAAGATGTAGGGCAGCACTTAATATATTCCCCGGACTACTCCTAAAATCATCATCCTTAACACTCACTTGAAGAGATTTTTTGACCAGAAGCACACACAGACTTAGTTAAAACGATGATATTTCTAGGTGGGATCTAATGCACATTACAGTGCACGTTTACATGCACCCTCATAATGAGATTATAATGACATTTTGGCAATATTGTGATTAAACTTTACATCATGTAAACACAATACTTCGATCTAAATAATGCAATTAAGCTCATAATAACAGCAAGCATAATCGTATTAACATAGGTAGCCTATGCCAATTTTAATCGAAATATATCCACCCAAGGTAACACACCGTCATATCCCCACTCCTTATTGCCACTCTGACCAAAGTGCGCATGTGCTCGTGACGTACACACTGACGTGACACGCACAATATGCAGATTAAAAACGATGGCAGAGAAGAGAGAACGTCGCATTTATTTCCAGTGGTATAGGTGCACGAATGGAAAACTCTTGTGGACTCATACGAAGATGAACACGTTCACACAGCTCCATGAATGATACCCGTGACATTCTGAAATTTTCCCTCCACTCCGAATCGCTGAACTTTGTTAGCACAACTCACTGCCATCAGTCTCTGCTCCTTACCCTCATCCAGAGACAGTGCGTAGAATGTGATGGCAGCATAGGCAAACCCAACTGAAATAGCATTGCCATCACATTTCTGTTGTGAATTCCCATCATATTTGTGCTGTGTAAATCAATAAAGTGTTTAAAAAAGTGAATAGGGTCAATTTTTCATAATGACTTTTCCAAGTCATGGGGTCAATTCCAAGAGGAACACTTAAATTGAATTTAATTAAACGAGTACAGGTGCATCTCATTAACTAGAATGTCGTGGAAAAGTCATTTATTTCAGTAATTCAACTCAAATTGTGAACTCATGTATTAAATAAATTGAATGCACACATACTGAAGTAGTTTAAGTCCTTGGTTCTTTTAATTGTGATGATTTGGCTCACATTTAACAAAAAAACAACAATTCATTATCTCAACAAATTAGAATACTCCATAAGACCAATAAAAAAAAAAAACATCTTTAGTGAATTGTTGGCCTTCTGGAAAAATGTTCATTTACTGTACATGTACTCACCAATTACTGGTAGGGGTCATTTGCCGCTTCTTATTAATCCGCGTCAATTCGGCTCCATGGCATGGACGGTGATCAGTTTGTGGCCGTTCTCTATGCGGCGTTCACCAGTCTGCGTCGCGTGTTATGGCCAGTCACACAGGCAGACCCAACCCCCCCCCATGGTCATTTAACCAACTTTTGGGCTTTTCGGCCAGTGTGGGCAGGCTGCAAAATCATGCTTGGAACTGAACACAAAACGCCTTATACTTCAAAAAGTGGTCAGAAGAAGGAAGCATGAAGTGCTCCAAAATTTCCTGGTAGATGGCTGTGTTTACTGTGGACTTCAGAAAACACAGTGGGCCAACACTAGCAGATGACATGGCAGCCCAAATCATTACAGACTGTGGAAACTAACACTGGACTTCAAGCAACTTGGGCTAATGAAATACAAAACTTGCTCTCATCTGAAAAGTGGACTTTGGACCACTGAGCAACAGTCAAGTTCTTCTTCTCCTTAGCACAGGTAAGACACCTCTGACGTTGTCTATGGTTCAGGAGTGGCTTAACAAGAGGAATACGACAAACTGTAGCAAAATTCCTTGACACGTCTGTGTGTGATGGCTCTTGAAGCCTTGACCCCCGCATCAGTCATTCCGCGTGAGTGCACTCCAATTTTGCCAGCGATTTTGCTTGCACATCTCATAAGGCTGCGGTTCTCTCGGTTGGTTGTGTCTTCTCCCCGCTTTTCTCTTCCCACTTATTTCGTTCCACTTCAACTCTTCTCTTAACATGCTTGGATTTCAGAACCTTGTGAAACAGACGTTCTTTGGCACCTCGGAACTGTTGTGCGCCTTACCTCCTTGTCAGGGTGTCAAAGATTTGTTCTTCTGCGACAACTGTCAGATCGCAGCTTCCCAATGATGGTGTAGCTAGTGATACAACTGAGAAAACCATTTTGAAGGTCAGGGAACTCTTGCAGGTGTTTTTGCACGGTGATTGCGCATCGGAATGGCCATATTATAATTTGTTGAGATTGTGAATTGGTGGGTTTCTGTTAAATGTGAGCAAAAATCATCACAATTAAAAAAACTTAAAGACTTAAACTACTTCAGTCTGTGAACATTGAATTTATTTAATACACGAGTTTCACAATTTGAGTTGAATTACTGAAATAAATTAACTTTTCCACGACATTCTAATTTATTGAGATGCACCTGTATGTCTGAGACTACTGGATGAAACAATATGGAGAGGAAAATGCAGGAGATATTGGTGTGCTGTGGTGCTTATGGTATGTTTACACTGATGGCAAGGGGTGCAGCAATCATTTCATTAGGACAGGATATTCAGCAAGAGACCTGAAAATGACTGTTGCTTGGTAACTGGGTGTGTCTATAAGTGTAAAATGTAATGCATATTTACCTTCTTAATGTTGCTTTCGTGGTCTGAGCTGCAATCAAAGCTACTAGGAGGTACAGTGCCATGGAAACCCTGAGAGAGGGATGCAACATCATTACAAAAAAAAAAAAACAGTCTCAAATGTGACCATAAGAGTAATAAAGTGCATCCAACCACACTCTCAACATAAATCAAAAATCAAACACCATATGCATATAAATATGTCCACCCAAAAAACACATCTAAATTAAGAAAGGCTCTTGCCCAACAATTTGCATACTATTAGTAACACTAAATGCAAAAGGAGCTCAAAGCATTGAGATGTGCTGGCCATTGTCATGGTTACACTTACCATAGCGTTTTCTCCCCACTCGGTCAAACTGTAATCCACAGTGATCTCCTCCCCCTTAGCGATGTTGCAGATCGCTATGACAGTCAGTCGCACTTGATTTCCACAGTGCACTTCACGAATGCGGCAGTTTGGTGGTGGGGGGTATGAGACGGCCCCCCTCCCTCTGCTAGAGCCCTCCTCACTCACACTGCATGAGAGAAAACTACATCAGACAGCAATACAGCAAATAAAACTGATAGAGATAACCACATCACAGCTGGGAAATCTTGCAGACCCTATTTTCGAAGCCACGGAGCGGCAGACTTATGCATGTCATGCAGTCATGCCGTCTCAGCTCTTACACCTTTGATTAACATTAATAACGACAAATCAGAATGTCCCGTTTGGTGTGAACTCAGCATTATTAAGAATTGGATTCAGATAAATAGTGTTGAGTCACAAACAGGTTGTTTATAGCTAGTTGCTGCTACTTCGTGTGTGCTAACATATACTTGCTGAAATATTTATCTAGAGATTAACCATCAGCTCTGAAGCCTGTATAAGCCTGGCATACATTCCCAACCAGGACGAACGTCATAAATAAATATTAATTTATAATTACAGAACACACTGTTGCCCCCCACACATGTCGTCATTATATACAGAGATACATATAAACATATATTTCTGTCAGCACTATGACTAAACACAGCAATAAACGGATACAAACACACACACGTACCATAAGCCCAGCAACGCACTATGATAAATGCACACACTTTCTCTCATTGGCCCAATGATAATAAACCAATTGCAATAAACATACACATACACACAGCTTGCATTCCAGTAATCCCCCACCTCCATATGCACACAGCAGTATCTCAACCACACAACAAACAATTACTTGCTATCTCTTCCTAGCAACAAACGAAACAAATCAATGCCAGTATCTCCACAGCAAGACCAAAAAAAAACGAACACATCAGTCAATCACAGACCCCCGCTTGAGCAGCCACTTGGGGTTCATAGTACTGGGCCATCCAGCAGCAGGCACTATGTGTTGTCTCCATGGACCATCACATGGAAACGACTATACATAGGATCCCACCAAGACTATTGACAAACTACATACTTTCTCTGACACATACACATGTACAAACCCGATTCCAAAAAAGTTGGGACACTGTACAAATTGTGAATAAAAACAGAATGCAATGATGTGGAAGTTTCAAATCTCAATATTATATTCAGAATACAACATAGATGACATATCAAATGTTTAAACTGAGAAAATGTATCATTTTAAGGGAAAAATAATTTGTTTTTAAATTTCATGGCATCAACACATCTTAAAGTTGGGACAAGGCCATGTTTACCCACTGTGTGGCATCCCCTCTTCTTTATATAACAGTCTGCAAACGTCTGGGGAAACAAGTTGCTCAAGTTTAGGAATAGGAATGTTGTCCCATTCTTGTCTAATACAAGCTTCTAGTCGCTCAACTGTCTTAGGTCTTCTTTGTCACATCTTCCTCTTTATGATGCGCCAAATGTTTTCTATGGGTGAAAGAACTGGACTGCAGGCTGGCCATTTCAGTAACCCCCCCGCACTTCACTTCTTCTAAGAAGACCTGCATGTTCTGTAATTTGACCCCCCCCCTCCTGCCCAGGATGTGGGTCTGGCAGTGTCATGTTGGAAAAGGCAACCCCCGAGTCTTCCTGAAAGAGAAGAGTCTGGATGGGACATACTGTTGTTACTAGAACTTGGCAGATACAGTGGGTAAGGTAAGTATTCAGACCCCCTTAAATTTTTTTGTTATATTGCAGCCATTTGCTATAATCATTTAAGTAAATTTTTTTCCTCACTAATGTACACACAGCACCCAATATTGAAAGAAAAACACAGAATTGTTCACATTTTTGCAGATTAATTAAAAAGAAAAACATGAAATATCACATGGTCCTAAGTATTCGGACCCTTTGCTCAGTATTTAGTAAAAGCACCCTTTTGATCTAATACAGCCCTGAGTCTTTTTAGGAAAGATGCAACAAGATTTTCACACCTGAATTTGGGGATCCTCTGCCATTCCTCCTTGCAGATCCTATACAGTTCTGTCAGGTTGGATGGTAAACGCTGGTGGATTCACGCATTTATCTTTCCCTCGATTGCAACCAGTTGTCCCTGCAGCTGAAAAACACCCCAACAGAATGATGCTGCCACCAACCATGCTTCACTCTGGGACTGTATTGGACAGGTGATGAGCAGTGCCTGGTTTTCTCCAAACATACCGCTTAGAATTAAGGCCAAAAGACTTATCCCTTGGTCTCACTCCAGACCAGGAATCGTATCTTCTCACAATCTTGGATGTCCCTCTCAGGGTTGTTTAGCCAACACCTACATGCAGGCTTTTTCATGTCTGTCTGCATGAGGAGAGGCTTCCGCTCGGGCCACTCGCCTCGAAGCCCCCGACGGAGGGCAGGGCCTGCAGTGATGGTTGACCACTTTCACCTACAACCTTTTCCCCAATCTCACCGAATGCATCTCTCGGAGCTCAGACCATGTAGTGATCTTTGGCGCTTTTCTTAACTCACTCTCACCAAGGCTCTACTCCCAACGATAGCTCAGTTGTCCGGCACGGCCAAGCTTAGGAAGGGTCTTGGGTCCCAAACGTCTCCCTTAAGGGATTATGCGAGGCAACTGTGTCCTTAGGATATCCTTAGCGTGCAGCAGAAATCGTTTTGTAACCGTGGAAGATCGGTGCCCTTGCCACATTCTTGTCTCTGAGCCCTCTTCAGGCAGTTCCTCTTTGACATTAGGGCCCCTGGATAACAATAAGTCGATATATAATATGTATCCGTCTTTCTCCTCCCTTGGTCCCTTCCCCCCCCACCCCTCGCGACTTTATAATTTTTCTCACATACGGTGATATCGATTTTTAACAACCATTCCGATATTTCGCCTATACATTCAGCTTTTAAAACACTCTACAAAGAGAGCCTCCTGCTGGCGAGAAGAGCCTTTTATTTTAACATAAGCAACTGTACAACCAAAGGGCGCATCATTGCACGTGAGGTTAATCTGCGGAGAGAGCAAAGAAGTTAAAGCGAGTCCGCACGTGGTTGCTGTTAGGTAAACCCTGCCTCCGCAGAGATACACAACCCCAAAGAACACACGACACGTTACCCCGACAGCAGCCACGCACCAATGTAATTCTGTACTATCGACCGCGAACTTGACCCCGTTACCCCGCATAAATCGGCTACTGCACAGGCAGTTAAGCAAAGATTATCTTCCTCATGTAACACAAGCACATCCAAAACACAAAATAGGCATTTCAAGGTGGTGCCCTGTCTTTGCAAGAGTAACATAGACAGCAGCGTCCAACAGAGGACTGCTAAGAACACGCATCCTTCCTGTATTCCTATAAACTATCAAACTTGGCCTACCCATCTTCGTGGAACAATCTGCCAGGCTGTTTTGAACAAATGTGCATAAACTGCATACTTAAATCTTCATAAATGAAAATAACATATTTAGATATAACTTTACTGTTAAGTGCCATTGTCTCCATTAAACTCTGCAGTGTAGGCTATGCGGCCGTTAGTCCTTTACAGAATTGTTAAAAATAAATCTTAAAAATAAAATTATATAGGCTACAAAAAGCGAGCAACGAGTGCTCCCAAGCGGTTATTCACTTTCGCGCCCCCCTAGACCGCTGAGCAACGCTGCAAATCCACCTGTTGAGCCGCATACCCCGCGATTATTATTGCATTTTCAATCGTCCCACTATTTATGCGCGTTTATGCGCGGGAACGGGCACAACGCACGACAGTGATTATAGCTTAACATAAGATGAAAGAATAGGTATATAGAAAGAACATTAGATACATTAGTTTCAAATTACAATATCCACCAAACAAACCATTTATCACTCCGCACTAGTGTCGTTTACATTAATGTCCCCTAAGTGCAACTTGTGTAGATTTAAAAAGGCACGACTGCTTCATTTTGGTGTGTATTTGCATACTTTTACCATCTAATCAATCTCAACAAGTTTTAATTTGGTGTCGCTAGACGTTTGCATCAATAAGGTTAAATTAAGTCTTTCTTTGGCCTGCGCTCTGGAAATGATCTGTTAAAATTAAGCCAACACTAACTTACTAAAAACTAAACTAGATAAAACTAACATAGAAATGTCGTTCCTACCCAACATAACAAATAACACTAAAAAATAACACCACAACATATTTTAATGCAATAATAAACGAAACTAATTGTATTGAATTTTGAAAACTATATTAAAATAAAACGAATTTAAAAATGCAAAACTATAATAACATTGGTCTCCAGCAACATTTCCAGGTTTTGTTGTTATATATATATTTCTAAAGAATTCTCTTATGCCTCACCAAGGCTGCATTTATTTGATCCAAAGTAAAGCAAAAAACATTTTGAAATATTTTTACTATTTAAAAATGCTTTCTATTTGAATAGATTTTAAAATGTCATTTATTCCTGTGATAACAAAGCTGAATTTTTAGCAGCCATTAATTCAGTCTTCAGTGGCACATGTCCTTCAGAAATCATTCTAATATGCTGATTTGCTGATTATAAATATTTAAAACAGTTGAGTAAACATTTTTTTTTCAGTATTCTTTGATGAATAGAAAGATCCAAAGATCAGCATTTATCTGAAATAAATAAGCTTGGGTAATATCAATTACCATTCCGTATATTGTTATTAATTGCTTTGGGGAACAGAAATAATAGTTTTCTCTTAGCACGGACTGCTTAACCCATTGATCAAAGTGAGATCAAAGGCATTTTATAATTGTTAAAAGATTGCTATCTTCAGAGAAATAGTGTTTCTATATATGATATTTTTTTTTTTTTTTTTTTTTTGTTTTTTTTTTTTCGGAAATTATATCGTATCGACAGAAATTAAGAAATATATCGAGATATCAATTTTGGCCATATCGTCCAGCCTTCCTTGTACGATCATGATTATCCCTTTGCTCTGCCATGCACCTGTGAGCGTAAGGTCCCTATACAGACAGGGTGTTCGGCTTTCCGAATCAAGTCATCAGTATTAACTACAAACAAATGCCATGGACTCAAATGAACGGTGTAGAACCTCGCCAAGGCCCATGATCCAGAAGAAGTATGGAAAGCACCTGAGTTAAATAGTATATGAGGGTCAAAGGAAAGCGCGATATAATTAGACCCCATGTCATATTTCAGTTTTTCTTTTTTTAATCAATCTGCAAAAATGTCAACAATTCTGTTTTTCTCTGACAATATGGGGTGCTGTGTGTAAATTAAAGAGGAAAAAAAAATAACTTAAATGATATTAGCAAATGGCTGCAACTATAACACATTTCCTTGCAGGGGAAAAATCTTAAGGGGCTATGACATACTTTCCCGTACCCCACTGTCCCTTTCACCATTGATGGTGCCTTTCCAGATGTGTAAGATGCCCATGCCACACGCACTCATGCAAAACCCATACCATCAGAGATGCAGGCTTCAGAACTGAGCGCTGATAACAACTGTCCTTGTCCTCTTTAGTTCGGATGACATGGCGTCCCAGTTTTCCAAAAAGAGCTTCAAATTTTGATTCGTCTGACCATAGAACCGTTTTCCACTTTGCCACAGTCCATTGTAAATGAGCCTTGGCCCAGAGAAAACGATCTGGATCATGTTTAGATATGGCTTCATTTTTGACCTATAGAGTTCTAGCCGGCAACAGCGAATGGCAAGGTGGATTGTGTTCACCGACAATGTTCTCTGGAAGTATTCCTGAGCCCATGTTGTGTACTTCCGTACAGTAGCCCATTACTGTATGTGATGCATGCGTGTACAGGCGACAGAGATCACGGGCATACCACAGTCTATGGTTTTACGGCCTGACCCTCCTCCAAGCACAGAGATTGCTACAGCCATTATCTGAATTTTGGATGACTCTTAGGCACTGTAGATGATTGAGAAACTTCAAATCTTTGCAATTTTCTCGCCTTCCCCCCCTGAGAAACTCCATCTTTTGAGATTGATCCACTATTTATCACTCGCAGAATTGGGCGAATTGGTGCTCCTCTGCCCAGCTGACCTTCCTGAGGACACTGACCACTCTGAGAGGATTTTTTCACCAACCATAATGTCGCAATTTCCGACCTAGTATTTAAGTTGCAATTTGGTCCTCCAGCTGTTCCTTATATGTAGATTTAACTTTTCCGGCCTTTTATTGCTACCTGTCCCAACTTTTTTTTGGAATGTGTAGCTCTCATGAAATCCTAAATGAGCCAATATTTGGGATGACATTTTAAAATGTCTCACTTTCAACATTTGATCTGTTATCTATATTCTATTGTGAATAAAATAAGTTTGAGATTTGTAAATTATTCCATTCCTTTTTTTTACTCACAATTTGTACAGAGTCCCAACTTTTTTTGGAATTGGGTTTGTACATAATGTAGCTTCCCATGGTGAAGTTATAATGTTTACTTCGATGAGTTAAGGTACATTCACACTTACATTGATTAAATCATTGGATGTTGGCAAGCAGGAATTCCTGCTTGACTAAAGTATCTAAGAAGACTGATCATGTGACCTCCAACTAAATTAGAGCATTCTGGGAAATTAAGTGTTCTCTTTTTATCTCTACATATATATAAAAAAACTTATATATATATAATATATAGATATAGAAATATATATAATATATATATAGTTATATAATATATTAGGGCTGTGCAATTAATCGCATGCGATTTGTCATGCGCATCTCGTTAGTAAAGCTGGTTCTGTGATTAGTAGTTAGTCTCCAGCACGTGCGTTCAGATGGAGCTGCATTTACTACACAAATCGCATTCTGATTTGTTTGCCACAGCCTAATATATATATTGCATATTTAAATCTAAAAAAAAAATATAATAATAAAATAAATAACTAAAATACTATTTTTTAAAGATTTATATATTGCATAAAATCTACTATTTAATTCAATTTCAATTAAAACATCCAATCTATTATTTAATGTATTACATTTAAATTGGAAATTCTTAAACATTCTTTAAAATTCTGTGTGCTTTAATTCAAAATTCAAAAAGGCATTGAAACGTAATTCAGCTGGAATTCTCAATTCCAAAGACCCTACTGTACTCCTATTGGTAACTTCTGCATCTTTATTCTTACATATCAATTAAAGTAACAAAAAGGCTAAAAGCACACACACTTCACCTTTCTCTGGTCCATAGCTGTTCTCAGACATGCTCTCCTCCTCATCCTCTGTAGCAAAGACTCTGTCACACACTTTTACTGGTGTCCCTTTCCTTTTCCTTCCACAGCCACGTCTACAAAACACACACACACACGCATCACATTAAACGGACAGCCTGACCAACTTAATCAGCAACAAATCATAAATCACAGACAAATCAATAACCTGGATACGTCAGTGGATCAATGGAAATCACAACACAAATCTTGTTCAATTTTGCTTATGTCTATTAATGATAAACATGTGGCAGGAAACCATGTTTAATTAAGACTAGTTTAAAGTGCCTATGTTATTAAAATAGTGCTACCTATACAATTAATCTTCTATACCTTAACTAAATGAAGCCTATCAACTGATCTGAATCATGATCACATCTGAATCAAGCATATCAGAAATATAATGTAATGCTCATCTTAGCAAACTCCAGTAATTAATCCACTGTGCATTCACTCTCCTTCAAGGGGAAGAATCAGGTCGGTGGAATCCCCTGTTAAAAAAACCCAGCATATGCTGGTTAGATATGTTTTGAAGCATGGCAGCTGGTTTGAGCTGGTTTAAGTCTATTTCCATTAGTTGACATCGAGGGGCTGGTTTACGAGCTGTCTGAGCTGGTTATGAGCTGATCCTGAGCAGTAGCTAGTTGCTTAGGACCATCTTAAACCAACACATGACCAGCTCAGGACCCGCTTAAACCAGCTCATGACCAACTAAAGACCAGCTTAAAACAGGTCAAACCAGTTGCCATGATTCAAAACATATTTAACAGCATATGCAGTTTTTTTCAACAGGATATATATGTACAGATTCTAAAATAACACTGATCTAATCAAGATCTAATCTAATCATAATCATCTAATCATCTGATCATTCAACAGATGCAACTCTGAATGCTTAATTAGACAAGTGTAGAGATTAGGGTTGGGCCGATAGACGATGCCATCGTCCATTGCCGATGGCTGACAGACATCACGATGTTGAGCCGGCATCGTGACCCCCCACCCACATAAAAAACCCCCGGGAAATCCGCCGTATTCCAATTCCGTGTTTAGCAAGGAAATTAAGTGTACTACAGAACCCCTAAAGGGATTAAATAGCCTACGAGATGGGAGGATAAAAAATATTTCAATACTTTCTCACAATTATATCGTTGGGTAATTATACTGTATAAATTGCGTGCATCAGGGAGCAGCTACTAATATGCAGGGCATTGAAACCACTTTCGAATGCGCGCTATCATTTTACTTTCACTATCATTTTTGGTCATAGACAACATATATTGAATATATGAGTTATTGCCTAAGCGGGAAATAAAAAAAAACGTTTATAAAAACGTGGGCTATATAAAATTTCATATTGTTCCCTTTGTTTTGCGTATGCTCGTGTCGCTTACAGTTAAAGTTAGGGGTGCTCCGATTGATTGGCTACCGATCACTATCGGCAAAGGCCTATAATCACGAGTTGGAATGATGGATCGGGGCGTCGTCTTTGTAAAAGGCCGGATTTCAAGAAAAAAAAAACGATCTTCAAGCTGTGACACTAGCGGTAGAGGAGGGATTGGGGCGCACGGACAGACAGCGGCACGCTGCTCAGTTGTCCCGGGGGGGAGGCGGGCGAGTGGAAGACAATTATAATTCTGATGTGAGGTACTCACCACATTCATATTCGTCATTAAATAACTATAAATGTAATTTGAGAACCTGGTTTGAGTGAATTGACCAGCGCGAGGTCGCTCTCTCAGGGGGTCGGGAGTCGTGCTCTCCATTCGGGGGATGCTCAAAGTATAGGGTGCAAATGGTGTTCAAACACGCACACATCTCGTCTTTTAGCAAGCGAGCTGGCCGCTGGGGCAACGAGGTTGACAAAGGAAGGGTTGTCACAGTTGATACAGTCGAGGCAGTGTCACATCGTCACTAAAGTTGATAAATTGCATTACTTTTAATTCTTGCCAGTGTTTAACCACTCAGCGCTTGGCGCGCGAGGGAAATCAAATCCTGCCCACGAGCGGAGGGGACCTGGCTAAAAAAGTTCTGGCATAGTCGGGCACGACGCGACATTAGATGACCGAGGGTTTCACTATTACTCCGTTGCAGTTGGGGCATACTTGGTGTGTCGTATTTTTTGCTCACGGTCGCTCCTGTTTAAGACGTATATAAAAAGCGGGTTCACGGGGGGGTACACACGTTTGCGGTCGGCAGAGTGTCGTACAGAGTCTACGTTAGCTGGGCGGCTGTGCAACGCTGATTAAAGTACACGGCGCATAGAGGGGGGGGAGGGGGAAGGGGGGGGGGGGGGGGGGGGGGGGGGGTGGGGGGGGAGGGGGGGGGGGAAGAAAAGGGGAGGGGGGGGGGTGAGGGGATTGTTTGCAGTAAATTGAACATTGATTCGGACAGCGAAATGTAGTAATTACACGGCATAATGCAATATGTTTAAAGTCTAACTGTGTTTCACAGTCAATCACGTAGCTTTTTGGCTAGATTTAAAGGGAAAGAGCACTTTTAGATAAACAAGGCAATAATATATGGCACTCGTGGAGGTAGGAAAACAAAGTTTTTTATGAACCGCATGATTGCTTGTAATAAAGATTTAAATGAAAAAGGAAAGGCAGTAGAGCTGACTATTTCTGTCAATGGTACGTTTGTGAAAACGTAAGAAAAGTAGTTTAAATGTTTTGCTGCAAGCTTAAATTATCAATCTAGAAGTATCATGCAAAAGTAATAAAGCATTGTAAATAATGTGTTAGGCATTATATTTATTGTGTTTTAAACATGTCTGTGAAAGATGTATTACTAGTAACTGTGTACAAAAAAATAAAGTAATGTCAATGCGGAAAAAAAAAACATTTCAGGTTGACGTAATGTTTTGATTTGAAATCAAATAATATTATAATGTGTGGAATAAATGTAATGTTTTGTGTGATAGAACGGCTTAACGGATGCAGGTAGTGCGGACGTCCTGTGTGAAAAGCACAGTCCGTGCTGTGCTTCGCCTCTCACAGAGTCACCTAATAGGGGGAATTCCCCCCATTTTTCAAATGAAATTCAGGGCGCCTGAATTAATGGCTTAAAATCCTAGGAATCTCCAGCTATAAAGTGAAGTTTATAATAAATGAGAAAAAGAATGGGCTTTAAAAATGACTCTGATATGCGGTGATCGGTAGGTGGCCTGGGCATGAGTACTGGGCTTTCTATGATCTGTGGATCGGGGGCCTTAAAAATCCTGATCGAGCACGACCGCTATTAAAGTCCGTTCTCTGATTCTATTATTGTTTGTCAATGTGGCAACGTAATCTGTTGCAATATTTTATATTTTTATCTAAAATTATCTTTTATATTTTATATTTGGTATTTGCATGTCCTGTATTGGAGTAGGTCGACTACTGGGTGGGAATTTTAACTCCCTATTCACTGGAATAAAAAAAATCATTGAGCAATGCGAGACTAGAGTGGCGGGAACTCCCCGAAAATGCCGCATCCCGAGATTACGTAATCAATAACGGGGGGGGGCTTGTAACTAGCTTATTTAGCGGTTTTTACTTGGAAAACCAGCTATATTTTCTTAGGTCTTATCACTCAGCATGCCCGGTTAAAAAACTGCTATATTCTATTTATTTATAATTATTAAACCAATTCAAAGCCACAGTAACACTAGACTTCATGCTTCATTCACTTTCGGGGTCATTAGATGCCTACAAATGGATAAATCTAAATGCGCAAGCTCAATCCTGAAAGCTAATTTTGTCTTAATTAAACGCTGCGAGCACGGCAAAAAGAGATGACAAAAGAAGTCTGGTGAACTCCAACCTGTGAACTTGCATAATGAAACACATTTAACCAATAGAGCAGTGGTTCCTAACTTTTTTCAAGCCTCCCCTTTGTCAGAAACAATGCTCAATGGCCTTTCTATTCTAGGCTGTACCTCTGGTACTTTTGTCTTACCCCAAAAAAAAAAAACTTAATATATATGATGTCAGTTTAAAGTAATTTCATCTTTATTCTTAGTGTTTTTATTTTTTTTTATTTTAATTAAATATTACTTGAATTTTTTAAAATGTTAATACTTACTAGAATGGGACTGTGGGCCATCCCTGTAAGAGTGGTTTTGTGGTTTTTTACTGAGCCCCTCTAGTGTGCCCTAGTCACTTTGTTGAGAATTAATAGACGGTCTAAATGTGTGGTCACATTAGTGAAATATTGCAGGCAAAAAAGCACTGTCTATTGTCAAGAGCATAGAGATATATGAAACACAGCTCACACAGAATTAACTATGACCAACTTGAACATAAGTGAAATCTGTGTAGGGAAATGTGACTGCTCCTTAAATGTCACAGATTGACCTCTTGGCTGAATTCAAAGAACACATAAGCTATGTGCCAATGAGGCAAGGGACAATTCAGTCAATGGGCCCAAAACTCTCGTACACTAGCCTTGGGCCATTGCGCCATCCATATTGTCGAATCCTAACACACATGCTCATTTGCTCTCCTTTTATTGTAATTCAGTGGTTTACCAGTGCATTTCCAAATTCGACTATGAGTACATGTTCCACAAGTTCCATTGAGATCCATTTGAATAACAGTCTCTGTTATCTGTGGACATACTCCTGTCCAGCCTGTCAGTAAATCTTATTACACACACTTGTGTAACTCATTTTCCAAGTCAATACACTGCAAAACGTACATGCTTTTAATTCCTCCTCATTCCACAAGGCAAAAATCTGTTTCCCTTTCGTTCGTGTATCTCGACTCTGTTTATCTCTCTTTTTTCCCTCACGGATACAGACGCAAAATCCCATTCCACTTATAACAACACACAAACAAGTCAAATCATAAATGCACATGTGCAAGCAGAAAGATGACCACGTGTGGGCACTAAGTAACACATTAGAAACACAAGGAACATCACACACCTCTCTTTATAATTTCCCAAGTGGGGCATAACACACACACACACACCCCACCGGCCCCCAGAACGACGCAGATAGACAGCACACTATATGTGTTGCAGAGCTACATGCAAACACCAACCTCTACTACCCTTTAAAGCCTCGACAACACCATACACTCCGCACACAATATCCTCATCTCAGCTGTAGTTCTGCACGATGCACAACTACACATGCACCCCTCCTGCCAGCTGCAAGGCTCATCATGCCGCACACACACCCCACTGGCAAGGTTCTTCTTCTTTCACAGAAACATCATATGCAGGCAAATCATTCACACACCCACGTCCGGAAAAAGTCTTCTTAGTCGATCTCGCTTCGCATCTCCATCTCAGCACACACACACAGAGGCATCACACGAGACACCCCACGCCATCCCACACACACACCACAGCTCACAAGTAGCACCACACATGTCTTTCTATTAACAGAACACAGTATGCAGTGAAACTTCACAGTACCCTCCACTAGTCGGCTTCTTATTCCTGCATCTCGGGTCTCTCTCATGCGTCTCTCTCACACACCGGGGGGCTACACACACGATCGACGGTCTGCATTCATCTCTGGGCCTCTATGAGAGGCACACACACGCGAGGGACTCCGCTCCACAGTGAGTCCGACTAGAAAACACACACAACACATCCACACTAGCGCACTTTCTGATCTTTCACAGAAACCAGATGCACATACACATTCCTACACTTCACGAATCATTCTTTAGTTCTCTTCTCTCGGTCTCCTCGCATCTGCCACCGCCCGACAACACAACGACCCTGCGCTCCTCCCTGCTCGCCATGTGAGCCATAGAAACACACAGCACACACACACACACACTCACTCACTAAAAAAAGCACACACACTCCCTCACTCACACTCTCACTCAATAACGCAAGGGCCGGGGAGTCTCATATTCTCTGTCTCTCTCAGACAAACACACACACACACACATGACACACACACACACACACGCGACACTACACACACAAACATGTACACAAAGTCATTCAGTCAAATGTCATTCCTCTCTAGGATAGCACACACTCACACACGCACACACACCCACACACACACACCCACACAGAGAGGACTACACAACACACACACACACACACACACACGCACACCACACACACACGACACACAGAGTCTGTCTTTCTCTCTCTCGCTCACAACACAATAAAACATCACACCAACACACACGTTTGATAATTAAATACATGGAGCATATGCAGGCTCTCAGTCTGAAGACATGCACACACTCATGGAGCAGGGTGGCAACACACACCAAACGCTTTGTTGAAAACACTTCTCATGGCACTTATTCATTCTCACAAATACATCACACACAGCAGCTCACACAGAAGAAGGAAGAGGGGGGAACATCTAACAGTCTTCTCCTCCAACTATAACATATGCTGGCCTAGCACACACAGCTGGCATATTTCACACACACACACACAAACTCTCTTCCTCTTTCATAAACAAAGTAGATGCATAAACACTCCCTCTCTTCAAGACACACACACACACACTTACTTATGTCTTTCACAGAAACACAGATGCACAAACATTCACACACACACATCTCTTCTTTAGTCCTCTCTCTCTCTCTCTCTCCGGGGCATCCGGCTCATCAATCGCTCTTCTCTGCAGTCGGGGGTATCTGCCCGGATCGGAAGAATCAAGGTCGGCTCGTCATCAAAATCCTCTCATCTCTAAACACAGCCATAAAGGGCACACATGAGAAAAAGGAAGGGCGACACACTCAAAACAACAAAACCGCGCCGATCTCTCTGCTCTCTGCCTCTAGAGCACAAAAGCCGAGAGGGGGATACACACGCACCTCCCCTCCACAGTGGGCCACTAGAAACACACACACACACAAGGCACAAACAGCAGCACACACCCACACGACACACACAGCTCACAAGCACACACACCGCACCACGAAAAAAAAAAAAAAACACACACACACAACACACACACAACACACACCGAAAAAAAAAAAACACCAGCAAGGGTGACACACACACACAAACACACACACCCAGCGCACAAAATTTCTCTCACAAAAATTTCACACAAAACATTCTCGTATCATGTAGCTGTCGCGTCCCGGGAAAGCACTCGCGGTCCTCTCTCTCTCTCTCATCTCGACACACACACGACCGCTACTGGGCTCTCATATCGCACACAGAACTGCACCCCTCCCTACCTCACTCAACCCCACATAACACACAAGGAGGGGAGAAAAAGGGGGAAGAGGGGCACAAGGAAAAAAAACCAGGAAACGGGGGGGCACAGGGACACGGAAAAGGTCAGAACGAGCACGACAAGCCTAAACACACACACACACACAACACTCGATCTTCTTCGCTCTCTCATCTGCTCAAAAATCGCATCTCACACACACACAGAAGTAAACAGAAAGGCGGGGGAGCACACAAACACAGAGCAGACAGTCTTCCTCACAGTCTGGTTCCAAGAACACACACTCTCCCCATTCCGCTAACCTTCTCTTTCATGTTTCAAGACCTTGCAAGCATGCGCGCTGCCGGAACAACGCAACATTCCTCACAAATATTCCCTCCTCAAGATCTGGGCTCTCATCGCACTACACACGAGAGGAAAACCGCTGGGGGGAGGGGGGGGGGCAGAGGGGCAACGCAAAGGGGCAGGGACGAAGGGGAGAACAAAAACAGAGGGTGATAGCAAAGCAGAAAGAACCCTACGCGGTGCGCCTCAGTCTGTTCCTGCGTCTCGTGGTCTCGTGAGTCTCTGCTCTCATCTCCTGCAGACACACAACACAGCACACCGAGGACCTAGGGTGTCCTTTGCTTGTCCCAAACCACCAAGCACACACAGGCATCAAAAAGACGCTTCAAATTCTCACAATCGTCCTCACACACGCCTCGCTCCCCATCCCCTTCAGGCTTGTTCATCAGCGCACCAATACTCTGTGCTGTCGTTTCAGCACTTAAAGCTCGGGGAAGACACACACTTCTTTATTGTCACACACACTGTCACAACCTCCACACTACTTTCTTTTAAAAAACAACATCAAAAATGACTTCACTTCTATACTGCGAGCGGCACTAAATACACATCGCTTAGTGGCTACTCTACGGTCAAGATCACTTAAACCAACTGTCCAGGTACTTTAGATGCTGCGTAATAATCTCATTTCTCCAAAACATTAGTGAATTAAATGGAAGAATATACATCAAGTCAATCCTGCTTCTGCAATGTTTCGCCAGACGAAATAAAGACCCTTATAAGTAGCGATCAATCTAGAGTTGGCAACAAAAGAGATCTCAACAAAAATCAATCTCTCAATCTCTTTAAAAGTTTGAAGCTATAATCATTTTTTGCTTTTATTTTTAACAATAAATGCTTTAGCCAAAGGAAATCGTACCAGTTTTCACGAAATTGGAGTATGATTGTAGATCGGCTTTCTCCAACATGAATGTGCGTTAAAGCGATAGTTCGACTAAAATGAAAATTGTCATAATTTCATATCAGTTCTAACATGTATGACTTTCTTTCACAAAATAAGATATTTTCAAGAACGCCGGCATCCACACAACATTGAAGAACCCCATTGACTGTTCGAGGTTGCATGGAACTCAGAAACTAGGAACAAATTTCTAAATATAGGTATTGAGTTTTTTGGGGGTGTGAGAAAGAAAATATAATCCAGATTTGAATCAACATAGAATTTCATGTTGGATTACACTAAAGGAAAGGGAAGAAAAAAAAGAGGGAGCCAAAAAAAAAAAAAAAAAGAGATAATGCCCTAATAGTAGTGGATTGGCAGTTTAGCTTCTGCTTTGTCCTTGAGTGCTCACAAAAGACAGACCGTGGGGGCTATGCAAGAAAAAAAAAAAAAACAAACGCAGAAAGCGGTATTCCCTAGCAGTGTTGTCATCAATAATTTTATCGATTACAATCAATTGGTCTCTTGTATATCGGTGAGACATACAGAATGGTGAGAGGCTGTTCACACATAGAGGGTTTTTGTATTCAATGCCTACTGGCTTTGCCATTGTTTTTCTAGTAAAGCAGTGTGGCTAGATGGGACTAGAAAATGGACTTGACCTTGGCTCTGCACTTCCACAGGCATAATCACACATGACACGAGTGTTCGCAAATGGTCAGTCATTTTACGTTAACAATAGTAGTTACTTTTATATGTTTCTTAATAAACCGAAGCAAACCAGGGCCCCAAAGACTGTCGCCCGGTAAGCGACTTCGCAAAAACCTCGATCATAACTGTTCATACAGACTTGCTGTCTGCAATCAAATTATCAATATGGTTTCAAAAAATGTTCATGAAATTCTTCCAGGTTCAGATGATCAGATCTGAGCGATCCACATCAATTTTGTAGCTCTGTACTCTTACTGTATGTCAACAATTGTCTTGTAAATTTTCATTTGGGTCCGTTTTTATTTCTCTATCAGATTATTAAGAGAGACATATTAGACAAAGTTATTATCTCGATTAAACAAATCCATTAAGTCTCCTAAACTATGAAAGAGCAACCTCTGAGCAATAAATATTTCCTCTGAATCAGCTCAGAGTTAATTGAAAACTCCTCCGTTCAGGTTTTTCTTTCAAATAGCTTCAGTGAAGCGGTCTCACTCCCTTTCAAAAGATATATAGACTACACACACAATGTGCATTATAAAATCTCTTTGTTTTATATACCTGCCCTGTCTCTCTCTATAAATATATATATTCCTTGCTCTGTCACAAACACATATACAACCTGTTCATCCAGCTCTCCCTACCAAACACAATCAACAAATACACAGACACACACTTTCAGTTATCCACTGGCTTTATACACGCATAACTCCCAGTGATTACACATAAACACATACTGACCCAAACACTGCGGTTTTCTTTTCTCTCTCACAAACACTCACATTCACTCCACCCCTCAGTAATACACATGTGCGCTCAAACACACTTCCACAGTCTCTCATGTACACACATCACACACATCAACGGACTTCACACACTCTCTTCTCATATTTAAAATGCACATCTTCTTCAGTACCATGTGTACACTCTCACACACCTTTCTCCTGACAAACATACACACCTTGACAATAATACCTTTTAGATGGTCCACTCCACCCCACATGTATACACATGTGTTTTTCTATCATAGTGTGGGATTTTCCATTGACCATTGTTTTATAATAAGCAAATTATATTTTTGAACACCTAACCTTAAACATTGCCCTCATAGAAACCTTTCAATGTTTTTATATTTTCATTATTTAGTATATACAATAAGCCGTTTCTCTCACGACAAGTGTTGTCTGGTTCTCACAATGTAGGTAATTTCAGGTTTTACTGTCTTCAGACAGACATTTGGCCCCCATATCGTTTAGAAACAACCTAAGGACACACACACCAAGACTCTCTCACATATACACACCTTTTATCTACTGTCACATGCAATCACACACTCATTCTGTCTCACACTTTCACTCTCAAACACTCTTCCCCCCCTTTCTCACACACACACACATTTTGGGTTTCCATAGATGTAATGATTTTTATACTGTAAAAAACTGTTTTCTATCCCCTAACCCTAAATCAACCCCGCGACCAAAATTAGGGAATTTTAAGTTGTAAAAAGATAATTCTGTTTGATTTATAAGCTTGTTTCCTCATGGTACCCCAAAAAATGTCCCCACAAGGTCAAAAATTACCAGTATTACTATTCTTGTGGGGACATTTGGTCCCCATAATGTAGGGAATACCAGGCACACACACACAGACACACAAACATACACACCAGCATATTGTGTCTGTCTTTATCATGCACACTAACTGTCTTTTCCTCCCTCTCATGCACTCCCTCACATACACACGCAAGCACTCTCTTTCTCTCTCTCACACACACAAACAATGTTACTGGGGGTCCTTTGGGTGAGTGTCAACACTATGCTCGCTCCCTCCTTACCTTTCTGCACTACACACACACTCTGACACACAAACAAAACAAGCTATCCACTGCGACAAAACAGACACAAATCATACACACGACTCTCATGTGAGGAACAGACACACACACACACGCCCACACACACACTCCAATGGCACAGGACACACACGCAATCTCACTACACACCATTACATCCATGACACACAGGCACCCACGCAATCACTCTCACACACACACACACACCAACAAAACACAAGGAACCACTGTACTGTTTCCTTTTCTCACACTTGCTCGCCTCCCTCCTCCCCTCTGCATCACCACACCAACTTCATTGACCAAACACACACACAAAAGGGCGGCGCGCTCGCGCACACACACACACACACGCTCTCCCTGCGACACACAGACACGCAATCATACACACACGCTCTCCCTGTGAGACACAGACACACACACACACAACACACACTCCGTGGCTTCAGTCAGCGTTACACACGCACAGAGAGTGTATCACACTGCATTGTATGGACAGTAGTATGATCCATGACACACAAGCAATCACTCACACACACACACACACACACACTGTATTGTTCCTTTTCTCACACTTAGCTCGCTCCCTCCTCACGCTGCACTCACACACACACTCCTTGACACACAACATCACGCTCTCCCTGTGACAAGTGTCAGATACACAAGCAATCATACACAAACGCTCTACCTGTGAGAAACACACACACACACACACACACAAACCACACTCCGTGGCAAAGGAAACACACGCAATATCACACACACACACACACACCACACACTCCGTGGAACAAAACCACAACACGCCAAAGCACACACACACACAACCACACACACTCACACACACACACACAAAAACACACACACCACACACACACACACACTTCCGTGCACAAACACACAGCAATCTCACACAAAACACACACACACACTCCGTGGCACAAACACACACGCAATCACACACACACACACACACACACACACACTCCGTGAACAAACACAACGCAATACACACACACACACACACTCCGTGGCACAGACACACACGCAATCACACACACACACACACACACGGTCATGGTATTAAGAGTTAATAGTGATTAAACCCTACATACTGCATTATTTTTTAAACTGAAAATTAATCCGTTACACTGGTAACGTTAGTCACTGTCATTTAAATGAGGAGACTGAGAGAGAGACCACACACACACACACACTGAATTCCAGTGACAAAACAGGCAATAACGTCTTTATAAAGAACAACTTAACTTTAAAACTGAATAAATAAAACATTTCTTTAGCTTTGTTTACCTTATTGTTTATCTACAGCTATTTTAAAAACTTCAGTCATTACTATAATTTTGTCGTAACGTTAACATAAAAGTGACTGGCAGACGTTTCTGAGCTTTAAAGTCAGTGTCATCTCTGGAAATGTTACTTCTTTCTCGCGTCTGTTCACTCCCTCACCCTCGCGGCTGTGGCGGTTTGCTGCTCTCTCCGTTGCTGTCCAGCGTCGGCGGCTCCTGGTTGTCGAAGAGCGAGCGAACGGTCTCCGCCATTCCCGCTGATGAGTGCTGTCCTCTCACGAGCAGCGCTTGCGCTCTCCCTGTCTAGTAGAGGTTCTTGCAGACGATACCATTCACTCAGACGCTAGGGGAGGACGAGCGGTCGGACAATCAGTGCGCTTGTAATTCAGAACTTGTAAATACTTCGATAGGCATTTTTGTTCGAACCCACCTGCTTTGTAACATTTAATTTTGGTTTTATTGCTGGTGGGAAATTATTTGAATTATGAAAACATAGAAACCTAAACTCCCCCATTTTAAAGAAATGGTTGCAACCTCTAGTATAGGTCGGGGTGGTATATCTGTTTCTAAGCGAAGTTGATTGTACTCATCAGATAATATTGACAGGTCTGTTGCTGTGTTTTTTTAATATTACGGCAGAATAAATATTTCACCTTCATTTAATTCCTGACTAACTTTAATCAAATAACAACAACACTCTATACGTTATAGTTTTTTATGTTAACGTAGTCGTAGATACAGTTCTCTACTGCTACCCCCGAGTAGTTTGCCGCAATTATGCGCTCGATGTTGATAAATAAGGGCTATGCAATGGAGAAAAATATCACGTTTTCATAATACAATGTATTTATATACTCTTCAATACCTAAATGCCATTTTCAATAAAAAATTAGAACTGATATGAGCTATCCATATGCGCTCCGAAAATATTTTCAAATTATGTATTCATATGAAGACTATTCTGGATTTCTCTATCACACCACAAACCTCTGACGCACACATCTAAACACACCCTTCCCCCACTCTCATCTCTCACACACGCACGCACACACACACACGGACACACAGACGCACTCACTCATCACTCCCCCCACCACACACACACTCACTCACTCACTCATTCACACACACAGTCACTCACACACACACACACACACACACACACACAGAGAGAGAGAGAGAGAGAGAGAGCAGAAGCTACAAGTGTGCATACAATCTGAGACTAGTATGCAAAAACACTCAAACATACACATTCACATGCATGTAATGATCAGATAACAATCTTTGAAATTGCACATATGGATATGTAACACTTCTACATATACACATTTCAAATCATATTACACACTATATATATACACGTTATTGTCAAGTAGTAATTCACCCTTCGATCTCTTTTGACCATACAAACACATTGGGTTTCCATGTTTCACGGGAACATTCCACAGGCATAATAATTTTTATACGGTACAAACTGTATTTTCTATTCCCTTTCCCTACCCCTCACAGAACACTTTAGATTAAAAAAAAACTTCAAACTTTGTGATTTATAAGCTTGTTTCCTCATGGGGACCAAAAAAAATGTCCACATAATGTCAAAATTTGGTATTACTACTTTATTGGGTAATTCGGGTCCCATAACGTGGGGACTAACCAGGACCACAAACACACACAAAACACTTGTATATGTGGTTTACAGGGGCTCTCCATAGACGTAATGGGGTTTATAAACTGTATTTCCTAACTGTATTTGTTAGCCTAACCCTACCTCTCACAGAAAACTATTGGCATTTTTGGATTTAAAAAAACACAGTTTAGTACATTTTTAAAGCATTTGGTTTACAAAGACACAGGAAGTGTCCTCATAAACCACATTTACGTTTTAATACTCATGTCAGTATAACATTTGTGTCTCAATTCAATCCCACACACAACACACACACACACACACAACAACTGTAGATCTCACAAAGGCATGTGTTTCACACTCACACACACCCACACACACACAATCTGACTTTCACACAGATTCTCCCTCCTACGCAAGCGCACACACATTCCCCCTTTTCTCGCATCACCACACACCACACACACACACACACCGCACACACACACACACACACACACACACGCTCTCTTTAACACACCCCTCCCCCTTTCATTCTCTCACACACATCCTGCCTCATGCGCACACATCACATATACACAGTCACATTCTCTCTCACTTTGTAACTCACTTGCACATGCATACTCAGACAAATACACACATACACAACCCTCCCCCTTTCACAGCATTCCGAATCTCTTCCAATATACACACACACACACACACTCAGATCACAAACATAAACTCCACCCCTCTTTTCCAAACACACACATCCTTCTTTTCCTTTATCACAGTTGTACACACATATAATACACACATACAAAAAGTCACAAAACTAAGTTATTGACAGCAACTTGTTTGAATGACAGCTCAGATATTGCCATTTATTGCAGTGCAAGTTTAAAATGCATATATTAATAATAAAATATTATATGGTAGTGTTTTTCTTTCTTCACCAATTCCCGTCTCTTTATACAGTAACCAGGTGCTGAATCATTAATGCACTTCCACCAGAATTCCTCTGTACAGTATGTCACCAAATCAAAGACGGACACAGGCTTGCAAAGATATAGATTTTGAGTAGATATTGAACACCTAAAATCAGTGTAAAGGTGCAACGACTTCAATCATCACAAAAAAGGCCTTGTCTGTACACTTTTCTCTGTCAGTAAGACCAGAGTCTAAAAAGACATCTGACAAATTGACCTGGAATAAAAAAGCAGAACTTTATGTAGCCAGCAGAGGGCATGAGTGTTTCCTAAGTGTGGATGGGGGAATTAATCCAAACAAACATCAACAGATGGTACACTTAATAACTGCACACTGCAAATGTAACAGGAATGAGAAGCATTTGAATGATAAATGCGAAGAAGTAGCTTTTTAAAGCTACACATCATTGTTTGTACAGTAGATTATTCTAGATATTTGTAACAGTAGATGATCTTTTTAAGAAGAAATTTCCAGGGAGAGTCCACCAAAAAAATTATATTCTGAATATTCCTTCATCATTTACTCATGTCCTTCCAAATCTGTACAAAGATATTTTTAGGAACGCTGGTGCCAAACAAAACTAAACATCAACAAATTGCATTTTACAAAAAAAAAAAAAGAGAGAGAGAGGAAGAGACAGACATTTTGGTAACAGTTTACAGTAAAGTCTTATACGTTACTATATTAGTTAATGCATAAGTTCATGTGAACTATTAACTTTTAATGTTAGGTAATAAAAAATACAGTAGTTCATTGTTTATGTTAGTTAACAGTGCATTAAGTAATGTTAACAGATACAATTTTTGATAAAAAAAAAAACATGTTTGTATATGTTGAAATTAAGATTAGCTAGGATTAATACATTTTGTGGAAGTTCAGTTAACTAATGTTAACAAATAAAATCTTATTGTAAAGTGCTACCAACATTTCCATATTTTCTCGTGTTCCACAAAGGAAAATAATGCAGATTTAACAATACAGGCTTGGAATGACATGAAGGTGAGTAAATGATGACAAAATTTCAATTTTTTGTGCGAACATCCCTTATAGATACAAATAAATGCATACAGTAATTTTGAAATGCAAAACAAAAATAGGATATATTCGCCAACTCACTTTGATCATCATGGTTAAAAAAAAAAAAAGGTCTGCAGTGTCTGCTATGACTGAACAATCTAAATGTCAACAATCTCAAAAGGTAATAAAACATACAGTATATATAAGAGTTTTGATTAATTTTTAAAGGTATTTACATTCATTGCTACAGTTTAAAATCTAATTTTAATGACCAAGAAATATATTAAAATAACTTTCATAAAATAATATCTTGTTCAAACCCTCCCCTCCTGCTTTCCACATGCTGGAATGCTGAATTCCAGTGACTGCATCCAGATTTTCTGACTCTCTACATTCTCCATGCTGTAATGAAATTCCTTCTCCTCATTTCTTATCATACTGTCCTCTTCCTCTCCACCCATTCGTTCTCTTTTTTCATCACATATCCAGTCTCACTTCCTTATTTTCTCGGCACCTCTTCTTGTCCTTCGGGACATTGTCTTTGGTGCTTTCTCCATCTCTGCTGGCATTGAGCGGAGGGTGTCAGATGTTTGGCCAGTCCAGTGAACGAGGTCCTGCAGCACTCGCACAATCCACATCTTCAGACCGAAGCTCCCACGAACCGCTTGACCATCCAGCTCCTTTCACACAAGCACAGACAGATTATTTATGCTTTACAACAGCTTCACATTTATGAGAAAACAGAGCAACATTATATTTAAATGGCTGGCTAAATATAACATGAGCACCTCTTTAACTTTAGCTTCAAATTTCTGGCCATCCACAAGTAGCTGCTCTGTGCTTGCCAACAGGTGCCCCAGACGATCCCTCACAGTTTTCCGTTTTCTCTTGTACTCGCTGTCTTCATCGGAAAAGTCTGCATCCTCCCGGGTAATGACATCTTCCAGAAGTCGCAGACACTCCTTGAGCGCAGCGTGCAGGATAGATATTTTTTCTGCATCTGACAGCTGAGGAACCAGTGGAGGAATGGACACTAAATAACCTCCGTCAACTGGCGAGGACGGCAGTGATTCACGGTTTCTCTAAACGGTGAGACAAAGGGAATAAGTAGAAGTTACAAGAAACGTTGAATGTAATGAGCAGAAAATACCAGATGACGAAATTGATAAACAAACATGTGGTGAACATATGACAGGGAATAAAAGCAGCAATTAAAAAAATAATAAGAGATAGAGCCAAACAAGCTTATATAATCTTGGATAGCCAGCAGAAAATTTCCAAAGGTCACCTAAACATTTTATTTATTTAATTATTGTTTAACAGGGACAACATAGAAAAACATTACTGCACAGTACTGAGCAGCGGATGTTCTATTTATATATATAGGGCGAATTTGGGTAAACTAGGAAATTTTTGCTATTGAGATGACTTGGTTAGGCTTTGACTAAGCAACAAACAATCTAAAATTTAACACACACACAGAGAGAGAGAGAGAAATAATGATCACAATGTATAGTTTAAGCATGTTTTTTTTAATCTATTTAAAACTCTCAAAATGTTGCATATCCATTTGAAACGATATGAATTTCTCAGGATTCTAAACTTTTTGAATGAAAAACACATTACAAACATTTTAGCCTTGTATAATTTTCTCTCACCTTTGGCCAAAACCGTTCTCTAAACCTTAGCCTGAAAGGTTTGATGCTCATAGAAGCATGTTGTTGGCATATTAAGTCACTGATTAATAATGTAGCAACCTCTGAAGCCAGGTCGGTCCTTCAGCAGATCAGCTCCTGCTGTACTTGGGCTGAATAGGAATCAAATGTTGCTCACCTATTTCTAAAGTTCAAAGACTCCCCTACATCCTCAACCGCTCCCAAGTTTCAGGCTTCTTTTCCTCCGAAACTCAGAATTGTTCAGGGAAAACAACAGAAAAGGTGGTGGACCTGAACAATTTGGCAGGTAACCAAAAATGCATTTATTACTGGAACAATCACGCTTTATAACCCAGAAGCACTTTTCATCCGCTGCGCGTCTGGATATACCCCACAGCCACCCAGACAACGCTGTCACTTCTAACACGGTTCATTTGCTGACCCCAGACATTCCTTCAACTAAATGTCATGATGCCGATGACTTACGTTTGCGTCCCACACCAAGCCATAATTACGACAGGCACAACAGTTAAATATAATAATTAGATTAGTTCTGTATAAATAAGCTCTATTTTGAGACTTACGTATAACTCCAGGAGTTGGCTGCATTCCTTATGAAGCAGCCGGGCAAGAGCTGCGGCTCTCCCTGCGTGGCCCCGCGACCCATGACGACCGTTTGTACCTCTGCCAGCCATTTATACTCAAAAACACCTACTGTTTGAAAAATAACGTTGGAATAAACAGCAGGAATAAATTAGCATATATTCTTGCTTTTATAGGACCCCCTATAGGCTTGTACTACCTTAGGCTGTATAGATGTTAAATGCTGATGATCCTCAGACGCTGTTTGTCACTAGCGGTTATTTCACTTTCGCCAAAATATCTCGCACGACTTCCAAAACGCTGTTCTCCCGTTTTAAGATCATGAATTAGCCTTTACTCCGCCTCCTTATGGGAACGTGGTGCGTTTGAGGGGATGGGAATGTCAAGACGGAATGTCATTGGTTTAGAGTTAACCTCATAGATCCACTGCTTTATATCAATGCAAACTGGAAAATATAAACAAATAAAAGGGAAAAAGCACCCGCCCGGAAGGAAATGAAGATTTTCGCGCCTCTGGAATTTCCTATGGGTTTTCAGAATGGTGGTTTTTAGTTTATGAGTAAAATAAGGTCTGTGGTTTACATTATTTACTTGCACGTTTTGTTTTATTAGTTCCGTAGAATCAACAGTTTCATATATTAACATATAGGATTAGCCTATCTAGCCCATACACGTATGTGTACATATGTGGATATATATGCCATGCACACTTATATCCATCCCCAAACCCGTCATGTTGATATTTTATAAATATAAAAGATAGACATTTACAAATGTATTGCAAAAGCGTATGTAAGCATACAATTTTTTTTGTATATTTGTTGTTTTAATACATTTGCACAAATAAGTAAACCTACAGGTGCATATCAATAAATTAGAATGTTGTGGAAAAGTTCATTTATTTCAGTAATTCAACTCAAATTGTGAAACTCGTGTATTAAATAAATTCAATGCACACAGACTGAAGTAGTTTAAGGCTTGGGTTCTTTTAATTGTGATGATTTTGTATCACATTTAACAAAAACCCACCAATTAACTATCTCAACAAATTAGAATATGGGGACATGCCAATCAGCTAATCAACTCAAAACACCTGCAAAGGATTCCTGAGCCTTCAAAATGGTTACACAATCATGGGGAAGACTGCTGATCTGACAGTTGTCCAGAAGACAATCATTGACACCCTTCACAAGGAGGGAAGCCACAAACATTCATTGCCAAAGAAGCTGGCTGTTCAAAGAGTGCTGTATCCAAGCATGTTAACAGAAAGTTGAGTGGAAGGAAAAGTGTGGAAGAAAAAAATGCACAACCAACCGAGAGAACCGCAGCATTATGAGGATTGTCAAGCAAAACCGATTCAAAAATTTAAGTGAACTTTACAAGGAATGGACTGAGGCTGGGGTCAAGGCATCAAGAGCCACCACACACCGAAGTGTCAAGGAATTTGGCTACAGTTGTCGTATTCTCTTGTTAAGCCACTCTTACTGGGCTAAGGAGAAGAAGAACTGGGATGTTGCCCAGTGGTCCAAAGTCCTCTTTTCAGGAAAAAGTAAATTTTGTATTTCATTTGGAAATCAAGGCCCAGAGTCTGGAGGAAGGGTGGAGAAGCTCATAGCCCAAGTTGCTTGAAGTACAGTGTTAAGTTTCCACAGTCTGTGATGATTTGGGGTTCAGTGTCATCTGCTGGTGTTGGTCCATTGTGTTTTTTGAAAACCAACGTCACTGCACCGTTTACCAAGAAATTTTGGAGCACTATTCATGCTTCCTTCTGCTGACAGCTTTTTGAAGATGCTGATTTAATCTTCCAGCAGGATTTGGCACCTGCCCAAAAGCACCAAAAGTTGGTTAAATAACCATGGTGTTGTGTGCTTGACTGGCCAGCAAACTCACCAGACCTGACCCCATAGAGAATCTTTGGGGTATTGTCAAGAGGAAAATGAGAAACAGAGACCAAAAAATGCAGATGAGCTGAAGGCCACTGGCAAAGAAACCTGGGCTTCCATACCACATCAGCAGTGCCACAAACTAATCACCTCCATTGCACGCTGAATTGAGGCAGTAATTAAAACAAAATGAGCCCCTACCAAGTATTGAGTACACGTACAGTAAAGGAACATACTTTCCAGAAGGCCAACAATTCTAAAAATGTGATGAAGACAATCCGAAATAGGTAAGTAAATTATAATTAAATAAAACAATAATTATTTAAATATCCATTTCAATCAGTATAGAGTTTTTAATTGAGAAAGCCAAGTGTGAAGAGTAGTCGTAATCTTGAATCTTAAAGTGATAGCTCATTCAAAAATAAAAATTCTGCAATCATTTACTCACTATCATGTAATCACAAATAAGAGTGAATGGGGACTGGGGCTGTCAAGCTCCAAAAAAGGACAAAAAGCACCGTAAAAGTAGTCCATACGACTTGTGGACTGTATTCCAAGTCTTCTGAAGCCAAATGGTAGCTTTTTGTGAGGAAAAGACTGAAATCGAAGTCATATAACGTTAGTGTAATTGTAACAATGTCAAAAAAGTTGAAAGTTTTACTTTAACATACATTTTAAATAGAGATGTAACGATCCACTCAACTCACAATGCAATTCACGATACTGATTTCATGATGAAAAGGTGCCCTTTTATTATTTCTCAGACAAAAATTTGCGATATGTTCTTTGTTGTAATTTAAAATTTAAACAAATCCCAAATAAATAAAGTGATACACATAAAAGAAAATTCTTCCTAAAAAACGAAAATGTCATTATTAATTAAAATTGAGCAACAACTGCATTTTAATCACAGTGCCAAACAGCTGATTCCTGCATATTACCGGCAGCATTTCGCAGATGCTTTATCCAAAGCGAATTACAAATGAGGACAATAAAAGCAATAAAACCAACAAAAGAGCAATAATATGCAAGTGCAAATGACAAGTCTCAGTTAGCCTAAAGCAGTACACGTAGCAAGGTTAATATATGCAGATAATATGCGCACACACACATAACACACCCACACACACACAAAGAAAAACGAGTAGATAGAAAAAATAGAAAGCTAGTGTTTTTTTTTTAAAATAAAGAACAAAAAAATTAAAAAGATAAATATAGATAAAGTATAATTATAATAGAATAGAAAGTGTTAGAGTTAGAGGGTCCAATAAAGGTCAAATAATTTATACAAATTATATTGTATAATTTTGAAAGCTAAAGCAAAACCAGAATGGTCTGACTTCAGCTTTGTGAAAATGTACTGCATAAAACATATGAAAAAGAAACAGCAGACGAGCTGAATGAGAGGCAGATTTACTCTCTGCCAGCAGGTGGCGCTTATTAACAGCAGCGATACAGCGTTTCCTTGCTGTAAACAAAGCAGCGCAGCGCTTATGAACAGCTTAACTAAATTATATATACAGAGACAAAGCTGAAGGAGAAAATATCAACTAAAATTTTATGAAGACAGTCAGTTCCCTCAGAGATACATTCATATAAACCCCCACCCCAAACTGTATCACGATTCGTATAACATCTCAACTGACTTGAATCGTCACATATTTTTATCAATTTTCAACCGGCTCGGGGTGCAACATCCCTAATTTTAAATCATTATATTTAAATGGTCTTTTGTTGTGCTTTAAAGATTCTTTTTAAAGATTTTTATTTTGATGTGTTGACTAACATACTAAGGCACATGTAAAGTACTTGATTATAATCTCAACGGTAGTGTGTTATTCAATATTAGATTTAAAGTTAATACATTTTAAATTAAATAATTACAAATGTGTAAATACAAAATTATATTTAAAATACATAACATACAAGTTTCAATAGAAATGACATTAAAGTGTATTTTAGTTTATCATAAATGCTTGTCATTACATTCAGCAGTACACTTTAACCGTATTTCAATATACAATAGAAATAAGTATGAATTACATATAAAGATGTACGTAAGTCCTACTAAAGTGGTTGGCAAAGCACCCTCAAGTTCAAAATAATTGCATTTAATTATAATGTAAACTAAATACATTTTCATTCAATGCAGTTGTTAACATGGAATAAGTACGAAAGCATTACATTAAGTTCACACTTAAGTATATACTTGAAGTATTTTTTCACAAAAGCACTATTTTAAAAGTATGATTAAGTGTAATGAGAGGGGGGTTTTTTTCTACTATGTAAGAATAAACTGAGAACTTTGACAGCAGTGGTCACCATTTATATTTTCATTAATAAATGACAACATAATAAAAAAGGTCAGTTATTCCTTTAATGAGCTGAGAAGCATCATGTATCACTTTATAGATAAACATCTTTAATTATTTCTGCTTAGGTCCTTCAAAAAGACAGAATGTAGTGTAGAGAAGACGAAAAGCCGTCATTTCCTGTTGGAGTCGGAATTGCTTTCCAGCGAGTCTGAATCTGGTCCAGAGAATGAGGATCAAGAGGAGCCGCCCACTGCTGATCGCTCCTTTTCTGTGCCCTTGCCAACCCCGTCTGTCCGTCCTCACACTCATAAGCTCCCACCTCCACCTCTGGGAGGATCCAGCTCGGGTGGAGCGCTTGCAGGCAGCAGTGTGTTTGCTAACCCCTTCAAAGAACTGGCCAAGGAGAGACTGAATGTCCTACAGAAACATGTACCTCTTACTTTACAAGCTCGCCCCACCCAGATCGACGGTAAGCGCATTTGTGTGGCCTACAGGAAGGATGGCCGCTGCCGCTGCCGCTTTGGAAGCTGCTGCAAGTTCGCACATGACAGCGATCTGCAGAGTAACCGTGTGGTCACCTCTGACAGTGGACCAAAAGACAATGTTGCAGTTTCACACAATCATGTTCCACTGGCTTCTTGTGAGGAAGACACAGAGACAGACGGAGATGACAATGAACAGCGAAAGAAGAGAAGAGTAGGCGTGAATGATTCTCTCATTCCACCAAAACGTGCACTCAAGCAGTATGCCAGACTCTCACACCCCTAAGACGTTATAACATTCAGAAATTCAAATCTTAAGTGTCTTTATGACATAATTTGGGCAAAACACCCAGGATGCTATGTGTTACATTTATTGAATTAATACGCTACTGATGAGATTATGATAATCGGTCTGTAAAATGTGTTTCAGACTTTCTCCAGAGGTAAATATTTTATAGACAAAGGCGATGTGGTCAATACTAGCAGAGAGAGACATGTGAAAATTCTTCAAACAAATGTAAGGAAAATATGTCATTATTTTATTTGGGTTTTATCTGGCTTCCTAAACCCACCCTTTTTTAATCTTACATTAGTCTAAGGTTTTGAAATAAATGTATGTATAAAAAAAATGGTGTACTTGATGACTCTAAAAATGTATATGGTGAATATATTTTCAATCTTTAGTGTCCCCTTTTCACTAGTAGGGTTCATTTCACCTAAGGATGCACAATATATTGGTGTTGTATCTGTTACTGGTGATATTATAGTTTTTCATAAAATTGTTAGCCTACAAGTTTAAATGGGATATACACTAATGTTCAAAAGTTCGGAGGCAGATTTGTTTGAAAGAAATTGGTACATTTATTCAGCAAACAGTGACAGAAAAGACATTTATAAATAATGTAACATTTTTTTTATTTCAAGTTAAGGCTGTTATTTTAAACTTTATATTCATCAAATAATCATGAAAAAATGTATCATGGTTTACACAGCACATGTGTTTTCAAAATTAAATAATAATAAATGTTTCGTGAGAAACAAATCACCATATTAGAATTATTTCTAGAGGACTATTTTACACAGAAGAGTAATGGCCGGCTGAAAATTGTAAAATGTATTAAAATAGAAAAGTTAAATTATTTGTAATCTTGTACCAATATTTTCACAATATAGGGTTTACTGCAAATTTTAGACAAAAAAAAAAACTATTCAAAACAATAGTCCACCAAACGTTTGAACGAGTAGTAAAGCTCTGAAATTATTATATTTAAGTTCTGCTTTTTTTGCAATTTTATTATATTGGGCCATCATTAAAGGCTCAGTTAAAGTTAATTTTTAAAAACACTAATAATTTAATAACAATAATTAATAACAACTATTATTTAACAAATTTCAAAATTTATATTTTTTTTCGTAGGATGCCTAAATTCACTTATATCATTTAAAACTATTTATTTGATTTTAGTGTTTTATTTTAAACTTATTTAGACAAAATAGGATGGAATTTTAATATTGGCCATAACATGAAAATAATTATCGGCTTATCTGTAATATGGGTGCATCCCTAATTTCTACAGTACCAATTCAAGCCACATGATGGCACAAGTTTGCTTACACACAATGGCTTTACTCACATAGACTAAAGTGAATTAAGTTCTGTGGAAGCCTCTACAGCCACAAAACAACACACTCACACACACACAAAACAGATGTGGTTGTCGGAGAGGACTATAACTGTTTATATACAAAATGAACAATGACAATAACTCAAACACACTCTCCCTGGTACAGACATTTCTACAAAGCTACCAAAAGTTAATGCGATTACATACAATATATTTATGACTCTATATATTTAACTTCAGGGCATTGTAGGAGCGCGACAAATAACAGTCATCTCACTATCTTCCATGTTACACCTTCAACATCCTTCCTTCACTACATTAGAACACGCTGTATTTGGCCGTCTGAACTGTCCGTCATGTTTTGCTCCTCCCGCTCTCCACCCACCTCCCAAACCCCACCCCCATTTCCATTCTCATTAGTCCCGTCTCCCTCCCAGACCACCTGTCTCGTCTCTAAAGGAGTAGTGGAAGACTGGGGAGATGCAGATAAGGATGCAGGATCGCTCCCGAATCCCAAAACGCTCCGGGAGTCAGCAGGCAGGGTTTGGGAGAGTAGGGAAGTATTGGGAGCCGGGATGTGGCTTGGGGGTCTAGGGAGGGTCTGGTTTTGATGTGACTGGGTGGTTTGAAGAGGCAGCTGCTGTGCAACAGAAACCAGTGGGAGCTGCTGCTGAGGAAGAGCTCTGAAGGCCATGTGGACAATCTGGGATTGAGGGCTGTAGGACTGAATGGGCAGCTGCTGGACCAAAGCGGCCTGCTGGGTGACGCTGGTAGTGGAGGGCTGAATGGGTAGCTGCTGGATATGGTGTTGCTGCGAGACGGGAGTCGAAACGAACTGTAGTGGCATCTGCAGAGAGTGAGCGGACGTCTGCTGTGAGGGAGCGCTGTTTTCCTCTTCTGTCGACGACCTGGCCAGGGTCACCGGTACCTGCATGGTGTGTAGCGGGTGATCCTGATCCACAACCATCACTGGACCCACGTGCGTCACTGGGGCTACCTGATCTGCAGGTATCGCAGAGCTCCCCTGAGCATCAGGGACCACCTGCTCTGCCTGCATGAAGCCCGTGGAGGTCTCCAGCAGCGTGGTGACTCCAGCAGGAGTGGTGATGAGTGCTCCGGCATTGGCAGCCAGGGCCTCAGCAATGAGCACCTCGGGGTGGCTCTTAGCTTTGTGAGCCACTACACTGTCCTTCTTTTCGAACTTCTTGCCGCAGATGCTGCAGGAGAACTGGTAAGTGGCATCGGCGTCGTGCTTCTTCATGTGCCAGTTAAGGGAGGCCTTCTGACGGCAAGTGAAACCACAGATTTCACACCTAGGGAGAAATGAGAAGCTTGAAATTTACTGTACTTTTTTTTTACGATCTGTGAAATGACTATAGTGGAGATCTTTTTTGACAATTATACAATGTCAAATGTGAAGTGTGTAATTTTTTTCTCTGTTAAAATAATGAAACTGAACAATGACAACTCAAACACACTCTCCCTGGTACAGACATTTCTACAAAGCTACCAAAAGTTAATGCGATTACATACAATATATTTATGACTCTATATATTTAACTTCAGGGCATTGTAGGAGCGCGACAAATAACAGTCATCTCACTATCTTCCATGTCAGACCTTCAACATCCTTCCTTCACTACATCAGAACACGCTGTATTTGGCCATCTGAAATGTCCGTCATGTTTTGCTCCTCCATGTTTGCTCCACATTTGACCAATTCCAAACCACATCAATCATAATAACTACTATGAATTTTGTATGTAATCATTTATAAGTGATATATAATTGTACATGAAGGCTGAAAAAAAACTCCTTATTAAGGTGTGCATAAAAACTTTAAAAAATCAGATTAAAACAATCAGGTTCTCATCTATTTCATGACACTTCAGCTTGGAAATAATCAGTTAAGTGGGGGTCAGGTTTCAGGACTCCTTGCCTTAAAGTCGCTGATATCCTGACACCTTGTACTTCTGGAGACTCAAGGTAGTTTGCAGTTCTGGAAAATGGTGGCTCTGGAGACTAATAAGGCCCCGTCCACACGGAGACGCGTTTAGCTGTATACGCAAAATTTTGTATCGTATAGGCGATAAATGTATTGTTCCATGTTCGTTTGTATACCGCGCGCAAGGTTTATGCGCATAGTCCAAGTCTTCAACGTTTTAGTGTATCTCGGTGCAGAATTACAGCGCCACATACTGTATGGCATGTATACAACATCGTTTTGGTTTCGTGGTTTCGTTGTGGACGCATATATTTCTTGAGACGAGGAGAAAAAAAAGATCGGATAGGAAAAACTCTATTTTTATTTTGCCATTAACTTTTTTTGGCGACCCCAATAACCATTTCTTGTCCAATGGTCACACCCTAATTTAACAATTTCTATAGTACTGCATCCTTATTATGTGCATTTAATAACTTTTTACTTTTCAGTATGTTAAATCTATTTTACCTGTAAAAGAAAACCTGCTTAATAATTATGCACATCTGAATATAAGCCATTTCCCTGAGTCCTTGTTAACAATTATATATAATTTATAAAGGTTTATGTACAAAATCAATAGTAATTATTAAGATCGATACATTTAGAATTATAATATTTAGGAAAAATAAAGAATTTATATTTTAAAATGACAACACTATAATTTATGTATTTTTTAACTTATTTTTAAAAGATAAACCATCAAGCTATTAAATTGTACATCTTAACCCAAATCAATGTTTAACATCCTTTTTATTTAAAGAAATCATGTAATAAGCAGAATAATGAACAGTCAGCTGGTTATTATTACAAAATTAAACCCCTCAGGAGATACAAAATCAGATTTTCTGTCTGTTTTTTGTTTTTGTTTTTAACGAAAATGATCATGTGGCTGTACTTCGTCCTCTCAATTGGAAAAGTAATAGAGTGCAGTAGTTTGTAAGCAGCATAGATTCGACTTACTGCAGTGGTTTCTCTCCGGTGTGTATCATTCGATGCACAGCCAGGTTGTGAGAGCTCTTGAAGGCGCGAGCACAGAACTCACAGATATAGTCTCTCTGATCTGCAAAGCACACTGTACTTTAAAAAAAGCCACCCAACCAACGACACGTCATGATAACTATTTCAATCTTTAAACTGGAGCTGTTTATCTTACCGGTGTGGTGCTTGGCATGCCGCAGTAGTTGTTTCTGCAGCCGGAAGAGTCGTCCGCATGAGGGATGAGGGCAGACGTACTTCTTCTTCATCAGGTGTTGGTATTTGATGTGATGCTGCAGGAGAAAAACACAACAGAAAGGTTTCAAGTCTAATTTTGGTGTCAGGTGTCAGTTAGTGATGGAAACACTAGTTTGCGTTTGTACCTGTAAGTAGCGCGGATGGGCCAGCACTGTACCACATCCTTCCATTTCACAACGCACATACTGCACAGGCGGCTTTTTCCTGAGTACAAAATCAAATGATCTCCAGTTATCTTCAGGTTGCAAAGGAAATTGTGGCATGCTTTCAATTATTACAGAAATTGACATAAAGCTCAACTCATATTTTAGGACTATTTTCAGCGTGAGATGCTTTGTTACCTTCTCTTAGGAAGACGAGGACTTTTATCATCTTTCTTTCTTCGCCCTCTTCTAAGACAAAAAACAAGAAAGTCTGGTGGTTAATATTTGTTTATCAGTCACTAAGTGAGTGTTTAAGTGAGAACATGTGAGTGAGACTGTAAACCTAATGAGTAACATTTTGTTGTGTTTCCATCACAAACATATAAAACAACATCACGGACTCACTTCCTGGGTGGCTCGGCACCTTCCTCAACTTCAGCAGCAGTCTGCACATCTGTGCTCTCCCCTCCCTCAGTTTTGATCTCTGTCTCTTGCTCTGTTGCAGTCTCTGGCACTGCAGCCTTGTCTTTCTTCTCCTTCAGTCTAGTTGGGGGTCTGCGCCTCGACTTCGGAAAATCCCTGCACAGAAATACAACCGAAATGTAGATGGTGTAGGAGTCGAGAACTTCAGAACACACAAAAACACACTTCTCATACTTAGGATCATAGCTCTGGTCATTCAGGTCATCTCTAAAAGGGACATCTTCATCACTGCTGATGATGTCCTCTTCCTCACTGTTGAACAAAAGAAACTTTAACAACAAGCCATAATCAGCACACTGCATAATCTAATGGATGAGTGAAATCATATCTGGCACACCCTGTAAAACAGTGTTTCTCAATCTTTCCACACCTTTTTCAAATCACTTTATTTAATTTTTTCTAAAGAAAACATACATGTAGAACACCACCAACGCAATAATTGTGTAGGGTTCGATTAATCATCAAGACACACAGTATCATTGTACATGCTACATGTACAAGCTTGACACTTACAGCATATACTGTATATTTCAGAAGTTTCATTCAATAATTACAGAAGTTTTCTTCAAAGCTTAACAAAAAGCATACATGAGCAACTGACAATTTTCTCACAAACGGAAATGTGTTTTCGATGACTAAAAACTGAAAACTATATTTCGATAGAAATTGTCTAAATTGTGACCTTTTTTTGATATTTCAATTACTTTTCTTGGCATGGAAATCAGAGTTTCAGAACTCCCTGATATTTACAGTTTTTCCGTGACACTGGAAATCCTGACAAGTCAGAATAATTCCTAACTTTCATTTTATCATTGACTGATTACTGTAATCATCTTATAATACAACATCAGATGTCTGCCATTTATAAAATAAAACGATAACTGTTTCCAGGAGGTTATAACCATGTTCAAGAGCCTTTAAAGCCATATTAGTGTAAATTCCAAATGACTACAATCAGTATATATACACAAGATACAACATTACCTATGTGAATGGGGCAGGTAGTTTTCATCTTTTGGATCATCCAGAAATTGACCCTCTTCCTCTTCTACAACGACCTCATCATCCATGCTCTCCTCTTCCTTTTTCTCCACACTAAAATATGGCAGTAACAAACATAGGGCTTGTTAGACCAACTCCAAAACACTAGCTGCCATCAGTGTCTTCGAAGACCCCACGAAATGGCTTGACGAACACTGTTTTCTTTCCGGTGTTGAAACTGTTCTTATTTCTTTTTTTAACAAACAGCCAATAGCCTTAAGTTTACGTCACAGCGTAAATGATGATGCACTACTGGCTTTTGCTAGATGGAGGACAGAAATTTGAATACATTTGGTAATGCAAGATAGTTTTGGTCCATTTTTTTCATGGTATAGAAACGCCATGCATTTTAAATGCATACAAAGCCACAAAAATCCAGCTTTGATTTCATGGGGTCTTTCATGAGAAAGTGTCCATGTGTTCTCATGGTACATGTGCAATCACCTTGTTCCTGTCTTTTCGACCGCTTTATTGGCCTCCACTGCAAGCAAAATGTGCAACCATTATACTTATTTATATGTACGTTTTGTAGCGTGTATTTGATCAAGCTTTTGTAGTGGACCTGTTCAGTCTACTACATTTAAAAGCTCAGCAGCATACCATAGTCAATGTCCATTTCTGGCTCAATTTTAAACACAGTCCTAGGCGAGCCCCGGCAGGTGCGGGCCCCTGAGCGCACCTGCACCCGTCTGCCGCGGGCCGCTGGAAGAGAACACAGTCACATGAAGCAGAATCAGATCACATCCTAAGGCAAACTGTTTTAACATTTATTCCTTACAACTCACTATGATCTATTTTTAAGTTTTTGTATTTTAATTACTAGTATGTTAGATACTAGTACTTATTCCAATAGTGAGTAAATCTATTAAATTTGTGACTTTACTAGTATGTATCTCTTTGCTAATAGTCAATATCTCAAAAATAACTAGCTCTTACTAGTTACATATTGCAATTTTTGCCAATGAATTCTATGAAAATATGTGACTTAAATGTTCAATATTTTACAATAAGGTCCCACACAACACATGAAATGAGCAATACATTTATTACAGTATGTATTAATCTTTGTTAACATTATTTAATAAAAATACAACTGTTCATTGTTAATTCATATTAGCTCAGGTTACATTTACAAATACAATTTTTGATTATAACAATGTACAGTATTAGTAAATGCTGCATTATATTAACTGAATTTGATAAATGCTTTAGAAGTATTTTCCATTGTTAGTTCATGTTAACTAATGGAACCTTATTGTAGTTACCAGATATTCAGATAACTATTCACTATCTACTAGTTTGTATTCCAATGGTTGCTGGTATTGATTCCAGTTTTTCAAGTACTAACTAACTGAATAGACACTAGTACCTACTCACTATTTCTTTTTATTAGACACTAGTACTGCACTAATTGTCCCAATTATAACTAGTAGTAACATGTTTAATTTGAACTATATAGCAGCTATTCTGACTAGTCATTGTTTATGACAAATAAAGTTATTGTAACCAGTGAGATAGAAAATGTTATCAGTAACAACTAGGATACACACTAGTGTCATAATACAGGTACTGGTATATCGAATAAATGACTACTTTTAAAACTAAAATAGATGGTATCTATTGGGGGGAAATCACTAGTTACAAAGAAATAGCAAAACTGTAACAAAAACTAGTCTAAACTGAATACTTGATACCTGAGTCACAGAGCTTCAAAGAATTGAATGGCAAAAAAAACGTTAGGCCTATTTGTTAACTAACAATTCAATTGATTTATTATTTACAATTCAAATGTAACCAGAACACGTACTAGTATCTAATAGTACAGTCACTTTTTTGGAATATTCAGTTTTTTAAATAACAAAAATAGCAAGAATATTAATAAAACGGCTGACCATACACAGCCCTCTTTTAGATGCTCATTAACAAAATAAATGTCATTTAAAGTACCTCGATTAACCAGCGCATCCTTGTTTTCTTCAAACCTGTCATAAGACGGAGAAACAGGCTGGTTTATTTATTATGTCTCATCTTTCAGATTCTTCTTCATGGTCCAAAGATTGGGGGGGGGGTATTTTGCCCAACTATATTATAGTGATTTTTTTTGCCCAACTACTCGCTTAGAAACACAGCTACTTTCACTAATGCAAATGTAAACACTGCAGTCTGTCGGCATTACTCCTAAATGTGTGAAAGTGGCACAGAAATGCCATGCGTTATTATTAGGACCTGCACACGCGAGGCCTTGTTATTGTGCCCGAAAACATGTCATGTATATTACAGACTCAAAAGTTGCACGTACTCATCCGGCAGGTCGCAGTCGCCGCCGCACTCTTTGCCCGCATCCGATGAACCGGCGGCGGCTGCTGCGCTCTTCCTGCGCCGCGGGCATTTCGCTTTCCTCCGGCGATTCGCCGCAGCATCGCGTGTGGCTTCATCCCGGTCCTCCCCGATATCGCTCTGCCTCCACACAGGAATCGTTCTCGTTGACCTGTCACGTAAAACCCGCCCGGAACCCGCCACGCTCGTCGCAGCTCCGTTTGTTTCGGGTGGGCAAGTCACTTCGGTCTTCAAGCACCCGTCCCCGCGTCCTCTGGATGCCCTGCACGGGGTGGATGCGGTACTCTGCCCCGCGGATTTCTCCATGGCCGTCTCATTCTCCACCTCCTCTTTGTTATTCGAGAGCTGCGGCTCCATCACTGCTAAAGTTGTTTTCTCTTACTTCAGGACGCCTCAAGAATTCTCAACGAAATGAAACATAGCTTGAAATAAACAGGAGGCATAAAATATGAAAAATGTTGGGTTGCTTACGGCCCTGATCCGATTGTCAAACATATTTCAATGGACGCTCTTACTTCTTTTTGCAAATTTAGTGCGGATATGTAAGTCGTACAAATAGAAAACTTAGTCTATCATCTCTATAATAACTCCAAAATTCATTTTAAAGACCCAGGCCCTATTTTAAGTTCTTAAAGCTATAGTAAGCCACGCTGATAGCGAGGCCCACTACTGTCGCTCTTTGTTGCGTCTCCTTTAAGTCGAGATAAAGCCGAAGACGAGCTCGGCAGCGACACACAGCGCTACGGCTGTACGTGTGCCAGTTTTCACTGACCTACAAAAGCTCTTATGCGAAATACAAATAACCAGCGTCGTTCCAGATGTACTTTAAATTGAAGAATATGGCGTAGTAGGAGACTCGCAGCATTTTAGGCGTTGCTGTCATTTTAGTTGAACATACACGTTTTTCCCCTTTATTGTAGAAAGATAGTAGTTAAATAATACCTAGAATGTTCAGAAAAAAAGTGTCGACGTAGTTCACTTTTATTTTTATTAATACTAACCGAATTCTGCTTTTTATTACATGAAAATAACAATAAAACTCGGAACTTTTACCATGCCTATCTTATTTATTTTTGATCATCATTTATTTTAGTTTTATCATTAATTTTCCCTGCTTTTTCGAATGTGTGTGTATATGTATGTATGTTCGTATAGTAAGGATTATATAGATATATATAATTAATTATATATTAATGTATCTCGTGTTGGGGAAGTTACTTTTAAAAGTAATGCATTACTATACTGCGTTACTCCTTAAAAAAGTAACTAATTACGTTAATTCGTTACTTTTTATTGAAAGTAATGCGTTACGTTACTTTTTCGTTACTTTTAAAATCTGGACAGGGCATGCTTGTTTGATTTTAAAATAAAAAAAAGTTATATTTTTGGCAAATAAAAAAGCCTTTTCACACCAAAAGTGAAAAGAATAAGCCTCAGGCTGAAGGAAATGTACATGTGACCGTCCGTACAGTTGAATGCAGAAGAAGACATTTCAACACAATTCAGCAATAAACAAAGACACACGAATGTTTTTCTAGAGTAATTTGTGCTTATTAGTAAGCTTGAACCGGATGATCGAAGGCCAGAAGCAAAGACATTGGTTAATAGAATGGGATTAAATACATAAAGGATATGTGTTGTTTAACATTTAATTATTGCATGTTTGCATCATATTCTGAGTTGCATTTCATGTTTTTTATTTATTTTGAGGAATACTGAATCAGTTTTTTTTTTTAGATGAATTAATGCATATTCCTATTTATTTCAGAACTACAGTAACATCTTCTGATTTATCTCAACATGGGGACAGGAGAGCTTTCAATCATAATAGAAAAAACGTATTTGAAAAAGTAACTTAGATATTCTCTTCTAAATTAAAAAGTGATGCGTTACTTTACTAGTTACTTGAAAAAAATTAATCTGATTACGTAACTCGCGACCACCCCACCACTGTAAGGTTATATATATATATATATATATACATATATATATTATGGTCTCATACACGACCTTCAATTTATCTATGAACAGCTAATATAAAGCTTTGAATTGTTAAATGTTTACGATTTATTATCGAAATAAAATACTATTCATGCATTTTAAAAAGCAATAATATTACTTTAAAATGGTAATTAAATTAAAATCAAAAAATCATATTGTCCACCACAGCAATTTGCCAATAATACTAATGTTTTCACCAAAAATAAATTACTAGTCGTGTTTTAAAATTATAATCTACAATAATAAGATATAATAATTATTATTATTATTGTTATTAATTTTAAAAACTCTATTCTTTATATTTGTGTGAAACATTTTGTTAGGAAAAATACTCAGTACACCTTTATTACTGTAACTGTCAGCTAGGATTGAATACATTCCTAATCAGGCAACAACTGCTTTACTGATAAATCAACTGTATTATCATCTTGCAGTGGCGTCTTGTCTCCTGTAGATGGTAGTCTACACCAGATAACCCTTCCGGTAAAGCGAGATCAGCAAGTTTTATAAGGAGTAAACGAAACTTTTGATAGGAAACAAAAACGAAACCCAGTTTACAGCTAGACGTGCATGATGTGCTCTTCATATAGAGGTGAGGTGTAGCTTTTTTTTTTGCATCCATTAGAGAGAATGGTTTATATTAACTATTTACATTGAAAAGAAGAAATCTGATTAAAGTAGCTATTTAATGAAAAACAAACTACAGTCTTTTGAGTGATTTTAAAGAGACAGCAATCGTTTATTGACAGATAAAGCTTGATTGGAAGCAGTACCAGTTGCAAACAGAGTTGGTGTAATACAATGTTCATGGTCAATGAAATGGCCTTGTTCATGGGCCCAAGGCTATATGGAATATTTATTAAATACGAACTGAAATATTCAAGTGATAACTTTTCTGTAGATTCTACTGGGGTAGTGGAAATTTGTAAGTTTTGTTTTTGTTTGATAAAGCTTTGCTTGATAAAATTTTGCCTCATAAAAGGAGATTTCACAGTGGTATGTCTCCTCAATAATTTCCAGTTTCCTCTTCACTGCATCTGTTATTAATCAAAAGATAAAAAATGACTTTCTTTATAGCTGCGCGGGGCATTTCTCCTGGACCATCAACAACGACCTCAAAGACTTGGGTTGCATTTTTCTCCTCAGATCTACTGATACATTGTATAATTGTCACTGCTATTGCCGTAGGGATTCAGGTATGCTTAAGTGTGTATTTTGTCACAAGCTGATGATCTTTTTAACAGTATAAGTGTCCAAATGTGATAAAATTTGTAATATTATATAATTCATTTCTAGATCTTCAAGCAACAAAAACAGGATTTAGATGATATAGGTAAGTTATTTATTTATTATCTTTTTATATATAAATTCTACAACACAAAGATGGATGAATAGTGTTACAATGGTTTAATATAGGTATATTTCATTGTTCTTTTAAGTAGATGTTTGTAAACGTAATTATATTACCAAGAGTTTGAAAAAATTATATCATTCATGTTAATGTTCAGTGCATCATCCAGACGATCCACTCCGGATTCTTTTGGTTGGAAAAACAGGGGTGGGAAAAAGTGCAACAGGCAACACAATCCTGGGACAAAAGGTTTTTAAATCGGAGATATCTTCCTCCTCTGTGACTGGACAATGTGAAAAAAATCATGCAATTATAAATGGTAGAAAAGTATCCGTCATTGACTCTCCAGGTCTGTTTGACACCAGCCTAACTAAAGAGGAAGTGGTCAACAGAATGAAACGCTGTATTCCTCTCTCTGCTCCTGGTCCACATGTCTTCTTAGTTGTGATTCAGCTGGGCAGATTTACAGATGAAGAGGCAGAAGCTGTTAGAATCATTCAAGCTGTTTTTGGTGAGGAATCTTCCATGTACACCATGGTACTTTTCACTCATGGAGATCGACTGGAGGGCAAAAACATTCACACATTTGTGCGGGACAACCCAAATCTGCTCAGTTTCATCAAAACATGCAATGGACGATACCACGTGTTCAACAATAAAGAACAAAATCCTGAAAAGGTCATTCAGCTGCTTGACCAGATTGATAAAATGGTCACTGGGAATGGTGGGCAACACTACACCAGTGAGATGCTTGAAAGGGTAGAAAGAGCAATTGAGAAAGAGAAACAACGTATCCTGCAGGAGACAGCAGAGCAGAGACGGAGGGAGATAGAAGCTCTGAGGGCTCAACTTGAGGATGAAGCCTATGAAAAAGCATTAAAAAAGTTAAACGAGAAATATGACCAGGTGGCAAGATACCAAGCTGAGATTGACTTTCCATTCTTAATCCAAGTGGTCAGTTCTTTGATTAAAGCATTAAGCAAATTCTTATTGTGACCTATGTGAAAACTGACCATGTGGCTAGGGAAAGAGGGTACTGAAAAATCTCATGATTTATAGATTATATTTTTTAAATTTACTTTACAAAGAGTTATTAATTAATAGTAACAAAGCACATTTACACTGCACATTCTGGTGAATGGGAAATCTGAAAGTTCAATCATTTGAAGGTATGGGTATATGAAGGTTGTAAGTAAAATGACTGAGAAATGTGTCTCTGAATTGCAAACTCCTATAAATGAAGGATTGCTTTCATTTATGTGTTCTATATAAGTTGTTCTTGAGATTTTTTGTGTGTATACAAAGTGAGATCCTTTAACCACTACATATCTTGTGATCTTATGTACTTGTTTTCGTTTACTGTATAAGTTAAATATTAAAAATATTATTTGACAAATAATTGCATATTTGAATATTTCTGAATGGAGAGAATGCTCATAATAAAAAATAAATAAGATTACAAGAAGAAAACCTAAAGTTTGGAGAAGGAAACAAGTAAATAGAGAGATAGACTGTTTTTCCTTGTTTATGAAATCAAAATTTTCCCCATTCATTGGATCTGCAATTATAGCATACTCTCTGGTTTTAATTTACTCCTATATTTCTGAAAGAATTTTGATTATAATCTGCATCATAACATGGATGAAAACAGGCTTGCCAAGTGTGTGGTTGTTCCGTGTTTGAAATGAGGGCTGGGAAACCTAAAAGAGAGAAAAGGAAAACCAAACTTTTCACATAAGAGGGATCCAGACTCTCACGAGCTCCACATCAAAAGTGAGTTTTAACTTCTACTTTTGTATCTTGTAAAAAGAGAACTTGAAATTAACAATACCTACTGAATGGAAGCAGTATTCACAGAGAGTGTATTATGTAATCTTAGGTTTAGTGTAGCAATAGTTTGATAAACGAGATTTATGTTTTGAAATTATAGGCATCCTTTGCTATTTGGAGGCCATTTGCAGATTTGAATTCTGGATAGAAGTGGAAGAAATGTATGATTATGAGTCCAAAGATGGATTATGGTGTAATAATTTGGCCTCACGGGGCACCAGAAATTAAAAATTTGGCCACCAGCTGATGTAATAATTGGCTCACAGGTACCATTGTTGTAGTGGTTCTCACAGATTGCACCAAATTAATATTGCGAGTTTTGGTCACGTCACTTAATCTGAGTGTAAGAATGTCAGATGACTCTTTCCTCTTACTATTTAATGCTAATGTCTCAAGATGTTTGGTAAAGTGATTAAACACTCCGCCCGGTGAAGTGATGAGTCCGATGGTGGCAGCGTCTTCCACTGGGTGCTGGGCCACGTTGCAGTGGGAAGGAAAACTTAGCTTCTGTTCAAACAAGTGTTGAACATGAAGTACTGTGGATTGCTGAACTCCTGGAGCACTGAGAAGGTCCTTTTTCTGGAACACACAGATCAAAGAGCCTTTGAAGGTGAATTTCCTGAAGTCTGTGCAGGAGGTCCTGAAAATGGGGAGGCCAACTAACTTGTCTGTTCTCCACAAGTGTGGAAAGGAGTTGCCACCATGTTTGACTGCTGTCCACTGGTTTTGTGAGGTACTGGGGCACCAGCCTTTTGTTGTAATTGTAAGATGCAAGGTCTAAATATAATAAGTTGCATTTACACAAGTAAAACTTTGCAAACGAGACAACAACTTGCCATGCATACAACATCAAAGTAATCAGGCATTTAAAAGACAGTATTAGTGCTGAGGAGCAGATAAGAATAAAACATTTTTTTTTCTTTATTTCAAACACTGTGCCATCAGGCACTTGTATAAATTCAAGCATATTTTATATGTCTATATCAAGAATACATCTGCAATAGCTCTTTCTGGTCTTAGCAGGAGGCTGGTTTGATGTCTCTGGCAATCAGAGGCCACAGGACACTGGCCCATTGACTTGATCCATAATCCATCCTTGGTTTTGTAATCATTTTTAGGATTAACAACAGTTTTTCAGTTTTATTTCACTCTCACACTATAAACACTGAAGGACGCTGAAAATTCTCCTTCAAAATCAGCAATGACCTCAAATTCATTGGGTTTCATCTTTCATCATTAACCTGGTAGTGCTTGGCATAATTGGTTCAATGCTGCGATAATGGTGCAGGTATGTATTTGAAAATTTGTATCTTGTGCAAGTCACAGTAAAAGAACAGAGTACATTTTTATCAATTTTTGTTTTAAACGTAAGTATAGCTTAGCTTTCAACTTAAAGGCATTATTCAGCTTCAAAAATTAAAAAATACTGTATTGCATAAAATGTACATGGATTATATAATTTTCCTAATGTAATTTTATTACATTATAATAATGTAATTTTATTGTTTTTAAAACATACTGTAAAAATTTGAAAAATGTGATGAAATGTTTGATATTGTATTTGCCATTTCTAGATGTTTAGGCAACAAAATCAATATACTCAATTTTTTTCTTTTTCTAAAATAGTTGTCCAAAATAAGTAAGTATATACACATTAAGTATTAATGTGTAAATTTAAAAGATATACTTGTAATTCTATTCAATGCACTGTGGAACATCCAAGTGAAGAGCTCCAGATTCTTTTGGTTGGAAAAACAGGGGTGGAAAAACGCTCAACAGGCAACACAATCCTGGACAAAAAGGTTTTTAAATCAGAGATATCTTCCTCCTCTGTGACTGGACAATGTGAAAAATATAATGCAACAATAAATGGCAGAAAAGTATCCATCATTGACTCTCCAGGTCTGTTTGATACCAGCTTACCTGCAGATGAGGTGATTGACAGAATTTAACTCTGTATTCCTCTCTCTGCTCCTGGTCCACATGTCTTCTTAGTTGTGATTCAGCTGGGCAGATTCACAGATGAAGAGGCAGAAGCAGTAAGGATTATCCAAACAGTTTTGGTGTTATTTGTTTTTTTTTTTTTTTTTTGAACTCAATACATCATGACACTGTTCACTCGAGATCGACTGGAGGGCAAAAACATTCACACATTTGTACGGGACAACCCAAAACTGCTCAGATTCATCAAAACATGCAATGGATGTTACCATGTGTTCAGCAATAAAGAACAAAATCCTGAAAAGATAATTTAGACTCGACCAGCTTGATAAAATGGTCACTGGGAATGGTGGTCTTTTGGCTGGAATGGGCAGGAAAAAGTATAACAGGCAACATTATGCCTCCTGATATACATTCCTTTGCACATTTCTACTTCCTAATGACCACAGCTATGGTCACTGGCCATACAGAAAAATACGCTATTGATATACCTCACTCTGTATAATGCACTTTCTGTGTTATACTTGTTCATTTGCACCTTATGTTATATTTACAGTTATTTGCATTGAGCTGGTCACTGTTTTCTCTACCTCATTACTTGCACTCTGTACAATAATGTACACACACACCCACACACACACACACACACATATATATTTTAAATCATTTTTTAACATGCTAGTGCAACTTCTGGTTAGATTCTAACTCAATTTAATTGGCTCTGTACTTGTACTCTACACAATTACAGTAAAGTTGAATCTAATCTAATCTCACCATCCTGGAAACATATAATGCAACAGTTGATGGAAGAAGAGGATTAGTTATTGATTACTGCACGGGCCTACTGCTCATGTGCAGCCGAAATACCGCTCACCCTGAACTCCAATTTAAACCGAGAGGGACCACCCTCCGGAACACGATTTCAGGGGTCTTTTAAACCAGTCTGTACCCTGCAAGAGAATTAAGCAGTGCATTTTACTATCGGTTCCAGAAGCAGTTAGACTTTTTCAAAATATTTTTGGTTAGGAATCCTCCATATACACCATGGCACTGTTCACTCATGGAGATCATCTGGAGGACAAAAACATTTACACATTTGTGTGGGACAACCCAAACAGCTAAGTTTCATCAAAACTTGCAGTGGAAGATTCCATGTGTTCTATAATGAAGAACAAAATCCTGAACAGGTCATTCAGTTGTTTGGACAGATTGACAAAATAGTAACTGGGAATGGTGGTCAACACCACCAATGAGATGCTTGACATTCTAGAGAGAGCGATTGAGGCGGAAAAATTGCACATCCGGAAACAAACTCTACATTTGATGAAGAAGCTTCTGAAATAGCAAAAGAAAAACTCTACAATGAATATGAACAGCAGACACGATTGCAAGCTAACTTTTGCTGTCACATAGACAATACAGAATTTTTAACTAACTGGGCCAGATGATTAAGACTACATATCTGTCCTTTCACGGAGTTATCTGCCTATATCATGCTCACATGCACTCTCCGGTGTCTTTGACACTCTGACATCACATGCACTCTTTGCAGAGGAACCGGAAATGAGTTACAAAAAAATGTTGCATAGAGTTTTACCACGTGTCATTCTGTACATGTAAAATACAAATGACACACCTAACATACACACCCATAATTTGCATGTCTTCTCAATCATAGGCAATAGCTGTGTCCAAAATTGCTCACAGATTTACTACTGCTTACATAGCAAATGTTTTAAAATGCACTATATGGAGAAGGAGGGAACCAAAAAAAGTGACTGAATTCCATGACAAGTCAGTGTAACTGAGAGAGCGTTTTGACATATTTGTACTTCACTTTAAATGTATCTTACTTTGTGGAGCAGAATAGGACGTTAATGTCTATTTTGTTCCATCAGTTATTGATAATCAGTCAGTGCTTGAGTCTTGTATAATAGGGTTGGTACATGCCATTATGTTTGTACAAAGTTTTAACTTTTGTACTTTTTTCTGGGTCATAACATAAACATAAACTATTATTGAATGCTTAATAGTGAGAAGCAAGACAGCACCTTCTCCTTTTCTGGCAGGATATGACTCACACTCGCTCTCTTCATAGACCTGCTCCTGTGGGTAATTTTTCTGTCGCCCCACAGCTGAATTTGAGACATGTGGACAGGCAGAGGGGACATGAGCCATATATGTTTATAATAATAATAATAATAACTAAATATTATTATTATATAAAAAAAATATAAAAAAAAATGTATATACACATATTTATTTATTTTTGTGTGTGTGTGCACGTGTGTGTGGCTCTGGGAGGGTGGTGCCCTAGAGACCTATATTAGCCAGCCACAACTTCCTCTGACACGTAGTCCAGAACAGAACAGACACAAAGAAATCCGCAGTCTATTCATACCATTGTTTATAAATAATGAGACTAACGTTTTTATTTTATGATCTGTGGATTATTATGCATGCATCTCTTTCTAAAATCTGTTGGAAAGTCAGTCAAAATAGCATGAGTCCACTTTATGGCACATCACGAGTTGATGCATGACTGACGAGGAGAACCTATCCTAATGGTTAGAAGAATATTTCAAAGAACATTTCGGTGAGTAACAGACTGAAAAGTAAGTCAAACTTAAGTTTATAAGTTATATAATTCTCTATACTCCAGTTGTTAGGGCACATGAATTATAACACCGGATGCTGATACACAGTCTGACTGGTAATCAAACTTTTGAACTTGACATATGATGCAATAGATATGACATCGCAACTTGGTTCTAGCCAGGTTTTTTTTCCCCTCAGCAGGGAGGGTAGCCTTTCTCGACCGTGTTCAAGGTCAAATATGACATCTAGTATCTTGTGCAATGATCACTCAACTATTAGATAAAGTAGTTAAGAAATGTACTTAATGTCTTTCAGCCTCAGATAGCCACCTCGTGGTTTTATATCGTTCTCTTGTAGCCATATATTTCTACTGCTTCTAACACAGCAACAGGTACATTAACACAGTCAGTGTTGCCAACTAATTGTCAGGGAAAGTTGCTAAAAGGAGGTTGACTTGTTGCTATAAAGTTGCTAAATGACATTGCGATGTCATTGCGTGAGTTCATCAAAAATGTTACAACCAGCCCCTTAACCAGTTCACATCCTCTGTTGGGGCAAAGTCATGTGAGCTTTTTTATTTCATCAAGGGACTCCAGTATAATAAAAGTTTGAGTGACCTAACACAAATATCCACCGAGTTACTAATGCTCAAACAAAAAGTGTTACTTTCATCCCCAGTCTCCCCTATTATAATGCTCTCCCCCACTGCGCACTTGTAAAAGCTGAGAGAGATATCACCTGGGCTCTGAATGGCGTTGAGAGCACCTTGGATACGTAACCCTTTCTTGGTTTAAGTACAGCTTACAGTCATTAGTTCTGAAAACCGTACATGACTCGCTGACAGAGAGAGCGTTCATATTGTTACAACTGGCTCCCAATTGCAACATGAACGAGAGCCAACACAGACAGGCAAGTAGCGAAGGAAGTAGTTTATTCAACAAAACATCATAATTAACAAAAATGTTCAAACAAGTGGGTTTGGGGGCATTCTGTTCGCCGCGGGGCGCACCAGTTGCACCACCCTAAGGACGGCCCTGGGTCCAGCACTTACTGGGACATAACAATATCATCCACCCGCTTAGAACCAAGCATAAGCAATAGCGCTGTCTTAAGGGAGAGAGAAAAGAATTCTGATGGCTACAGACAGTATCTCCTGTATTCTGTCTTCCAGCTAGTCTTACTGTACAGCGGAACAACCATTGCACAAAGACAACCAGTGATAGTGCCTGCAATAGGCAGGGAAACCGGGAGAAGAGTAAAATAACGGGTTATTGATCCGATTATAATACTCATCCTCGTTCCGGGAACGGATGGCATTTCAGCCACAAGTTATTTTGTTTGCAGCTGGCTCTATGCAAGTGTCTGAAGCTAGGCTAGACACTTTACATGCAGTTGCACATAGCTATATTAGCTGTAACGCCGGCCGATATAGCGGTCAGTATAAGCAACATTACACATTTCTATGAAGAGAGAGCTTCTCATAGAAGGGTAAAGCACTGCGGGAGTGCCGGCATATGTAGCAGTCAGTGACCTACATGATGGGCAGTGTAAGCGACACTACACATCTGTATGAAAGACAGCGGCACAGCCGGTGCTTCTCATAGAAGGGTAAAACACTGAGGGAGTGCCGGCACCGACAAATATAACAGTCAATGTAGCCAAAGACACTGGAAGGTAAGCCTGCAACCTTCAGCCAAAAAAGCGTAACAGCTAATGCTAACGCTTCCGCTTTGTCGGCATACAATTCGTTAAGCGAATAAGGCTTCAGTATTTGTGGAGAAAGGTGTTTCCCCAAAGAGATCAGCTTACACTGTAGGCAACATCGAGAGACTCTCTCGGAAGGGAACCACACTTTTACTTAGGGTTGCCAACTGTCCTGTATTAGCTGGGATGTCCCGTATATTGGGCTAAATTGATGTGTCCCGTACGTGACCTCCCTTGTTAGCTTAATTAATTAGTTATGAAAAAATAACGCAATTAAACTATTTTGATGCAGTTAACACACTGGCCCGCCCCCAGACCTTTACGTCATCTTACATTTCATACAGTTGACTGTTGACAAACATGATGCAGGGCAACAACTCCATAAATGCAGTTATGCCCTAAAATTCCAGATATTGGGGCAAATAATGCCCCTGTATGAGTTTTTGTCTCATATTTATATCACAATAAGTGATATCACACGAGCAGCGAGGGCAATATCACACGAGTGCTGTTTTTGCACGAATAGTGAGAGTACTGGGAGTCTAGGATGCTTCATGTTTAACATTTTCACAGCAAATACCATGTGGAATAGCTCATATTTGCATTATATTTTGTGGTTTTTCAGGTGGATTTGGGTGGAAAGGAATGATTGAATAAGAGCAATGGAGCAAAGAGGACAATCAGAAAGGTATAGTAATTTAGTTTCTTTTTTATTTTTAATATATTTGAGATTCCAATTCAGATGGAAAATTTGTTTCAGCTTTGAAATATCAAAGATTATAAAATCATTGTCTGTTCTCACAAATAATTAACTTAGAATTTTAGTGATTCAGACTTTGTATTTTTTTAATTAATAAAAATTCTCAATATCAATTTTTACATCATCTTTGCAGCATGTAGAATGTTCCAAACACAACAGAACATCAGGCACATGGACAAAGCTGAAAAACATGGATGACTGGACAAAAGATTATGTCTATGAGTGGCTAATTGAGATGAAAGTCCCTAAGCAGTATGCTAAGATTGTTTACAAAGAGGATGTCTATGGAGCCTCTCTAATTCATTTTGACAAACAAGACTTCCTAGACATTGGTTTAATGTGTGGACCTGCGGTTCACATCACTAAAATAGTGGCACAGTTCAAAACATCCTCAGAAAACTTCAGTGCCATTCCCAAGGACAAAGATGCATCAGAAGGGACCTCTGCAGTACAGCATTTCCAGCAAGAAAAAACAGCAGCTGAAAGTCCTACCACTGGATCTGCTAAACTGGAGATAACTTCACAAATCAGCATTGAAGAAAATATGGGTAGTGAATCAAGTGTGCAGAGATGGGCATTCCCCTCAGAAGACATACCCAAAAATACAGACAATGGAGGAGAGTTCTTCTTTGATGTGTCACATTCTCAATACGGAAAGGTTCTACTGGAGGAACAGAAGGGTGGCATGTACACAAATGCAGATGGGAAAAGTAGTGCCCAATCTCTGGATTTACTTTTGAGACACTACACAAAACAAACAAATAATCTAGGGAGTGAGACCAAAGCACACCTGATTGACTCAGAGAACCCAGAGGACATGTCAAAGAGCTCTGTATTTCGCTATTGTGCGCCCCGCCGTTTTGATGAAAACAGTGAAACTTTTGAATACATACAAAATGACATACTTCCACCTGAGACTGGTCCAAGCAATCTTATTGAACCTCTGCATGAGTACAAACTCATGGCAAACACAGAGAATGCTTTAGAAAAGGATGTCTTCAAAAAATTCAGAAATGAAACATTCCGGTTTGCTGCAGCATGCATGAATTCTCGAACAAATGGAACTATCCATTTTGGTGTTGGAGATGAACCACTGTACAAACATGGACAAATTATTGGACTACAGTTGACATCTCGCAATAAATATGTAGATGAATTTGATAAGGGTCTGAAGGAGCACTTCAAAGAAAAAAGTAGTATTGCAATGGTATGCATTAGGCCCCCCAAGTTTGTTAAGGTAAAATGTCTAGATAACAAGGACAAGTGGGTTATTGAGATTGATGTCATCCCAAAGTATAAATTAACTCAGAAGAAACTTTTTTACACTACATTTGACAAGAAGAAAGGGAAGTCAAAATGCTTTTTTATTCGTTCTGGCGCAAACACCATTAATTATTTTCCAGAAAATAATCTTAAGATTTTTAAGCAAAACTTGAAGAAATTACAAAAAGAGTTAGAATTATGGGCTTTATCTAGACAGTTAGCTGAAGAGCATATTTAAGGCAGTGTTTCCACCAAAGCATTTCTTCCAGAGACCAGCGTCCTCTGGAGGGGGTGGCAGTCTCGAGCCCCTAGCTGACCCTTTAACGCCAACGCTAAAATGCCCTTTGGTCCTATTGAGGTACCCCGAACCACGATTTCTTCACCCCCCGAACCTCGATTGCCCTAGTTAGGTGATACCATGCCCCTCTGGAGATTCAGTTCAGTTCTGGAGCACTCTGGAGGGCTCTAGGAACAGGGTTAATGGACGGAAGGCCTCCAGGGCGGCGCCCGTTCCGGGACCCATGGCGGATCTGGCAGTTCGAGGCACCATGGCGGATCTGGCAGTTCTGGGCGCCATGGCGGAGCAGGCAGACTCGGAGGCCATGGCGGAGCAGTCTCCGAGGCCACGGCCCCAGTCCCCGCCTCGGCCTCTATGGCTGGAGCCCTGCCACCCCCCAAAAAATACTTGGGGACGATTATGGGCTCCGAGGCCCTCCGTGGGCCATGACAGGGGACTGGAGCCCTCCCTGGGCTTAACTGGGGATCCGAAGCCCTCCCTGGGCTTAAGTGAGGATTTGGAGCCCTAACTGGGCTTAACTGGGGATCCGGAGCCCTCCCTGGTCTTAAACTGGGGATAGAAGCCCGCTGGGCCAACGGGGGAATGGAGCCCTCTTGGGCTCAACGGGGGATCTGGAGGCCCGCTGGTTTAAACGCGGGGATCTGGAGCCTCCCTGGGATCAAGGGGGATCTGGAGCCCTCCCTGGCTCAAAGGGGGATCAGGAGCCTCTTAGGCTAAAATCGGGAACTGGGAAGAGCTTATGAGGGTGGCCTGGAGGGCGCTCGGGAGAGGAGCGCTAGGCACAGCAATGGCACTTAGAGGAGCTGGCAATGGAAAGCAAACTAGCGCTGGAGCCGACACTGGAGCGAGCTCTGGGCTGAAGCCGACACTGGAGCGAGCACTGGGGCTGGAGCCGACACTGGAGCGAGCTCTGGGCTAGGATGAAGGCAGAGAACAGTCCTTTTCTCCTCATCCTCCTCATTTGGTTACGGGGGAACTGGGCAGCCAGCGGGCTTGTCTTTGCAGTGACCGGCGGGCTTGCATCAATGGCGGCCGGTGGGCTTGACAACGGCGTGGCCGACGGGCCTGACGGGGAACGGCCGGTGGGCCAGACTATGAAGCGACGGGCTGGCTTGAGTGAGCCGGCGGACATGACAATGGCGCGGCCGGCGAGCTTATCTGTTGAGAGACCGGCCGTCTTGATTTCCGAGCAGCTGGCGCTCCTGGGCTGAGGACCACGGTGGAGCTTCGAAGGACAGCGGGGAATTTGGGGTTGGGCAGGCGGTAGGAGCCGTTGGAGAGGTATGTGGAGGTTCTCGGCGTGGGGTGAGCTGGGGAGACGCGGCTCTTTCCAGCTGGAGTTGGATGACGAGGCTTGGGAAATTTCTTTACTTCGTCAACTTCGAAATCTGAACCATTTAAGAACAGCACAAGATTAATCAACTCGATCAGGGGAAAATCCCACGTCGGAAGATCGCAGTGGATTATCTCATCATCCAACCCCAGCAGGAAGCACACACCTAGAGCAGCGCCGTGCCAGCTCACCCGGTTTGAGAGCTCGAGAAAACCCTCCACATATCGCTCCAACCTCAGACCACCCTGCTGTTTATTGCCCTATTGGTACTTTTTGTATGGTCTTTTGTGATAACTCTTGATATTTTTGTTATAAGCCAGTTATTGATTTTGTTTATATTTAATATTAGGGAAAATAAGCTTATGTCATGGTTTGACACTGTCAAACAAAATACATGTTTTACTGCTCTATTACAATGATTTAGTGTATTATAGAGTTTTAATTGGTTTACACGTTTTTTAGTCCATTTAATCCTCTTAACATTTTAAGTGTGTGTATGTCTTTAAGAAATGTATGATTGGTAGACACATGACAGGAAGCAGGAAGAACAACTGAATAAGAGAGCAGCATGACAAAAAGACTGAAAAAACACTCCAATACAGTAGGTGGCGATAATGCACCTTAACATGGGTGCAACATTGGTGCTACCCGCCATAAAACCGAAGAAGAAGAAGAAGAAGAAGAAGAAGAAGAAGAAGAAGAAAACTAAAAAAAAAACAGTCACCAAACTTACTTGGATTGAGGAGTTACCACTTTCAGAGCTCACCTTTCCAGACATCATCTACTTTGGATTACACTTTCTGTGGATTGTATGTACACTGGTGGACACTCACATTGGACTTATCAACACACTGGGATTCTTGGACTGTTTTAGGGTATGGACAAACGAACTGTATTCTTTTAACAGACTGAGTTTACCTGGTTTTATCATGTTGTTTTAAAGTCTTTTATGTGAACATTGTAAATACACCAATCCTATTTAAACCAACCTCTTTTTCTGTCTTATTCTTTTAACCACTACTCATCTCTCACAGTTAAATCTGACCCCATTTTACTCTTGTAACTTGGCTGATAAGGCCGAGCGTTACATATGGTGGCCCGTACGGGGAACGTCAAGGATTTTAAAAGCTGTGTTGAGAAGTGGTAAAAAGATGACGACACATTTTGGTAATGCTGCTCCTTTTAATACACCTGCTGATATTAGTGACGGAACTGATTTTACACCACTGTGACTGAACAGCTACGTGCTGAAGTGCTTTCTCTTAAAAGCATTATTTTAAAACTGGAGAAGGATTTTAAAGACCCTGTTGAAAGCCATCTTAATCGTGAAGTGTATTTTAGAGAGGCAGAGGACACTAAGTTCCAAAAGATGGAGGAGTTTGTGAAAGAGGCAGTAGAGGCATTAGGAAAAGAGGTTGTAGAGTGTTTGTGGAGGAGAGATAAACTGCGGACTAAACAACTCTTGGAAAAGAACGTTCCAGAAGCCGCTGTCCCACCACCTACCAAAACCGACTCAGTGCCATTTACCATCTGCCGCTGTCCCACCACCTACCAAAACCGACTCAGTGCCATTTACCATCTGCTCCTCTTCGCCTTTGATGGACCGTCCCGCCATCACCACGTCTTCACCTACTCAAGACAGAGCGAAGGGAGGAACTACCACCGCTATGACATCAACAGGGCCAGCGGTCAGCTACATCTTCTCCATCCTTCCCTTCTCCAGCGAGGAAATTATCAGCGTTACAGCAAGATGACGCCACCCTTTCCATTTCCACTTCCACGCACTAGACAGACAGGATCACCGTACACAACCACCAGGGCTTACTGTACCGAAGGATCCAGGGCAAGCACTTTAACCTCCCACTCCCCCCCCGCACACACCGCCCGACCAGCGAGAATACACCGACCTCGTGGTTCCTAAAGCCTTGATCCAGCGAACACTACAGAGCCTTCCTGACGAAAGGGACAACCCCAGACCCCGGACATCACAGTTGAATCCCGAATCGCCAACCCACACCCTCTCCTAACCCCATCCCCCAAGGGAGGTCACCTGGTGGCCAACGGTCCGAAAGGAGATTGCAAAGGGTGTAACGTCATCAACCGCAGCCCAGAACTATTTTGTCACTGCACATCAACTCCGACTGTTCAACGTGGAAGGAGGAATCAACAGACAGAGTGACGAGCCAGCAATGCTGGGTACAAAAAGCACCGGGGAGAAACAGCGCAACCTACCCAGGGATACCCATCCTGGTATCGATCTTCTCTTCACTGTTATGGTTCCCCAATACCTTCCAGCAAACTAGTGCCTGCATGGGGTGCCTAGTTTTATCTAATTTATTTCAAAGACATTTTAATACACACTGTAAAGAGGATACCCATTTCATGGACTATGGACAGTGACTATGTGACACTGTCATGCAAAAGACATGTTTTACCGCTCTATTTATTACAACGATTTAATGTATTGTAGAGTTTTAATTGATTTACATGTTTTTTTGTCCATTTTATTCCTCTTAACATTTTAAGTGTGTGTATGTCTTTAAGAAATGTATGGTTGGCCTGTCATGTGACTAGACACATGACAGGAAGCAGGAAGTACAACTGAATAAGAGAGCAGCATAACAAACAAATGGGGTGACAGTCACCAAACTGGATTGAGGAGTTACCACTTTCAGAGCTCACCTTTCCAGACACCATCTACGAACTTTGGATTACACTTTCTGTGGATTGTATATACACTGGTGGACACTCATGCTGGACTTATCAACACACTGGGATTCTTGAACTGTTTTAGGGTATGGACAAACGAACGTTTGATTTTTCAAAAAAAACAAACAAACAGACTTGAGTTTACGTGTTGTATCATGTGTTTTAAAGTCCTTTTATGTGAACATGTAAATACCCAATCCTATTTAAACAACTAACCGGCACCTCGGTTTTTTTTTTTTTTCTATGTATTACTGATCTAAGAAAGTTCTTTTAAAATAATAAATAATTAAAAAAAACCACTACGTCCATCTCCCTCAGAAAGCATTCACAGTTAAATCTGACCCCATTTTACTCTTGTAACTCGGCTGGTAAGGCCGAGCGTTACAATGTGACAGTGTACAGACTAGGGATGCCACAATATAATATTAAACTCAATATCATATTGAACTCGGTACAACATCCACGGTTCAATAGGTGCTTGTCAATTGAATTTTTATGCGTTTTTGAAAACTTTCTGCTTTTTTCTTCTTCTCTGAATTGGCTCTGTGTCTGTATGTGAGTTTACGCTCTGAGATAAGGAAATATCTCAACCTTCCCACGAGTAAATATCTAATCACTATGCACTAAAGTTAGGGATGCTTGAACATGGTATCAGATTTTACAGTGAAAGTTCACCAGTGAAGTGAGGCTGCAGTACGAGGAAGCACCACTGTCTTTCAAATCTGTGGTGTGGGGACATTTTGGTTTTGCCGTTGAGCATAATTATATTTAAAAAATGACTGCGTGCAAGCATTGTTTTACACATGTTGCCTTCTCAAATGGAAACGCTTCCAACATGACTGCACATCTGCGGTGCCATCACCTAGCAATATCACTGTCTGAAAGCAGGATAGCAGAGCAAGTAATAGTCATCCAAAAGTGTTAGTTGCCAAAGATTTGCAGCCGTTTTCAGTGATTGAGATTACAGACTACTGTCTCGCACTTTTTTCAGCACTGAGGTCATTCCTAACCTCTATAAAAAGACCTGCAACAATTTATCATAGATAAATTGGCTAAAACACAGAACCTTGCTCTGGGTAGTACAGATAGTTGGACCTTGCGGGCAACGGAAAGTTATCTCACTGTGAATGTTCACTACACGTCAGATTGGGAAATAAAGAGCGCAGTACTCCAAACCTGTCCCCTGTCTGAAAGTCATACAAGCGCTCATTTGGCAGAAGAGTTGACAAATGCAGTGAATATGTGGAAGTTGGGGAGGCCAAACATGTTACTCCTAGTAACCTCAGATAATGCTGCAAAAATTGTGAACGCAATCCATGAAGCTGGTGGGCTGGGGCCACAGATAGGTTGCTTAGCGCATGTTGTAAAACTTGCAGCCAAGAAAGCAGTGTCAATCAATGCGGTGTCCCACCTCCTGGGGAGTGTCAATTTTTTTGACTTTTTTCACAAGAGCACCACAGCCCACCATGTTTTGATTGTGAAGCAGGAGATGTTAAACTTGCCCAGACACAAGTTGATTCAGGATGTCACAACTCGGTGGAATTCAATAAATGACATGTTGGAAAGATACACAGAACACCGGGCCGCCATCTATTCTGAATTACTAGACAAAGGTCTGAAGGTGTCTGTCAAGAACATAGCAATGTTGAATGACAGTGAACAGAAACTGGCAGAAGAACTTATTCAGGTCCTCAAACCACTGACAACGCTCATGATCAGTGAAACAACACCCATGACATCGATGATCCTTCCTCTGAAAGAGATGATTCTCAAATCCCTGGCACCAGGAGATCAGGACAGTGCAACAGTCAGAGAACGCAAAACAGACATTACAAATAACCTGGCAAGGAGGTACACTGACCCTAATCTTCATGACTACCTCCAAATGGCCACAGCCCTGGACCCAAAATTTAAATCCCTGCCTTACTTTGATGACAACTCTCATGATAGGCTCTACAGGAATATCATCAGAGAAATTCTGGAGCATGAACAGCAGGTACTTTTTGATTGTTTTTTGTTAACCGTATATGATTTTTGTATGTTACACTGGAGATGGCTGTGGTTCTGAGTGCTTGCAGGTGTGTGCATCTGTGTGGGAGAGGAGCAATTATACTAAATGATCTTCCCCTTTGATACACAGGATCTAGCACAGTGCCCTTCACAGAGGAAGAAAATCTATCCTCTCCCCCTCGCAAGAAGACGACCGCAGAGTCAGAGGTATTTGGGGAGCTTTTCAGAACAGAGGAACAACAGACCAGGCCCTTTCACCTTTCCACATACAAGTTAGCAGACAGAATTCATGTGCAAGCAGATCCATTTTCAGACCTCATTAGTTAATAAATAACTGAATGTATGCTCACATTTCTGTAGTTGTAGTACGGAAAATAATCTGTAATCTGATTTAACTAACCGCTAATATAATAAAAAAATAACTGTAATAAATAGAATAATCAGCATGATAGCTCAAAAAAAAAAAAAAAAAACAGAAATGATAAGAGGAAAATAAATTTATATCATGGTCCACAATGTTCTTAAAGTATAAAAGGAGTGTCCCCAATTAAATATATTTTGTCCTTTTTCCACTCTAAGCTTATCTTTTTAACATGTATAAGTCATAAATTGTATAATATAATTGTATAATGTAAATCACATATAAATCTTCAAGCAACAAAAACAGGATTTTGAAGATTTAGGTAAGGTATTTATTATATTTTCTATGTACAGTATAAATTTATTACAAAATAAGCACAATGTATTTCATTGTTCTTTTAAATAAATGTTTGTACATTTAAATATATTAGCAAGAAAAAAAAAACGATATCATTCTTGATAACGTACAATGCATCATCCAGGTGATCCACTCCGGATTCTTTTGGTTGGAAAAACAGGTTTGGGAAAAAGCGGACCAGGCAATACCAGTTTTTAAATCTGAGATATCCTCTTCTGTGACTGGAGAATGTGAAAAGTTTCATGCAATAATAAATGGCAGAAAAGTATCCATCATTGACTCTCCAAGTCTGTTTGACACCAGCCTAACTACAGAAGAGGTGATCCATTTTTTTTTAAAGAACTTGCATTCAGACAGAGAGTGCAAAGATGTAAATTGTAAGAAAAATAATCATTTTCTTTTTTCTCTTCTCTTCTCTCTTCTCTCTTCTCTCTTCTCTCTCCTCTCTCCTCTTCTCTCCTCTTCTCTTCTCTTTGTGAAACTTTTCTATCAGACCCCCTGAACAAAATTATGAATTTGTAAATGAGCATAATAGGGGCCTTTTAAATGTTGAATGATAAAGTGATGGTAACTACATAAAGCTGTCTAAAAATGATTAAGGGATTTTTTTTTAAAGAACTAAAGATCACAATACCATCATCAAAACATTTAAAAACAAAATGTACAGAAATGAAAAAGGCAATACAAACAGCATAAAATAACAAATTTATAAAATGTACTAACTTATCAATATAGCTATGAAATGTGGTGATATGCATTTTAACACCACTGCTCCGGGTATGTGTTCTCGGTGTGCAGAGGCGGACAGTAGCTAAGTACATTTACTTGAGTATTGTACTTAAGTACACTTTGAGTATCGGTACTTTACCTGAGTATTATTTTTTCTGGGAACTTATGACTTTAACTTCACTACATTTGAAAGACAAATATTGTACTTTTCACTCCACTACATTTCTATCAAGGTCCTCGAAGTAGAAAGTCGTTACTATGTAGCAGCTTTGAAAGTCAGTGGGTGATTTTTTTTCTTCTCTAAAACATGACTTTCTTTTTTTCAGACAGTTTATCAGTAATCACTCTTGTAGGGCTACATGAAGTGATTTCCCAGCATTTTTTGAACACTGACCAGTTGCAATTGTGATATTTATTTACAACAATTTAATAATAAGAAGTTATTATTGTGGTATATATTAGACACAATAGTCAGATTTTGCTAAATTGTGTATGTGAAAATATTACTTATAAAGCCACAGAAGAACTGTTGTGAATCTCCTAAGAAAACACAATCGGTGTTGGACTTGAAGCAGCACTGCACAGACCATTATGTGTGTGACATCAAAGTACCGCGAGAGCATAAAAATGTGTTTTGATGTCAAATAAGTCTTGCTGTTTTGCTTTTTTGTTAAAGCAGTGTTGCTGTTGTAAAAGTTGTACAGCTAAAGTTGTGTTGCTGGGTTTTAAAGCAAGTTTGATTTTTTTTTCTTCCTTATTCTGTATTTACAGGATTTCACTGTCCTCTCTGTTCAAATGTGGATGAATTGCTGCACATAGATGTGTGCACTCACTGTTTGAGCTGTGTGAGATCACTACCATCCTGTTTTTTGTGGGGGTGGGTAGGGGTGTTAAAATTTTTGTTATAAAAATAGTTTTTATATTTATCAAATAATATATGTGTCCCCATAGGTTTTTAACGTTCTAAAAGCTCTTTATTCCAAAGATACTACAAGCTAGTCAGTGTATTCAGTAGGTGTAATGTATTCTATGTTGCCTCAAAAGTATTGCAAGTATTACGTACAACAATAAAACACTGTAGGAAATTTACTTTTGGTGCTTAAGTACTTTTAAAGACAGATTTTTACTTAAGTAAAAATCTGTCTTTACAACTTTTTACTTGTAATGGAGTAATATTTGGACCAGCAGTATCTGTACTTTCACTCAAGTAATGGAACTGAGTACTTTGTCCGCCTCTGTCGGTGTGTGTTTTTGTGTGTGTGTTTGTGTTTGTGTGTGTGTGTGTGTGTGTGTGCGCACTTGGATGAGATAAATGCAGAGCACAAATTCCGAGTGTGGGACACCATACTTGGCCACGTCACGGCACTTTCACTTAATACATGTATTATTAAAATATCCAAATCTGCACGTAGATTAGAACTAGACATCTAGAAGTAGACATCTTTTTGTATGTTTTCAGTAATGCTTCTGCAGGTTTTTCCTGAAAATCTGAAAATATTATACCAGCATGCTAGCCATTTAGCAAGACTATACTGACTCCACAGATTTAGTATTCACTGTGCTTATGGAAGTTTATCCCTGGCACACATTGATAAATATGACTGTTTAGAGTAAAATGTAGACCATAAGTAGAAACCTAAAGTCTATCCATATGCAATATCTGTAATATCTATACATTTATTAAAGTATATTGTCATAGTTAAAACATTAAACTTATTAGAAATTGGAAGATTTTCATATACAGGTGCATCTCAATATATTAGAATGGCGTGGAAAAGTTCATTTATTTCAGTAATTCAACTCAAATTGTGAAACTCGTGAATTAAATAAATTCCGTGCACACAGACTGAAGTAGTTTAAGTCTTTGGTTCTTTTAATTGTGATGATTTTGGCTCATTTTAACAAAAACCCACCAATTCACTACTCAACAAATTAGAATCTTCATTAAACAAGAAAAAAAAACATTTTTAGTGAATTGTTGGCCCTCTGGAAAGTATGTTTATTTACTGTACATGTACTCAATACTTGGTAGGGGCTCCTTTTGCTTTAATTACTGCCTCAATTCGGCGTGGCATGGAGGTGATCAGTTTGTGGCACTGCTGAGGTGGTATGGAAGCCCAGGTTTCTTTGACAGTGCCTTCAGCTCATCTGCATTTTTTTGGTTTCTTGTTTCTCATTTTCCTCTTGACAATACCCCATAGATTTTTTATGGGGTTCAGGTCTGGTGAGTTTGCGGTTCAGTCAAGCACACCAACACCATGGTCATTTAACCAACGTTTTGGTGCTTTTGGCAGTGTGGGCAGGTCCAAATCCTGCTGGAAAATGAAATCAAAAAAAGCATCTTCAAAAGCTGTCCGCCGAGAAGCATGAGTGCTCCAAAATGTTCTTGGTAAACGGTTGCAGTGATGTTGGTTTTCAAAAAACACAGTGGACTAACACCAGCAGATGACATTGTACCCCATATCATCACAGACTGTGGAAACTTAACTTTGGACTTCAAGCAACTTGGGCTATGATTTTCTCCACCCTTCCTCCAGACTCTAGGCCCTTGTTTTCCAAATGAAATACAAACTTGCTCTCATCTGAAAAGGACTTTGGACCACTGGGCAACAGTCCAGTTCTTCTTTTCTTTAGCCCAGGTAAGACGCCTCTGATGTCTGGGTTCAGGAGTGGCTTAACAAGAGGAAACGACAATTGTAGCCAAATTCCTTGACACGTCTGTTTTGGTGGCTCTTGATGCCTTGACCCCATTCTCAGTCCATTCCTTGTGAAGTTCACTTCACTCATTCTTGAATCGATTTTGCTTGACAATCCTCATAAGGCTGCGGTTCTATCGGTTGGTTGTGCATCTTTTTCTTCCACACTTTTTTCCTTCCACTCAACTTTCTGTTAACATGCCTGGATACAGCACTCTGTGAACAGTCAGCTTCTTTGGCAATGAATGTTTGTGGCTTATCTTGTGAAGGGAGTCATTGTTTGTCTTCTGGACAACTGTCAGATCAGCGGTCTTCCCAATGATTGTGTAGCCTAGTTAACCAAACTGAGAGACCATTTTGAAGGCTCAGGAAACCTTTGCAGGTGTTTTTTTTGAGTTGATTAGCTGATTGTCATGTCACCAAAGATACAATTAAATAATGTAAATTCTATAAGTGACTTGGAAAAAATATAAGGAGAGCTAGTCTTATAAATAAGAAGGTAAAAAAATGACAAAATCATCACAATTAAACTACTTCAGTCTGTGTACATATAATTTATTTAATACACGCGTTTCACAATTTGAGTTGAATTACTGAAATATATTAACTTTTCCATGACATTCTAATTTGAGATGCACCTATATATACATACGTGTATATCTAGCTCACCCAAATATTTGTTTTTATGTATGTTAATACATTTTTGACATTTCCGGCCATTCACATTTTAATAGAATTGAATATTAATACAGTAATAAAAAAGTAAGACATGTATTTTTTAAAAAAAAAAAATAATATTTGTTTTAACATTATCTTATATTACTCATTAAAACATAAACAAACCTCTGATTGTTTTTTTATAATATATATATATATATATATAATATATGTAGAATATATATATATATTGTAACCTAACTTGCATATAAGAATTTTATGATGGGGATGTTATAGATAATATATATGGTAATATCTTGATATAGGGCAATATATGTCAAAGTGATTGCAAGAACAAAACTTGAAGTTCTACATGCATTTCTGCTTTGTTTCCTGTATGGATGACAGTCAACACCATGTTGTCGCTTATTGTGAGGCTTAGAGAAGATGAACTCAAGTGCAAGTTTACTGGAGGCACAGTAGGTGAAAACACACAGAGATAACAGGTGAGTATCGATGAAATGTAAATGTCAAGGATTGCATTTATTTGGAGAATAACAGTTGGGAGAATGTCTGATGAATCGCACAAGGAAATAAACACGCAACGCAGGCAACAGAACAACAAGGAAACAGAGAAGATCGTCAAGTGGAAAACACAGGTAAGCAATCCACTTGTGAGTATACAAAGGCCCATAGAATTCTTGCAATTATACTGTAAAGAGACCAGACAATGTGTGTGTGTGAAAGAGTGGCAGTCTTTAATTGCAGGGAGATGAGGAACAGTTGTGGGCCATTAATTAATCCGGGGAGAGAGGGCAGAGTGTCCATGGAGATGGACAACTGGGTGGAGTAGGATGTGAGACATGTGATCCATGAATAAAACAAGTCTAGCAGGATCACAGTCCTGTAATGTTTGTATAGGGACAGAGAAAACAAAACTATTCATAGAGAAAAGGACAACGCAGCCTAGAAATTGGAACTCAGAAGCTGATTATTTGCTCCCACAATGAAAGGTGAGAAAGAGCACACATGTAATGATGTTATCTTAGGTTTACTGTGTATAAACCTAAATTTGGATACATTTTTGATAAATCTTGGATTGAAGTAGAAGCAGAGCTTGTGGCAATAAGAATAGTAGGGACGCAGTAGTAAATACACTGTAGAGATCACATTTGGATTAATACAAGATAAACAAGGAATAGCGGCATTAAAAAAAGGTTTAAATTCTTGATGACTAGCTCGAGAAATTGAAACAAGTAGATTACTGAAAATACTGTACTGTACTTTTATTTGATAAAACATGTTCATCAAATGCCTGGGTTTTACTTATAATTTAATATTTAAAATCAAGAACAACAGTTCTGACCTCTCTTTCTCAATAGCTATGGATTCCAATTGAGACATCTAATGGACAAAAATCAAATATGTCAAGCAGCTCAACTTTTTTGCATTACTTGCTATTTGCACTACTTACTATCATTGTTGGAATACTGGTGCAGCAGGTATGTACTGTGAAATTTAAATTAATGACAGAATTGGCCACCAGATGGAGTCATTGGATAAGAAATCTTTTAAGCCTGATGCTTTTCTGCTCAGTTTAATTAGAATGAAAACAAATACATAAAATAAGTTTATGTACTGTACTGGTAATGTAGTTTTATATAATTATTTCACAAATGCTTATAGATCATTAGTTTGCATGATAGGACTAGGTGTTATGATCCCAATATTCAGCACCATTTAGCCATTAAAACCATTTTTAGAAATCCTTATAGATCATAAAAAAATGTTGGTAACACTTTACAATAAGGTCTCATTTGTTAACATTAGTTAACGTGTTAACTAACAATGAACTAACAAAAAACAATATATTTTTACAGCATTTATTAATCTTTTTTAATGTTAGTTAATAAAAAATATTCATGATCATGTTATTTACCAGCCCCATTAACATTTTAACAGATACACCTTTAATGTATAGTAGGTTTGAACTTAACATAACGACAATAAGCTATTATGTTCATGTTAACTAATATAGTTAGTTAGCAAATTAAACTCATTGTAAAGTTTCCCGAACTTTTATTATTGTTTCCTCTGTGGTGTGGTGTGTGTGTGTGTGTGTGTGTGTGTGTGTGTGTGTGTGTTTCACACTCTTGATGTCATAGTGTAACCCTCTCATTGCTGTAACCCTTAAAACCATTGCCAGAGGGTTACTGTAAATGCATGTGCCCGCCCGCTGTGCACCGTTTTCCTGATGCCACCGGGGTGGTGGTTGTGCTGGTGGCTTGGGCCCGTCATCGCTGCTTGCAGCTATATTTTTATTATTTCTTTTTAAAGGTTAAAAATTTGTTGAAAACATTGATATAATGTGATATATGTGAAACAAAGTATAATATTATGTACTTAACTTTCAGATGCATGTGCAACAAAATAACAATTCGAGTGATTTAGGTATTGTTTTCTTTTCTTGAAAATATTGATATTATAATTAATTAATACATTATATGATTAGTATTATAATTCTGACATATTATCACTAGATATTAATACATACTTTTATTTATACATTTAGGATGAAAAAGAATAGTATTAAAGGTGTATAATGAATGTATAATGTACAGTCTATGAATAAGTAAATTCCTATTAATCATTCAGATGAACCGCTCCGGATTCTTTTGGTTGGAATGACAGGGGCAGGAAGAAGTGCAACAGGAAACACCATCCTGGGAAAAAAAGTATTTAAATCAGAGACATCCTCCTCCTCTGTGACTAAGCAATGTGAAAAAAATAATGCAACGGTAAATGGAAGAAATGTATTAGTTATTGACACTCCGGGTCTGTTTGACTCTAGCCTAACAAAAGATGAGGTGATCGACAGAATTAAACGCTGTATCCTACTCTCTGCTCCTGGTCCACATGTCTTCTTAGTTGTGATTCAGCTGGGCAGATTTACAGATGAAGAGGCAGAAGCTGTTAGAATCATTCCAAACATTTTTGGTGAGGAATCCTCCACATACACCATTGCACTGTTCACTCATGGAGATGTAATTACGGGTAGAAACATTCACAAATTTGTGCGTAACAGCCCCAAACTGCTCAGTTTCATCAAAACATGCAGTGGAAGATTCCATGTGTTTAATAATGAAGAACAAAATACTGAACAGGTCATTGAGTTGTTTGAACAGATTGACAAAATAGTCACTGGAAACGGTGGGCAGCACTACACCAATGAGATGCTTGACAGAGAGAAAGTGATTGAAGCAGAAATAAGTCATATCCTGACAGAGAAAAAGGAGCAGAGACAGAAGGAAACGGAAGCTCTGAGGGCTACATCTGAAGGCAAAGTTTTTGAAAAAGCAAAAGAAAAACTGGACGGTGAATATAAACAGCAGGCACGATGGCAAGCTGAGAAAAATGTTCATATGAAAAATGGTGGGTCCTCTTTTCTTAATGATGTAATAGCTTTTTTTCAAAATAAACTTAAATCATGAAAAGAGCAAGAAAAACAGTTCACTCAGATCAGGTGGAAGCACATGCACTAAACTAAAATGTAAAAACATCAAATATGCAGCACTCAGCAGCAAGGACAAAGGGAAATATAAAAGCTGTGCAAAAATGTTCCTGGCCTATTGCTTTATATACTGAAACTATAATGATAAATAACTTCTTTTTGTGCCACAATGTATATTCAGGGATAAATACAAATGATACATTATGTGTTTGTACATACATTTTAGGATTTTTTTCTAGGTTCTTTTTTTTCTAGTTTAATCATAAACTATGACTGAATGAGAATGAAAACCAGACTGTTTCTCCTTTTCACAGGAATCAGAAATTATGTCATGCAGGGTAATGTTGGTTTGCAATGGGCCTGTTCTATTAGTATACAGTATTCTCAAGAAACACTTTTTGCCGTTTCTGTTTTGTCTTTTTTCCTATTGTTATATAATTACAGCAAAATAAAATGTTACATGTTTTTCACTCATATGGCTCCTGATATATAAATTAAAGACAAAGAGAAGGAATTTAGAACTAAAGTAAAGATAGCTCAAATGAATGAATAGAGTTTAACAGAAATTTAAGAGGGAGGGTACAACAAAAGGTACAAATTGGAAATTATGTAAGGTTTGTTAATGAATGTAATCATTTTTACAATAGATTTGATTTTATGGATGCTAAAATGAACAGTGGAGAATTCTTAAACAATTTCCAATGGGTCCACAACCCTTGATAGCAGGAAGTGGCTGCTTGTTTAGCTCCTATTAATCTTAATAAAGCACCTAGAAGTCTGTGCACATCAGATTAAGGGGAGCCTTTTACACAGCTATTTATTTCAGACATTACTGAATGCGTATACAGTCCCACATTTGTAGAAAGTATCCACAGTAATACCCATCCCCAAGACATCAGAGGCAACATTACCTAAACATTACAGGCCAATATTTTTGACCTCAGTTCTGACTAAATGTATGGAAATAATTGTGAATATATGTGAGGCTATCAGTTTAGACCCACTGCAGTTTGCATACAGACCACATAGGGGGACAGAAGATGCCACACTATGTTGATTTTTGTTGACTGATTTTATAGTAAAGCATATTCAGGACTCCAAATCTTATGCACAGGCACTTTTTGTTGATTTTTACTTATCACATCACATTTCTAGTGTGAATATAAATTCTCCTTTGATATAATGGATCAAAGACTTTCTTACAGATTGTCCAAAGAATGTGTTTATGAATGGCATATTTTAAAATGAACTGGCTTTAAATACAGGGGCTCCAGAGGGTTTCGTCTCAATATATACCAATGACCTACAAATTAAGAGCAATAAAGCTGGTCTTTTTAAATATGCAGATGACATGGTCTTGGTGCAACTTTGTTCAAAGAGTCAATTACCGAGTGAGCAAACCTATTACAAAAATATTAAGACCTTGAGTATTGATGTAAATTCAGTGCCTTGCAAAGCAATGTAAGGGAAATGCAGAGTTGATTTTTAATGTTAATCTTAATGAATGCCATGTTAGGGAAGTTAAGGTTAAATGATCAGGTTGTTGAGACTGTGGAAAGTTTCATATATTTGGGAACATATTCAGATAAAAGGTTGAGCTTTAATGAGAATGTAGACAATATTTTCAGGAAAGCAACTCGAAGGTTGTTTTTTATGCAGAAATAAGAAATAGTTTTTATATTAGTTGATCTTGGTAATGGTATATACAAACCCGATTCCAAAAAAGTTGGGACACTACAAATTCTGAATAAAAACAGAATGCAATGATGTGGAAGTTTCAAATTTCAATACTTTATTCAGAATACAACATAGATGACATATCAAATGTTTAAACTGAGAAAATGTATCATTTTAATAAAAATAAGTTGATTTTAAGTTTCATGGCATCAACATCTCAAAAAAGTTGGGACAAGGCCATGTTTACCACTGTGTGGCATCCCCTCTTCTTTTTATAACAGTCTGCAGACGTCTGGGGACTGAGGAGACAAGTTGCTGAAGTTTAGGAATAGGAATGTTGTCCCATTCTTGTCTAATACAGACTTCTAGTTGCTCAACTGTCTTAGGTCTTCTTTGTCGCATCTTCCTCTTTATGATGCGCCAAATGTTTTCTATGGGTGAAAGATCTGGACTGCAGGCTGGCCATTTCAGTACCCGGATCCTTCTACGCAGCCATGATGTTGTAATTGATGCAGTATGTGGTCTGGCATTGTCATGTTGGAAAATGCAAGGTCTTCCCTGAAAGAGACACGTCTGGATGGGAGCATATGTTGTTCTAGAACTTGGATATACCTTTCAGCATTGTTGGTGCCTTTCCAGATGTGTAAGCTGCTCATGCCGCATGCACTCATGCAACCCCATACCATCATAGATGCAGGCTTCTGAACTGAGCGCTGATATCAACTTGGGTTGTCCTTGTCCTCTTTTGTCCGGATGACATGGAGTCCCAGTTTTCCAAAAATAACTTAATTTTTGATTCGTCTGACCACAGAACAGCTTTCCACTTGGCACAGTACCTTTTAAATGAGCCTTGGCCCAGAGAAAACGCCTGCGCTTTCTGGATCATGTTTAGATATGGCTTCTTTTTGACCTATAGAGTTTGAGCCGGCAACGGCGAATGGCACGGTGGATTGTGTTCACCGCCAATTTTTCTGGACGTATTCCTGAGCCCATGTTGTGATTTCCATTACAGTAGCATTCCTGTATGTGATGCAGTGTCGTCTAAAGGCCCGAAGATCACGGGCATCCAGTATGTTTTTCCGGCCTCGACCCTTACGCACAGAGATTGTTCCAGATTCTCTTAATCTTTGGATGATATTATGCACTGTGGATGATGATAACTTCAAACTCTTTGCAATTTTTTTTTCTCTGAGAAACTCCTTTCTGATATTTCTCCACTATTTTTCGCCACAGCATTGGGGGAATTGGTGATACACTGCCACTCTGAGAGGCTCTTTTTATACCCAATCATGTTTTGACCTAATAAGTTGCAAATTGGTCTTCCAGCTGTTCCTTATATGCACATTTAACTTTTCCATCCTCTTATTGCTACCTGTCCAAACTTTTTTGGAATGTGTAGCTCTCATGAAATCCAACATGAGCCAATATTTGGCATGACATTTTCAAAATGTCTCACTTTCAACATTTGATATGTTTTCTATATTCTATTGTGAATAAAATATTAGTTTATGAGATTTGTAAATTATTCCATTCCTTTTTTACTCACAATTTGTACAATGTCCCAACTTTTTTTGGAATTGGGTTTGTAAAATCTATGTTGAGAGTATTTTAATGTTTAATATTACAGCCTTGTATGGAAACTTGGGAGTGAGGAATAAGTTGCACAGATTAGTGAGAAGGGTGAAATAAATAATAGGATGCCAGCAAACACAAAAAAACAACAAATTTACTAATTTCCATAATCTTATACAGAATACTAAATTTTGAGTAGTTAAAGACTTTATTACATGCATGGCCAATCCATGTTTGCTTTAGCTGCTTGCTAATTTGAACTAAACCGAGATGTGTTGCATTTGTGATTGGAATGCACAAATGGATAGGAATCTGTCTATAATATACGAAAACAGGCACTATATAACATACACAATTTTAATGTCACTCTCCTTAAACCCCTAATCGACTTTCACTGTCAAGCACACATGAATTCCAATTTGGAAACAGAGCATCTGTCAAATCCATCAGTTTCATCCAAAGAGAAGTCGAAGCAGGATTTACTTAATTAATATTCCTCCGCAAGTAACTTAAACAGGAGGAATCTGCTAGAATTGTGAAGGGGAAAAAAAACCTTATTGTGCACTTTATCCTCTGTAGGTGGCAGTCGACACCAGTAAACCCTTCAAAAGAAAGCCTAGTAACTTTTGACAGCGAAACGAAACGGAAACAAACTTCTAATGCAGCCTAGTTTCTGAGCAATAGGCCTACGTCACGACGCAGATACTCGTAAGATGTGTTCCTCGTTTAAAGGTAAGTTCTAGGCCTTTATGATGGATACGTTTAAGGTACATTCATTATATTATGCAGCCATTATAAAATGAGAATGGTACTTCCTTAATATTTGATTCGACAATATATAGTAGGCCTACTGTATTTAAAGCAGCATCAAAGAGAGCTGGTGTAAAACTAATAAAAGCTTAATGAGGAATACTTGCTTAAAAATGAAAGATGTATATAATAGGACAACTGAAATATTCTGATAGCAACTTATCTGTAGATTACATTAGGGTAGTGGATTTAGTATTTATTTTTTATTTGCATGTAATGTCAGAACTGTGGCACAGCGCAGTTCTTGATGTGTTAGAGGAACAACTGCAACATGTCCAGTCTGGTTCTGCCCTGTCTCCTCTTCACTGCTTTTGTTATTTAGCAAACGAAAACAATAATGACTGAATGTCAAATTCATCTTTTGTGAGCACTGATAAATTTTGAATGTATAGCAAGAACTTGACTTTTTTCTTTTTCTTTTTTTATAGTGCGGAGGCAGAGCATTTCTCTTGGACCATCAGTAATGACTTCAAAGTTGTGGATCCTATCTTTCTCTACAATACTACTGGTGCTTTGTGCAATTGTTGCTGCCATTGCAATAGGGATTCAGGTATGCTTGTATGTATATTTCAACCTTTTCTGTTTTTTAACATATTTAACAAAATGTGATGAAAACGTATAATTTTATGTAAACACTTCTAGATGTTCAGGCAACAAAAACATGACTTGGATGGCATAGGTAAATCTATCTATCTATCATCTATCTATCTATCTATCTATCTATCTATCTATTTATTGTAATGTATTCCTTTGACATTGTGAAGTGTGCATGACTTCCTTTTTTGTGTTGCCAAAACATGCTTGACTTTGTAATAGAAAGTGTCATGTTAAATTTATATAATATAACATAAGGTTGTTCATGTTTTATCAGATATTTAAGACATGTATTCAATGTCATATTCTTGTTTATGCAATAGTTGCATCAGTGCATCATCCAGGCGAACCGCTCCGTATTCTACTGGTTGGAAAAACAGGGGTGGGAAAAAGTGCAACAGGCAACACAATCCTGGGACAAAAGGTTTTTAAATCGGAGATATCTTCCTCCTCTGTGACTGGACAATGTGAAAAATTTCATGCAATTATAAATGGCAGAAAAGTGTCCGTCATTGACTCTCCAGGTCTGTTTGACACCAGCCTAACTAAAGATGAGGTGATCAACAGAATTAAACGCTGTATTCCTCTCTCTGCTCCTGGTCCACATGTCTTCTTAGTTGTGATTCAGCTGGGCAGATTTACAGATGAAGAGGCAGAAGCTGTTAGAATCATTCAAGCTGTTTTTGGTGAGGAATCTTCCATGTACACCATGGTACTTTTCACTCATGGAGATCGACTGGAGGGCAAAAACATTCACACATTTGTGCGGGACAACCCAAATCTGCTCAGTTTCATCAAAACATGCAATGGACGATACCACGTGTTCAACAATAAAGAACAAAATCCTGAACAGGTCATTCAGTTGCTTGACCAGATTGATAAAATGGTCACTGGGAATGGTGGGCAACACTACACCAGTGAGATGCTTGAATGGGTAGAAAGAGCAATTGAGAAAGAGAAACAACGTATCCTGCAGGAGACAGCAGAGCAGAGACGGAGGGAGATAGAAGCTCTGAGGGCTCAACTTGAAGATGAGGCCTACGAAAAAGCTAAGAAAAAACTGAACAATGATTACGAAAAGCAAGCAAGATGGGAAGCAGAGAGGAACCCTTCATTTATGATGAAAGTGGTCAATTATTTGAAGAAACTGTTCAACTTTGTCTAAGCCAGTTCATCTCCAATGGACACATTACTTGTCTTCATCAAAAAATTTAAAACAAATAATGGTCTTTTCTAGTTTCATACATATTTCATACACTTGTGGTTTTGTAAGTGTTATGATTCTTTTGCTAAATTAGTCCTAGAAATTCTTGTATATCTCTCCCATTATTTGAAACTTTTAACAGGGAGAGTCCATAAAATAGTTTTTAATACTCCACTTGCATCAGTATCTACAATTTGTGTCCATAAATCGTAAAAGTAAATAAAGACTCGATTTTGTTTAGCTCTTATCTGAATTACTTCAGTTGTTTTCACATTATTAAAATTGCATTTGAACATTACATAAAATGTGTTTGTTTGAAACTCAGCATATATGCAGCCAGCTGACGTTGAAGTTTTATTTTCAACTGTTTTTAAAGCATTGATTCTTTAATTTTGTTCAAAATTGTCTTTCTAAAGATGAACAGCTTACATTTTTTCTTTACATGTTTAGAATTAAGGAAAATATACTTTAATGCTTTGCATCAACTGCTCAATTAAAAAAATACGACATGTCTGCTCATACCTGGTATTCAGTCTGAAGTCTTGTTAGTTTTAGTGCTGCAATTTTGAACATTCTATTACCTTATATCAGTATCTTAGTTCATATTTTATGGTATCTTAGTTTCTTGGTTTCTTAGGCCTATACATACCCATTGTGTGTGTGCGTGTACTGTATGTACATTGTGTTAAACATAGTATTATACACGACAGTGTTTTCTGAATGGTTCAGTGTTTTTGAAAAAATTGGGTGAGTTGACTGATTCAATGACTCGTTCATAAACTTCTTTCGTTCCTGAATGAATAATAATTTTTGAATATATTGACTTATAAAGACAGTTGCTGAATTTGGAACTGTATACTGTTTTTATTATTTTTGCCAGAGTAATGGCAGTAATAAGAGTAATGTGCTAAATTTCTGTTCCAATTTCAACAAGTCACTTGTTTCGCTCATGTAAGAATCAGTGTTTTGAATGAATCAGTTCAATTAATCAGTTCACTGAAAAATTCCCTTCAAAGACTCTTAGTCTGTCTGGAACTTGTGAACAGACAAACAAACACTTTTGGATACTTAAGTCTCACTTAAAACCTTAAAATGTGACTCTTTTACACCTGGTATTAACATCCTTTTTTATAGTTTTTTCTTCTTCACAGGTGGTCAGTGCTAAATAGAAGTATAAATGGAGTCTGAAATGTTTTCATCGGATCGCTGAAACCACATATGTAGGTAATCATTTTGAATGCAAATAAATCTATATATTTTTAATGGTTCCTTAATTCTCCAGATAACATTTGGGGTAACTGTATATGTACACACACTGTATATGCTACTATAGATGGGTTAGTGCAGTCTACAGAGGTTAAGGTTATTTGGGCTGGTCTCTAAAAAGATTCATAAACCTACAGGTGTTCCACCAGTATCATTCATTGATTTTGTTCAAGGTTTCTCATAATGAACTTTTCAAGAGTAGTAAACAGAAACTCTGCAATTATTTTGAGATATGTGTTGTTTTTTTCCGCTTTCTCTCTTGCCTCCCTCTCTTTCCTTTCCCACAGCTCTGTTATGGCCTGTTTCAGAGCCTCTGCTTCATATTTGATTTTCAGATCCTCCAGTTCTCTGCTTCTCTGCTCTTCATTTTCCATTAATATTCGCTGTTTTTCCTCTTGAATTGCAATCTCTGCCTTCTCTAGCATTTCACTGGTATAACAGCGTCCTCCGTGCTCAGAATTTATCTTGTGTATTTTTTCGAAAAGTTGATCAACCTGCATGGCATCTTTGGACTCATTATTAAAAACATGATATCGCTTCTGGCAGTTCTTGAAGAGTATCTTCAGATCAGGATTGTCAGTGACAAACTCTTGGATATTTCTACCCTCAAACTTGTCTCCATGTGTAAACAAAATCATGGTATGCTTATTTGCATCTTCTCCAAAGATCTTGAGAAAGATGTCCACTGTGTCTCTGTCCTCTTTTGTGAAGCGACCAGGCTGAAGCACCAGCAAGAAGACATGTGGACCGGGAGTAGAAAGGGGAATACACAGCTTAATTCTGCTGACCATCTCCTCTATAGTAAAGCTGGGGTCAAACAGTCCTGGTGTGTCAATAACAGCAACCTTTGTGCTGTTAACATTCTTTGTAGCTTTCCAGCAAACCTTTGTCACAGATGATGATGACAAATTCACTTTAAAAAAAATTTCATCAAGAATGGTGTTTCCAGTAGCACTTTTTCCAACTCCAGTCTTTCCCAAGAGAACAATCCTGAGCTCTTCACATGGATCCTGCAGCTCTGGCACTGTTTAAAAGCAATGAACAAATACATTGTAATACTGCATAATGTAATATGTTACATCATAAACATTTATATAAAATTTCACACTGAAATGAATATCTGTTGAAAATGTTTTTCTTCAAGAAGACGTGCCTATGTTTTATATATTTCTTTTTCTTGATAACAAAGCATTTGCTGCAGGAAATACCTGCTTTGCCATTGTCCTGAAACTTGTGTGAACTGTTGTACAGCACACAAGAATCGACAGCAACTGTGCAGCTATGAAATGATTAAATATGTGCCAGACCACAAAGTTCACTGTTGTGTCTTTTAATAAATGTCATTGGGACAGTTTTAAACTTTAATCCAAAAGCTCAAGTTTGCACCTTGGTTTAGAAGAAAAGAACTGAGAACAACTGCCTTTAATTCCACGTTTCAGGCACAGCTGAATCATCTTTTTTTTTATAACACAAACATAATGTTTACACCAGAATCTTTCATAAGTAAACTTTAACATACTGTTACCATCAACTATAGGCACTACATTGTCAAACAGGCAAATATTCATGTGTTTTACAGAAGATAAAACTTTACCATAAAAATCAATTGCATACATTTTTTAAAATGTTTAAAATAGTGAATATACATGATTTCTTCCAAACAAGCAATGTTTCAAAGGCACATTTGTGTATCTGCATTTCAAAGCGTTTTACATAGATGTCATTTCTCAACAGACTCTTTAAAACAGTTGGTGTACATTACTATATTGCTATCATTTATTTTTTCATCAGTTTCTTCACAAGATAAAGCAGTGGTACTAAACCAAATAAATACACTTTCTTGTTGTCCTTGTTGAACAGGCTGTGCAACATTTCCCAAAATGTTTCACTTTGAGTCACATCTGCTTCCACCTTTGTTATCTCATCACTTGGGGCTTTTGGAAAATACTCTGGGATTTTACTCTGTGTTTGTGTCTTGGCAAATGCTGCATACGTAAACAGAGCTGCAGCAGCAGCAGCAATGTAGAAGTGCCATGTATTCCAGGACTTTCCCTGCTCCTTGTTTGTTGTCCTAACATAATATTTTTTGTTTCTCTTTCCCAACTGACTGTCCACTTTCTCAAAGAGCTCACTGACCTGACTTGTGTTTTCTCTGTCATTATTATTAAACACATGATACTGTGATCCACATTTTTGGATGAGTTTCTGCAGGTTTTTATCCTCCCCTACAAACTGGTCTACACTTTTATTCTTAAGTTTGTCTCCATATGTAAAAAGTACTATTGTGAACAAATTCACATTTGAGCACAGCATCTTCTGGAGTATGTCCATCACATGTCTTTCTTGCTCAGTGAAGCGGCCCAACTGAATAATGAAGAGAAAAGCATGGGGTCCGGGTTCACACAGAGTCAAGGCTCTTTCTAGCTCCTGCTCTACATTTGTATTAGAAGCATCACAGTTTAATAATCCAGGAGTGTCTACAACAGTCACTTTCCTCCCACAGACAACAGCATCCCTCCGTTCACTTGTGGATGTGAGAGAGGTGGAGCGGAGGTCTGAGTGAAACTGCTCTCGGCCCAGAATGGTGTTTCCTGCTGCACTTTTCCCAACTCCCTGAAGGCCGACCAGAATCAGTCGAAGGTGCTCCTTCACTCCTGGAAAGATGGAACTTCATTTGTTCAAAAAGAAAAGAAAGGTCGGCATTCATAACCAGTGCTCTAACAAACACAAAATGATGTTACACAAACATTGCACGTAGTAAGCATACGTATAAGTCATCAAGTATCTAAAAACAAAACAAAACATTTTTTCCACTCAGTTATTTTTTATTAATTTCAGGTTTGCATTACAATTATGCATTGTAGTATACTAAAACAAATTACAGTGACCCAGTATAATAAAGTTTTTCCATGAGCTAGCATTGAGTGTGTAGACATAAAATATAAGTGCTACTGTCATTTGTTATTTTGAATAATAATAATAATTAAGGAATATAATAATCAATGACAAACCAATGCTAGATTAACCAGTCAGAGAACTTTTCTCATTGAAGTTGGCAGGCTTTTACAGCAACAGTAGTAGCAGCAGCAGCAGCACCTCCTGCCACTACCAAACCGGCTTTCAGAAACTTATTGTTTCTTTCTGCTCTGTTTCTTGCTTCCTGTTCAGTCATTTCTTGTTGCAGCATAAGCCTTTCTTTTTCTTCCTCTATTGCTCTCTCAGCTGCCTGAAGCATTTCATTTGTGTAATACTCTTCACCATTTACTGTCACAAGCTGGTCTATCTGTTCAAACAGCATGCTGACTTGGTTTGGATCATTTTCTTCATTGTCAAAAACATGGTATCGGCCACTTGTAGTCTTGATAAAGTTTAGTAAATCAGGACTGTCTTTAACAAAGTCATGGATGCTTTTCTGTCCACGCCTTAGCCTGTCTCCATGAGTGAACAGCACCATGGTGTATTTTGATGCTTGTTCACCAAAGATTTTCTGAATTTGCTCCACAGATTTTTTTTCCTCTGCTGTAAATCTCCCAAGCTGCACAACCACGAGAAAAACATGAGGGCCTGGCGCAGAGAGCGATATGCACAGTTTAATCTTTGCCTCAATCACAGTTTGTGCCTCTTTTGTGTCAAACAAGCCTGGAGTGTCAATAACGGCCACCTTTTGCCCATTGACATCTCCTTTGGCCTTATCACAGTCTATGGTCACAGAAGAGGAGGACAGTTCTGAATTAAACTTGTTTTCTCCAAGGATGGTATTTGCTGCTGCGCTCTTTCCTACTCCAGTCTTTCCAACCAGCACAATTCTTATTTCATCACTGCTCTTCTGAGTCCTCTGCACTGTTAAAGGACAAGGATATTATTACATCTGTATTATTTATTAAGGGTTGGAGCAGATTTTTAGTGACACAATTGTGGAAAATAGTGATTTTCTTCATTTGCAAAAAAGATCAGTATTTTTGTAGACACTTCATGCTGTATATCACCCATTGTCCTCAGTTAAAATGACACTTTTGCACATCCTCACCTTATCTATTTGTATCACCTCCCTTGGCCCTGTTCATCAACTAACAACGTACATGATATTAGAACTCGAAATGTTCCGGAGATACAATTTATAGTCCTATTTGAGATTCCCGTTTCAAACCCATATTCTAACGGAACATTTTTAAAAACATTGCAGAGGAGTGTTTATGATGGTATTCATTATGTCATCAATTCTGTTCCACATAAGTGTCAAAACTTTGGTGCATTCTATGCATTACAACCAGATATTTGAGGAAAACAGCCACCACCACCATAATTCAGTATATAAAATTACAGCATATGAACAACATTGTAAAGTGACAGTGATTTTGGAAGATGTATTATTTTATTTTGTTTAGCAAATCAAATAATTAAATTAATGCATAAAATGCTCTATTACATTGATGTCTTTTCGCAGTCATTTCTCAATCTTTTTTCATTATGTTAATATCCTTCAGTGCTCTTCTGCAATGGTACATTTCAAACCATAATTGGTACATTTGGAACATAAATTAAATACTCAAATCTAATAGCAATAATATAAAAAGAGATGTTATGAAAAAAATCATGATTTACCTTTTTTGGCTTCCATAATATTGAAGTGGATAGGTGTGGGTGGGTATATTTGTTGAAGGATTTCTGGTGCACTTTGCTGAAGATTTTTGTGTCGTGTGGAAAAATAAACCATTGAGTCTCTTTATATTCTGCCTCTTTTAGCCCTCCCATATCCAAGTAAATATTGCAAATCTGCAAGCATGCCCCACCCACTATGTTTCAAATTTCCATTTGCACTATGAAGTGGATGTAAGGACTGTAATGGACTGTTGATGTCGGCTTGGTGAATTACAGTTTTCAGGTTTAGGTGAGGAGGTAAGGTTAGCATCAGGAAATCAGGGCACAACAAGTGGGATAAAAACCTTGGCAGAACACAGGTTTTGCCACATCAAGCGCAGAGTAAATGGTCACACCAGGGCATCAACAGAGGCTGTGTTGGTCCAGCATTAATATGATTCCTTTAAATACGTGTTTTAACATAAGGGGCTTTCGCACTGGAGGAACATTTTCATAGTTCCTAGAACTATTGGTAGAATTGGCCAATCTTTTTTGGCGTGTTTGCACCTCAGGAACTAGGAACTCGGTTTGGGGGAACTTAATTAGCTCCTACTTCAGAGTAGGGTCTAAAACAGTTCATTGGAACTATCAGTGATGTAAATGATCACTGATTGGCCAAAACATTTTTAAAAAGCCATGTAAACATATTAACTCCACAAACTTGGAAAACAGCGATAATGACATTTACCTTTTGTCTGCAGTGTTGTGTTCTTTTCTCAGCCTCGATGATATTTAACACTTTAAGTTGTCATAGGAGATTTAGTCTCTTAGCCCCACTTTTTGCTCTTTCAATCGCGTAAATTTTGCATTCATCTTCTTTACTGTCCACGTCACTGTCGGCAGCTTCAGAGTTCCTGCTGCCGGTGCGAATGCAATCAGGAAAACTCACAATCACTTCCGCTTTTCACCTCAGCCACCTCAGTATTACATCCATGGGCCGGTGTCAGTTACTTAAGGGTTCCTAGAACTACTCGGTGCGGAATCCACTATATAAACATACACCTTAGAAAACCAACCTTGGTCCCACTTTATATTAAGTGTCCCTAATACCTGTGTACTTACATAGTAACTAGATGTGTACATAGTATGTAACCACAGTGTAAGTACACACTGGTACATAGTATCTACAGCTGTAATGACCATATTTTAGAACCCTTAATCCTACCCCATACCTAAACTTAACAACTTACTAACTATTAATAAGCAGCAAATTAAGAGTTTGTTCAAGGAAAACTCTTAGTTAATAGTGAATATGTGTTCCCTATTCTAAAGTGTTACCAACAAGGGTAATGCATACTGTTCTACTGGGTTGAAGAGTTAAATAAGGACAAGAGTTAAATAAAGTTGGGCTGCATAATCCCTGTACAAACAATCGTTTTTCTGTCATTTTTGTTCTAAGTAAAACTGAAAGTAGATTTTACAAATGTTGCTGGGATGTTAGGCAAATGATTTTCAATACACCACAAATGGATTATGCAATATGAGACCTTTGTTAAAATCGGCCCTATTGCTTGTAGTGTGGATTGTTTTTCTTCCTATATATTTGGTGGGAAATTTCAGGTTTACATTTGTCCTTGTATGTTTACGTCATGGGCTACTGTATATATCACTTAGCCTATTGAAGTTTCTAAAGAAGAGGCATGTACAACAAACAGTGAATAACGTTCTTTACAAGCTATTATTGAATTGTGTTCAGCCCTGAGGAGAATTCACTTTTCAGCCCTGAATAGAAATACAAACTACACCAACAATGTAGCTGTTGAAACACCTGTGCAATATTTGCTATAGTTTCTGTTGGTGATGCAGGTTATTTTCATTTACTGAACTGCCCTATTATTTAGTTTCATTTGTTAAATGTAGTTCACAGGTTCATCAAAAGTAATGGATACCAGTTCACCCGAAATGAAAATACACTGTGGCATGTTTCAAAATATTTTATTTTTCAAAATAGCTTCTTTTTTTTTCCACAGAAGAAAGTCTAGGTTTGGAACGAAACCGGTCAAGTTATTTTTTGCATATGAAAAGTCATTAGGCACTGATGGAATATTCAAAATATATTGTTTGGAAAGACCATTGCCCTTTGTCAGATAGAAAGCTTGTACTGGGTTTTCCTATAATATGCAGTATTTTCTGAGCTGTGTACAATGAATATGCAAGGACGTGGTGTACAAGTCTCTTGTTAAGCACACACTTAAACTTACGCAGAGACTTAGATTAATTGTGGCATAATATTATGACAAAACAGTTAACAGGATGGAACGTAATAGGGTAGAATGCTTTAGACTGAGAGTCATCTAGCTTTTGTTAGTTAAAGGGATATTTAAAAAGACTAACAGGATACAAAGTGAAACTGAGGATATAATATATATATATATTGAAAAATCACCTTTGTCAGGGATTCGGAAGGAGTACCCAGTGCGTGTGAGTAACATGGTTAATTGACAAGAACGGTAGGTGAGGTTGCACAGGTTATACCACAGACAACGAGTGCAGGGAAGGCACACTGGGACAGCCTCAGAGCAGACATCAACTGTCAAATAACATAGCACAAGGCGGCGGCAAGACCATGCCGTGGAAGACCCCAGACAAGCACCAGGAGAGCTACGCTCAAGAACGGATGACCATAAACCCTCTGACGCGACCCCAAACACGAGAGGCAAGGGAACCGTGGACAGGAACTGAACTCTAACACCACAAGTGGCGAAGAGACTCTTACTGTGGGCAAGACAGTTCCGATAGCATAAAAAAGGACTAATTGATAAAAATAATATAGTCACAATAACAAACATCAAACGGCAAAAAAACTATGAGCAAAGATCGACTAGATAACTAATAACACAAAAAACAAAAAGCAAATCAGACACAGAAGGAACCGTACCAATCCAAGAAACAGGAGGCAGGACAAGAACATGAGAGGTTAGCAAGATACAGAGACTAGATCACAAGGTCAAACAGACAAACACAGTGAGGGAAAAGAATGACCACGAACCAGCAAAGACATTAGGGCAAGTGGCACTATAAATAGGGAGGAAATCACACATGGAACAGGTGAGCGCAATTACACTAAGGACTCAATGAGGGCTAACAAGAGGTTGTGGTAATGAGGAAACCAGGAGGCGGGGCTAAAGCACATGGCTGAGAAAAACAATCAAATAGGCCATGTGCTGACAAGACAACATAGACACAATAAACAAAACACAAGACAACCAGAGTGTCAGGGCAAAACCCTGACACCATTGCTATTCAATAATTTTAAATATTATATATTTATATACTTATTTGTAGATTAGGATACCTGAGAGAATTCAGTTATGTCAGTTTCTTAGATTGGTGGTCCTTTTCCAACTATACATGTATTTGTGCTTTGTATGCAAAAACAATAGCCTATTGAAACTATTGAATTACTGAAATCATTTATTATAATTATCTGTTTCATAAGTCATGAAATAGATTGTAATAGCAATTAGACTTAACAAAATAAGTCTTGCATGTCATGATTCATCTAACAGAACAAAAAAAAATTGTTCCGAATTGTCCTGCTTGGAAAGACAGGGCTTGAGAAAAGTACAACAGGAACCACCATCCTGGGGGAAGTATCGTTTTTTTTTTCAAACTCTATCTTTTAGTTTCATCTGTTACTCAAAAATGTAAAAGGAATTTAGGATTATTAAGGGAAGAAAAAAATTAAATTATTTGTACATACTTTTTGACACAAGTATGGCTGAAGAAGAGGTAGAGAATTACACTGACAGATTGTGTGGTAAAAAGGCATTAAATTATACAATGGCGGTGTTTACTTACAGAGATCAGCTTAGAGGGCAGCACATGAAAACATTTGTGCACAGCAATTCAGAACTACAAGCATTTGTCAGAAAATGTGGAGAACGCTGAGGAGCAACAGGATTCAGGACAGGTTATGCAACTGCTAGACAATATTGATGAAATGGTGGAGAATGCTACACTAATGGCATGCTTCGGGAAGCAGAGAGAGCAATTGAGGAAATTTAAAAAATGATCCTAAAAAAATGAAGAAAAGAGAAAAAGAGAGATGGAGGCTCTAGCATGTGAGCATCTAAATCTAGAATGTGAATGACTAGAGAAAATGAAAACGCAATTAGCTACGAAACAGGAGGACCTGGCAGAATACAAGCTGATAAACATTTGGGGCAATCTTGGATGGTGTGTTCAATGGGCCTTACAGATCTCTCCAATCTGGTTTTCAAAATAAACAGGTTTTTAATTGTTGGCGTTTATGGCATGTCGGGTTTAAATTAAATTTATGCATTTAGCAGACGCTTTTATCCAAAGTGACTTACAAATGAGGACAATAAAAGCAGTCAAATCTAACAAAAGAGCAACAATATATAAGTGCAAAAAAGTCTCAGTTAGCCTAACGCATACAGACGTAGCACTGTTATAGTAGTGACGGGGCTGACGAGACGTGAGACTTGCGGATCCATTCGCAGAGCTTTATTAGACAAAGGCAGAGACGTGGTCATAGAGCAGGCATGGGTCAGATGAGAGCAAACAGGTATGTGGCGGGCAAGACACAAGAATAGTCTTAGGGCTAGCGCAGGTCGACGATCGGCTGACAGAATCAAAAGGGGCAAGACAAAGGGGGTGAATCCAGGGAACCAGGCGAAGATTAGAAACCGGGAAGGCTAAGGCTAAGGCTAATGACTAGGGCTAAGGCTAAGGCTAATGACTAGGGCTAGGGCTAATGACTAGGGCTAAGGCTAAGTCTAATGACTAGGGCTAAGGCAAATGTCTAGGGCTAAGGCAAATGACTAGGGCCAAGGCAAATGACTAGGGCCAAGGCAAATGACTAGGGCCAAGGCAAATGACTAGGGCCAAGGCAAATGACTAGGGCTAAGGCAAATGTCTAGGGCTAAGGCAAATGACTAGGGCCAAGGCAAATGACTAGGGCTAAGGCAAATGACTAGGGCTAAGGCAAATGACTAGGGCCAAGGCAAATGACTAGGGCCAAGGCAAATGACGAGGCTAAGGCTAATGACTAGGGCACCGTAAGGTAGCTATCTCTAGGGGAGTGATAAATGCTTAAACAATACTCGGCAGAGGGAAGGGAGAAGAGTGAGTGTTATATAGTGAGGGAGTGATATGAGACAGCTGGGTGCAATCAGTGTAAACAGGTGTGGGCAATTCGTGCTGAGTGCAATCAGTAAAGCATGATGGGAAATGTAGTCCGGGGTGATATGCAACAGTTTGTGTTGCGCGAGAGTCAATGAAATGGAGTTCATGGACCGATTCGTGACATATATATATATATATATATTAGACACACACACACATATACAGACACACAAAGAAAAACAAGTAGATAGAATTAAAATGAAAGACTAGTGTTTTTTGTTTTGTTTTTTTTATAAAAAAAAGAAGATAAAAAAAGAAATAATATAGATGTGTTAGAAAACGCTCTCTGTCTTTCTGTTGAGTCCAGATATGTCTTACCCCTCCTTTTTCTCCCTCTCTCTCATTCTTATATATACAACGCATTCTTTCTGAATCCTCCTTCTGTATCCATCTCTCTCTCTTGATATTATGTTTAAATATGTCTTACTCATATGCGAGGTATGCATGTTTAAATGTATACATTAGCTTCTCTTGGTTTAATGTCCCAAATGAGGACAGGAATGTTAGGATTACAAGGGTAAAGGAGTTCGAGAGAAACTCTGAAGACAGTTCATCATTCTTCGCAAAAGTCTATTCCTAATATTTCCATGTTTTTCTGTACATGTGGCCACTTTATATAAACACATGTTCTTGGCCAAAAATCCTACGTGTATGTTATTCATATCCCCATTGGTTAAGAGGATGAAACTCCCCTAGACATATGCCTATATAATATCTGTATATCTATGAATAAATTGAAGTATTGAGAACACATTTGAATGTGTGTTTTCTTGCTTCCCAGCCGGTCCGTCTACACTTTAAAGTAACTTATAATTTCTTCAAGTGGCAAAAGAGAATTTTACTGAAGGGGGACCAATAGTTATTCTTTATTTACATAAATAAAGTATAATTTAAAATAGAATGACAGTGCTGAGTAGAGAGGGTCCAATAAAGATGGAAACATATGGTTTTGTATCTATTTCTGGAAGATGGTTACGGACTCAGCTTCCGGATTGGTTGGGCAGGTCATTCATCCAGGAGGGAACATTTAATTTAAAAGGCTGTGAAAGTGATTTTGTGCCTCTTTTAGATTGCACAATAATACGCCGTTCACTTGCATAATGCAAGCTTCTAGAGGGCACACAATTCTGAAGTAGTGATTTTAGGTAAAGGTGTGCAGAGCCAGTGATGGTTTTGTAGGCAAACATTAATGATTTTAATTTAATGTGAGCAGCTACTGGTAGCCAGTACAAATTGATGAACAGAGGTGTGACGTGTGGGGGGGTCTTTCGCCTTAAAGATAATCGTGCAGTGGAGGGCCATTTTGGATTAATTGTAGAGGTTTTATAGAAGTGGCTGGAAGACCTGCCAAAAGAGAGCATTGCAATAGTCCATCTGGATAGAACCAGAGCTTGAACAAGAGTTTGTGTTGCATGTCTGAAAGAAAGGTGCTGGATCTTCCTAATGTTTTATAAAGCAATCTGCAGGATCGGACAGTTTTAGCAATGTGCTGAGAAATTCAGCTTATCATCAATCACACTAGAAAGAAAAAAAAAAATGGTCCAAGTTTTCGACTGTTTTGAAGGATTCTGATTGATGAGCCCACATATGGAATGGTGAGTTTGAGAAAGTGCTGGGTTTGTTTGAAACCACACGCAGTTCTGTCTTTACCAGGTGAGTATAATAAAGTTAGTAAAGTTAGTGTTGTTTTCACTAACGTTTCTCAGCAGAGGAGCAGAAGAGCAAATGTTTTGAATTTTTTTATTTATTTATTTTTTAATACAGATGGCATTTTTACAGTGGTGCAAGATGTCCAAAATGATCATGTCGTCCTACACAAATGTTTTCTACAAAGAGCACACAATATAAACTTAAAACTTTGATTTTCAACTTTTTTCTCTGTTTTTTTTAGACTAACAAAGTTTTTGACCACTGCTATTATAGTGTATGTACAAACAAATTGGCTGTGAATGACCACATCTACAGTGGGTGTCTTTTCTTTCACTCAGTATGTTTTTCTTTCTTTTTAATCAAAATTATTTAAAAGTATGGGTAATCCTTTGGTTTTCCAGACTTAACTTTTCTAGATACTGTTCTGGTCTGTTTTGCTAACTTTGAAAATGTATCAGCCTGATTATTATGCTAAGTATATATGCCATATTTATACATATTAAAAAATGTTTACTGTAAAACACATTACTGTCAATCTTGTTCCCATCTGATCATTTTGCTGACAGGAGAGTAGTGCGAGAGAAGGACTGGGATCATATGTTACTATAAACACAACACTGGATTATGGCACAATGCTTGTCAGTTTTCTGATTCAGCTCAGTAGCTAAAACAGTTTCTATAAACATTTCAAATACGATTTAATGTAAAAAAAAAAAAAAGACAGTTTCTACATTCAATCTTTTTTTAATGTATGACATTTTCATAAATAACAATTCACTGACATTTATTAAAGCTGCGGTTCCCCAGAACGAATAGAAGTAATCATAATGGTAAGTGCTTTGCTTTCAGAGAGAAAGCGCTTCTCTCTTAAAAAGAAAAATCATTATACAATAACGATGGACCTTACAAATCCATCCATGTCCCATCCGCTATAACATCACTTCATCACTGACACAAAGGAGGTAAGTTCTGAATGTATGTGCAATACAAATACACATGATCAAATTGCTTTCATCTCTTCTGTGCATGGAAAATTATAGTCATAATCAAGCCGACTTTTCATTATCAGCTTCTGAGTTTAACAGCCCAATTCTATGCTTCACATTAATATTAGAAAATGTATACTTTTCAAGAACCTAATGAATTCATTCATTTAAACATATTTCTCACCAAACTATTAAAAATATAAGTTACTGTTTAAACCAAGAGCACTTATTGCATCCACATCTTGTTTCAGAATTCAGATCTGTATAAGCCAAAAACGTCTAGAGACAACTTCACCTCTGATGCCAGTCTGAAGGGAAATTTTAACGTGCTAGACAGCTTCTTGTCTATTGTCATGCATTGATATGTACAGATCACTCTTTTGTACAGTACTCAGCATGCAGATACTTCCTATGCTCATCTCATAAGCAGATGTACATAAACAAGCATGAGGAAATTCAGTGGATGTGTTTCTGAGGCGTAATCCACACGTCAGAAACATTTCAGCATATCAGACTATCTCAGATTTTGCATAAACTGATGCAAAATTTCAGTTTAGACTCAATATGAATTACCGTTTCAGTCCCAGACTAATATTGACCAACTGAATCTATGACTTCCTTACTCTCAATGTTCAAACACAAAGAGATTTTGTTGATCAGTGTGCTGGGGGGGGCTTGGGGGGGGGGGGGGGGGTCATATTTGTCTCGGAGGCGCATGTCAGCGGCATGAGGAAACACTTTGTGCAAGTTCACATTTATTGTTTAAATCGATTCATACCTGAACATCACGAAAGCGTACTTATCAAATGGTGTGAGTAATGTCTCTAACACCTCTCATGTGAAAGGAATCTTTTTTTAATAACAACAGCAGCAGTGATCTAACAAGAGTGTATCCTCCAGACCACTAGGGGGAGATAAAAAAAATGTAAACTGCTATCTTCTACAAGCACTGCTGCACGTAGAAGTTGTCATTTAAAAACACTTTACATATTTACCATGATTTACTGCATACATTGCATCTAAACATACACGTGTATCACAAAAATGTCTCAACATCAGTACTCAGTTTCACACACCCAATAGTCCACTCTCACAGCAAAGTAAAGAGCATTCAGTCTTTCAGAGGAATGCTTACAATAAATAAATAATCAGATAATATGCTTAAAATGCTTGACATGCCACATTATCATGTAGGTCTCCCTTACTACAAACACAGTTTGATTTTTTTCTTTTTAAACACAGTGGCTTTCAGTCAAAAACATTTATGGAGCCAAAATGAATACACAATAAAAAGCAGCTATTACTGAACAGTAATGATATTAAGTTATTCTGAATTACGGCAAAAAAAAAAAGACCATGATAAAGAACTGGCACTATGGAACCAGCATGCCTTTCATTCCTCACTTCTATCTTGTGTCTCGTACACACTGAAGGGATAGTTCACCCAAAAACAAAATGCTTTACTGCTGAAAAAATAAAAAATACATAACAACAAAAAAAAACAGGACTTTTCAGCAGATGGCTTTAATATATTGCTGCATCATGAGGGGAAAATTAATTCTAGAATAAGTGCATCAGCATTTTTTTTTTGTATGATTCATCCTTTTAAGGGCCGAACAATTTAGATTTATTTTATTTTTATTTGAGTGTTCACACTTAAGTTTACAAGATACAACTTAAACCTCTTTCTTTAACCATAAATTAAACATAGTTTAAAAAAAAATCTCTTTCCACTTAAGTTTTCACAGGCCACATTCCCATTGTTTTCGTCTAATTCAAAATAACTATAAAACAATAATTATTATTATGATTTTTTGTGTGATTATTATTAAATACAAATATTAAACAAAACAAGAAATGTATTGTAATAATTGCATTGTACTGGAAATTTATAAAATTGGGTATTTAATAAATGTGATTTTAATTTATAGTACAACAGTACAATTATAATACTAATATTTGTGCCTTAGTTTATTTTTAGACATTAACCCATCAAGCTTTCATTTTGGCGAGCTGCTAGCATATAAATATATGCACTGCTGGTTTCAGAGAGAAGTTCATTTACAGTACACGTGCATGTGCTCTCAATCTGAAAATGTCAGAAAATGTTTTTTTTCAATTAAATCACAACCTGTGCAATTTGACAATCACACTAAGCCATATCACAATATCGGTTAAATTTTTTACATATTGTGTAGCCCTAAAAAACTCTGTCATTATTTACTCACCCTCATGTCAAAAACTGTATGACTTTCTTTATTCTGTAAAATAGAAAGATTTATTTTTAAAATGTTTTAAACATCCATACAATGAAATAACACTGACTTTCACCGTATAGACAAAAAGCAGTGTGGCATTTTTTTTCAAAACATCGCTTGTGTTCCACAATAAGTAAGTCATTCAGGTTTGGAACAACATCAGGTTGAGTAAGTGACAGAATTTTTATTTTTGGGTGAAAAATCCCTTTAATTCAATGTTTCAACCCACACTGCATCCAGTAAGATAACCATACTGACATCAGAGATGCGTCCTGACTGTGTGGCATTGCAGTTTCTGTGATGTCGCAGTGGTCATCTTTAGGTTTGGGCCTCTGGTAGGGGTAACCCTGGCTCACAAGTTGTTGTGGATGGAGCCAGACCCGTTGCTCCCCGACAGAGCAGTCCCTTTGCTGTGGCTGCAGATGCTTCCCCTCCATTGAAGTTCCTGTACGGTCGTCGCGGAGGTCCACGGCGCGACGGAGGAGCTCCACGTAGGCACATGGAAGGGAAGCTGAACCCAGCCAGACAGCAGGCTGGACAAGAAATGACATCGTCTTGTTCGTTGGTGGGAGGTAAAGGCTCCGGGGCGGGGCCTCGGTATCCATTCAGTCTTGCCCATGCCATTGGCCGCCCAGGCCTCAGCAGTCCATTGTTATTGTCCAAACGGGGAAGGGGAGGTAATAATGGTGGTCCGTTAGAGATGGGTGTAGCCCAACCATTAGACTGCAAGGACGAGGAATAAGAAGAACCGCTGATGAGCCGCTTCCCTGACACGTTTCCTTCTGCCGTGTCGGGCGAGCTACTACAGTCCATGGGCTCTGTGAGGCTCAGGCCCTCCTTCTCCACATCGTCATCTTCCTCTTCCTCTTCTAACCGTTCTAAAGACACCATATCTAAGTCCAGAATCAGGCCTGAGCCCTCCACCACGTCTTGCCGTCCTTCCACCTCTTTCTCTTTCATTCCATCTCTCAGTTCTTCAGTCCCCTCCTCCTCTTCCTGGCCCTCTTGGTCTCTGGAGGGTAGCTGTCGCCCCAGCTCGGGGGTGCACGGCAGGGAGCGACACCTTCGAGGGGGTCCTCGGAGCCCCGGGCTCCTGTTTAGTGGTGGGGAGGCACAGGGGTCTGGAGGTGGTGGAAGGGTAAAGGTAAGAGAGATGACAGATTTGCTAGGGGTGTCGAATAGCTTGATACGACCACCGTTGAGGTCTTGGCGAAGAGAGAATGGGTTGACCCGTGCAGGTGTGCCTAAACATGGTGATGTGGCAGGAGGCAATACGTCTGACTGACTACGGGACATGCGCTGATCACCAGGATGGCATGGTGAGCTTCTCCTCCTGTACGGGCTGACGTCAATGGCAACTGGTTCTGAGGAAACCACAACAAGAATGGGTTGTTTAAAGACTAGTAAAACTGAAAAATTATTTCTTGGTGAATGTTGTAAAAATGTTATCTTTAACATACTTACCAAGGATGACTGGAGCTTCACTCATCTTCCTCTCTCTCTCTATCCTCTCAAGTGTCAGTACTATTTCAGAGAAGGCAGGACGACTTTCTGCACTCATCTACCACAGAAAGAGGATAACAAATTAAAAACACAACTGAGTGCATGACATGTGCCATTTCATACCGTACTATACTCAGTGTTTCTGAATTTCTGTATACGAGTGTATATATGCATATGTGGCTTACACTGCAGCAACTAACAGCCAGGTGAAGGAATGAAGGTGGACAGTCTCCCACCATTTGCTCAAAGGTGTCCACATCCAGTCCAAAATCCTATAAGACAAATAGACAGATGATGTTACACACATACTGCTCTGCTCAGGCATCTTTTCACACATTAATCTTTTGATTAATCTTGAACTTTGCAATAATGAACACTGTGTTGCTTTCTAAAAATGTTACAAAGTAATTACATATGAAAAATCTAGCAGAGGGAGGCAACACTCTAAAAATTAGATACTGATATCAAAGTCTAAACTGTAGTGGTCATGAAAAATGTAACATCAGTGGATTCTTAGATTGGATCTGGATACATTATATGGTTACTCATATGCACACACTTCATATTAAGAAAAAAAACAAACATGGGAGCAAATAAAACAAAACAAAAAAATGTTGCATTAATTTGATTGTTTTAATATGACAGATACATTTTGAGTTTTAATACAATTGCAGAATATCAATATTTCAGTTATCATTACCTGTTATCATTAACATTTATCATACCAGTTATCATTAACATTTCAGTTATCATAACATATGAAATATAAACATATCAAAGGATTAAGGCTTGTCCTAGATTCAATTTAGCTATTAATTATTAGCTATTAAAGTAATTTTGCACAGATTTGTTTTTAGGCTTGATCTATGTCTGGTAAACCAGCTACATGATTTTGTGGTTGATTCTGTGCTTCATGTGGTGGTGTGAGAGATGTACCTCTGTTCGTGGGAGGATATCTGGGTCAGCCTCAATTCGAGCAATAATCTCACAAAGGATTATTCCATATGAAAAAACATCCACCTATGGTATAAAAATTATATGAATAAAATTACACATGCACACAAGTAGAGTTGGATATTGATTTGCTAGTGTTCAAAGGCAGGATACCTTCTCATTGTACAGCTCTCCTCTTAACATTTCTGGAGCCATCCAGTAGGGAGAGCCCACAACAGCCAACGGCTGCTTTTCAACTCCATCACTGCAAACAAGAAAGACAAAGCATATTTGGGCTATGTTTGGAATATAGCCTTCTTGGATAGCCATTGTACTTTTGCTTGTATTTCTGGTCAAGTCCTGATCCATTTAAAATGTGATCATCAAATGTGTGTCAAAAAAAGCTATATTATTTGTGTGTAAAAAGGAGAGATGCACTGACCTGTAATCAGGGATTTTCTCTGCCAGCCCAAAGTCCCCAACCACAGCAGTAAAAGCACCATTGTCACAACGGACCAGACAATTCTGTACAGTACAGTAGTATAGTCAGAGTATTTTATAAGGTATTTAATGTTAGGATATATTGTTATTAATCATATAACCTCATTTAAAAAATGCTGCAGGGATGATGTATTTTTGTAGGCCAAGACCCAAAATGAATTATTAGCATTTTAGCACTTCTGGTTCAATCGTCCTGAAGTCAATGGGTTTTTTGAATAGGTTTTTTGTTAAAGGCCTAAAATAAGGTCTGTGGTAAGCACAAAGTCAAGATATTTTAATGTTTTATTCTATGACAAAAATACATTAGTAATACCCCCTTGTGTGTGTTTTTAAAGCTTTTACTTGCTAACAAGTGGCTGGTTGCTAACAAGTGGCTAAATGGGACTACATAGGGTGTCAAGGATTTTAAACCTCATCACGCCTACCAGGTAAACCCATCTTCTCACTAGTCTACTTTTACAGCCTCATTATGTTTATAATCGCAATCTTGAAAAGAATTCCAACTGAAACTTTCAGGTAAATGTGAAAAATGAACTAGTTATCAGAAGCTTAATGGTGGTGACGTTAAAATCATGTGACCAAAAGGCGTTGTTTGTTCACTTTTTACTTCTGGAGATTGTATTTAGGCTTCAAAATTAATCCAGTTTGTGTTCCTTTGTGAATATTATCATGATAAACAAAACGTGTAAGAATCACAAACTTTTGCTAATCACAGTTTATTTTCTGCATTAATCCAAAAGCCAATGGAAAAATCTCATTTTGTCACGGAAACCAGGATGATGCTAACTTCTGGGTTGGCCTACAAAAATATGACAACACAACAACGCTTTTAACACCAGCGTGCAGCAAGCACAAAATGAATAGACATAGCTGCTGGCACAATAAACCATATATAACTGTGTCTGTACCTTTGATGTAAGATCTCGGTGGAAAATGCCCTTGCTGTGTAGATACTGCAGCCCTCTTGCAATGTCCAGAGACAGACCTATTCTCACGCTCCATGACAGATATATGTCACTGTCCAGCAGCTGCTCAAGGTTGCCCCCATTTATGTACTGTAAACATAGTGACATTACAGTTATCATCACATCAACCTGACAGTCCATTTACTCCTGAAGTCTGTGCATTTTCTGTGCAGTGTCTTACCTCCGTTAGAGCATGAAGCTGTCCTTCATGAACACACACCCCCAAAAACCTAATGAAAGTGAGAACAATTATTTATTTTCTATATTTTTTGGATACCTTTTGTGAATACGCATCTTTAACCTGAGGTAATTTCCCAATAGGTTAAATAAAATCTCATATTTATCAAATTCAAGTCAGACTCTACAAACACACAACCCAAGAAAAATATTATTTATAATCATTACATTGTAGTATTTTTAAATCATTCCATGCCTACAGAGAGAAGTATTCCCTGTTTTACAGTGCCTTGCGAAAATATTCATACCCCTTCATTTTTTTCACATTTAGTTGCTGCCTTATGCTAAACTGCTTGAAATTACTTTTTTTCGCACATCAATCTACAACTCCATACACCATAATGGTAAAGCAAAAAACTTTTAACTTTCAGGTTTTTAAAATCTTTGCAAATTTATTAAAAATAAAAAACTTAAATGATTCCACTGATAAGTTTCATACCCTTTATCGGGACGTTGAAATTTAGTTCAGGAGCATTCATATTGCTTGTAGATGTCACTACACTTCGAGTGAAGTTAACCTGTGGCAAATTCAATTGAATGGGTTAGAATGCAAAGGCAAACAATATTATAAAAGGTCTAACAGCAAAAAAACCAAGCCCTGAAGTCAAAAGAACTGCCTGTAGAGCTCAGAAACATGTTTGCATCAAGCCACACATCTGTGGAAGATTTCAGAAAAAAAAATCTGCTACATTGAAGGGTCACAGAAGCATGTAGATCTATTAACCTTAATGGAAGAAGTTTGAAACAACCAGGACTCTTCCTAGAGCTGACCTCCTGGCAAAACTGAGCAATTGATGGAAAAGTGTCTTGGTTAGAGTGGTGACCAAGAACCTGATGGTCACTCTAGTTGAGCTCCATGAACATATATGCAGATAGGAGAAACCTACAGAAGGAAAAACATCACTGCAACACTCCACCGATATGTGCTTTACGGCGGTGTGGCAAGACTCAATCCTCTCCTCAGTGAAGACACATAAAAACACCTAAAGGACTCTCAGACTCTGAGAAACAAGAGTCTCTGGTCTGATGAACCAGACTGGGCAGAAGGTTCACCTTCCAACAGGACAATGAACCTAAGCACACAGCAAGAGTGGCTTATAGACAACTGTGTGAATGTTCTTGAGTGGCCCAGCCACAGTCTGGGATTGAACCCAATCAAATAATTCTGGACTTGAAAATGTGCACCTGCCCCCATCCAACCTGACAGAGCTTGAGAGGTGAAGAGGTGAGGAGAAGAATGGCAGATCATTTCCAAATGATGATGATCAAAGCTTGTCGCATCAAACAAAAAAGACTTGAGACTGTAATGGTGCTTCAGCTAAATATTTAGTTATGCAATGTACTTATTTCAGTTTTTTTATTTTTAATAAATTTACGAAGTTGTGACAATTCTGTTTTTGCTTTGTCAGTATTTTTTATGGAGTGTAGATTGATGTGGAAAAAAAGTCATTTAAAGCAGTTTAACATAAGGCAGCAACATAACAAAATGTGAAAAAAATGAATGGGGTATGAATACTTTCACAAGGCACTGTATGTACAAAAAGGAAAAATGCTGAATCTCACACCTGAGGATGTTAGGGTGGCAAAGGCGGTTCATGAGTTGCACCTCTCTTAGCATGTTGGCTTTGTTACTGGCCAGTGTATTCATCTTCAGAGCCATCACCTGCCCTGTGATTCTGTGCTGCACCTGCAGAATACATACACACACTTATTCAGTGACACTAATAAAAAGTTATATATGTATGATACATGTAGTACACCAGAGCTGTCCAAACCAGGCCCATGACCTTCGGCCCACAATGCTACAGATGTTAGTCAACCAGAATAAGTATTTTACTGCTGCAGGTACCGCAACCATTTCTGTGGCAAATGCATTTGCAGCTTTTGACTCCCAAGTGGCGCTTTAACCGTAGACTTGGCGGTTTAACCATAGGCGAACATATCAAAGCACATTTTTGAGAGTACCAGTCAACCTTGCCTTGCCAATGGGTTAGATTTGACTGTTGCAGGCAGCAAATAATATAAGAAAAACACTGTAGTTAGAATTCTTATTCACAATTCACATACTTTTGAACTTATGTTAACGTGTTTGTTGTTTATGTCAAGACTGTGAGCCTGTGCTTACCTTTTACTTTAGGCTACAGTACGACACATTTAACAAGTGCAGTATTATTTATGTAATTGAATCCAATCACATAATATCCTATGTATATCACTAGAGGGTGAAAAAAAAAGTGATTTAGGCATTTTAAGGAATCTTTTTGTTTTAACATTTTTATATTGATTTTTGAAATTTTCACTGAAATGTAAATAAAATGATTGAATTAGATTTTAAATTTTTTAGTACATTAACGATAATTACCTGGATTGAAATAATGCAATTTACTTTTGGCCTCTGGCCCCCAATCAAGTTTGATTTTTGGCCTTTTGTAGTAAAAGGTTTGGGTATTTCTGACTATTTAAAATCACGTGTTTTTTTTGGGGGGGTCAAAGGCAATATACAGTAATGTATTTTTTCCACAAATGGTTATGTTTTTCTGAATGTATTTATATTATTGAACACAGCCTATATATACACACTCCTATACAGGAGTTAAAGCTATAGGAGGATTAACATACCATGTCTTGTTCAGTGAAAATCCAAACTAATAATTGGGTATATTGATATCATGTGGGGGCAGTCATGGTCTAATGGTTAGAGAGTCAGACTTTTAACCCGAAGGTTGCGGGTTCGAGTCTTAGGTCCAGCAAAAATTGTCAGTGGAGGGAGTGAATAACCAGTGCTCTCTTCCACCCTCAATACCACGACTGAGGTGAGACCCTTGAGCAAGGCACCGAACCCCCAGCTGCTCCCCGGGTGCTGCAGCAATATGGCTGCCCACTGCTCTGGGTGTGTGTTCACTGCTGTGTGTGTGTGCACTTGTATGGGTTAAATGCAGAGCACAAATTCTGAGTATGGGTCACCATACTTGGCCACACGTCTCTTCACTTCACTGTATGTATAACCTGTAGGGTGCTTATCATCTCTCATATTCTCAGGAAAATCATGGATACATAGCAGAAATGGACATAAAACATTTAGTAAGATTTATTCTTAAGTGAAATAAGTAAACAGACTAAAATGAAATACACTTATCTTCTAGATACATTCTCTGAAAAGAGAATCATCTTATATTATTTTTATTTACTTTTTTTTTTACGTTATATATAATGTTTAGATCCTTAATGATTTCGCTTTCCAAAATATTTGCCTAAAACTTCCACAGCTGGTCAGCACAAGTGTTTGATGGGTCATGCCATTCAGTCGTGTAAATGACCTGCTCTCATTCAGGATAAAATCTATGTACATCTGCACAAGAGTATCTCAAGCTTTTTCTGGCGTTTCTAGGCAGAATTTCAAGCATGCATTAGACTGATTTGCCATTAAATGTGAGGCTAGTAGAGGAGTTGAGGATATAGAATCTAGTGGAGGATTGAGAGGTTGTTGGGATTTGTATGTGCAATAATGCAATAGTTGCATTAGTGTATTTAGGTTTGAATTAAATATGGTTTTGTGTATATGAGTTAGAGTGAGTTGGAGAAAGATCCAGTACAGTATGCTGAGTATTAATAGCCATTAGGGCACTAATGGGCTTTCTGGATTTCCCATCATCCCACCTACCAGCTGGAATCACTTCTAAAAATAAAAATAAAAGACAAATTACAGTTTTCTTGAGGTGGCACAAACCACTTTCATTAAAGAGATAGTTCACCCAAAAATGAAAATTCTGTAATTAATTACTCACCCTCAATGTCGTTCCAAACCCGTAAGACCTTCGTTCATCTTCAGAACAAAAATTAAGATATTTTTGATAAAATCCGAGAGCTTTCTGACCCTCCATAGGCAGCAATGCAACTGAAACATGCCCAGAAACGTAGTAAGGGCATAATTAAAGGGGTCATATGACGTTGCTAAAAAGAACATTATGCTTTATATTTGGTGTAATGCAATGTGTTTATGCGGTTTTAGGTTAAAAAACACATTATTTTCCATTGTATGCATTTTTCTTTTTTTCTACTTGTTACTTTGCACTTTTTGTTAGAAAATGTTTATTTACTATTTATTCAGGTTTTTTTTAAGGTATCTAATATTTGATACTTTCCATGATCTAAATATTCTTAAAAAAATAAAAGTTTGTTGTCATTTGGAAGTATGTAGGCCTTCTTGCATTATTATGCCATTACATTATGATTATATATTCAGTGGCATAAAAGGGTCTTTAAAATTACAATAATATCGTTTATCGCAATTATTTCTGGGGCAATATATCGCACAACAAAAAGTTGTTATCGTGACAGGCCTAATCATATGACTCCTATAAAATAGTCCATGTGACATCAGTGGTTCAACCGTAATTTTATAACGCTACGAGAATACTTTTTGTACGCAAAGAAAACTAAAATAATGACTTTATTCAACAATTCTTCTCTTCCGTGTCAGTGTCCTTACTATGTTTCTGGGCCTGGGAACGTGTTTTCAGTTGCATTGCTGTCTATGCAGGTTCAGAAAGCCCTCGGATTTCATCAAAAAAATCTTAATTTGCATTCCGAAGATGAACGAAGGTCTTACGGGTTTAAACGACATGAGGGTGAGTAATTAATGACATAATTTTCATTTTTGGGTGAATGATCCCTTTAAACATTCAAAGTTACATGCACAGCTTCCTGCAGAACGATGTATTTGTCTACTGTATAGCAAAAATATAAATATTCAAAAATATGTGCCATAACAGCTCTGGTTTTTGTTATTTATAGAGAACAATAAAAGTCATGCATTGGACATTTTTAGACCTCTTTAGTTAGTTAATAATTTAAAATGTGTGCTCACATTACTGTAGTTGTAGTAATTCTGTCAAGAATCTGTAATTCTGACTTAACTAACCACTAATAAAGAACTACTAAATAGCTGTAATAAATAGAATAAACGACAGCTAATGACACCTGCAAAAAAATAAATAAACGGATAAGAGAAATAACTAAATTTATATAATGGTCCACAATGTTCTTAAAAAGTATGAAAGGAGTGTCAGTTATTGAATATGGGACAATTGAACTTCAGTTGCATACATGTTTTGCTTACATGATCAAAATTATGTTAAACAAACAATCAAGGCTATTTTTTCATTATTTGATTTTGAGAGGAAAAACAGAGATGCCAACTGCTGATAGATGCAAAAACTTTCAGATGAAACCAATAGACTATTTTTGACTTGCACTTGAGACGGTCGACAGAGGAATGGGCTAATAAACACACACCCCTCTGTGAAGAGGCAGACAGATTAGGGCAGGTTGGTAATCTGATTATGCTGTCGAGTACAACCAACCTGTCTTATCATTAATCACAGACACCGTTGCTCTTAACATGGACACATTTGACACTGTTGTAGTATAAACAACACAAGATAATTGATATGTAGAGTCCGTCTGATGAGACATAGGCTATGTAACGGGAACTCCCTATAATAATAGACAGATTATAGAGGAGCCTAAGGAAACTTTCATGGTTGTAATGCATTTTAAAGTAAATGTGTTGGCATGTGCTTACTCTGATTATAGCTATTACACTCCATTTGTGAGATTTTAGGATCTGTGTAGATGTTTTTTAAACTACACAGGCATTCAAATTTCAGTGTTGCTTTAAACTAGAGATTTCTTCATGAACAATATGCAGAACCATTTTTAATAGTTTTCTTTCTTTGTTTTTATATCGAAATGATCATACAAATAAAATCATGTTGATTATTAATTATTTTTAATATTATAATTAATTGTTGTTGTTGAGAAATTATCACACAATATAGGTTGCTTTACTATTGTGAACAGCACTGTTGGGTGCTATTCTGCAATGAAAAATATAGCCTAAAAATGGTAACATGTTAACTGGTTTTTCTTCAAGTCGAAATTATTATTTAACATCACGGTATCAACCTAAATACATTAATTTATACCAACAAAGCTTTTACTGGTAGACACAAAGTTAAAAACTAAATAAATACATACATAAAAGCAATTAAGTCGATAAGTTGATAAGTGTGAAATATCTGTTTTACACACACGTAGGCTATATAGCAACCGTGATCACCAATAATCAGTTTCTACTATGAACAATAATTTAAGGTTGTACGGTGATTATTGGAGACTCACTAGCCTAATTAATATATATATGTATATGGGGTGTTTTAAATTATGCAAACGCCTCCTTGCTTCCATCCCAAACTTCATTTAAAGTGCATCTCATCAAAAGTTGCAACCAAATATCAATCAGGAGGAGCATGAGTCATGACCACTGCAATAAGCCTACAACATAGGATAAAATGAGGAAAAGTTACCTTGAAGACTTCTGAGAAAAACCCGGAACCGATTTTTTCACAGAAAAAATCGTCAATTCGTGCCAGGCTGGACACGGCACTTCGCAGAGCCCGGTACGATGACGGCCGTATCCGGTTAGGCCCGTAAAGGGCATGCATAGGGGGTTCACATGGTTCTTGGTTATCATCTTGATCCATAATGATGGACAGGCAGGCAGCGGGTCCCTTTAACGCAACCAAGTCCAAATATCCATATCCCGAGTGAGATGCACGACAAACAATTGCTTACAAAAACAGCTCAATAACTAATAAAAGGCCGTACAATGCTGTAAACCACATAAAAACTACCCGATTAAATATTCTCCAAAAAGGGCAGCTGAACGCAAATGATGAAAAGTGCGCTCGGGCTCTTTCCCGAGTGATGCGGTTGCCATGGTTCATATTCCGGTCCAGAAAGGTCTCGCGTTATCGTCGGCAAATTCCGATAAGCAGATTCCTTCCCAATATCTGTAAGTTAGCTGTAGCCGGTAGCTTCACTCCCAGCGACTTTTACTAACAAACCACCTGCAAAAAAGGGGGTTAAATATGGTTTAAAAATAAGCAATGATGCCTCATTACATGTTTAGGCATGGGCTTATGAATCACATTAAGCCGAATAAACGGCGACAGCAAATTGTGCCAAAGATGCAGCTATAACGCATATGGGACAAATCTTATTTGCAAGCTTTTTAAATAAACATAGAATACAGCAAAATAATTCCAGTGGCTAGAAGAAATGCGGTGTGTCCGCACCATCTGTCAAGCTTGGCTACAGACAGGATCCATTGCGGACTGTTGCTGAAATGACATGACCGCTAAAGGGCTTGCTGTAAATGCAATTTGCTTTTCACCTTTATCGATTTTCAAAGCGAATACCGTCTTGCAGACTTAGCCGATTATTATTTTCTATTAGACATGCGATATTAAAATAAAAGCATCTTTAAGTATGGGAACGGCATGCACGTATCAGGGCCCATGCGGCTGCCCTAGAATATGGCACTGTACCTGGTTTTAGTAGGATCGAAGAAAAGACTTTCTCGTTTGGGTACCAACGTTGCATTTAGCAGATCTTCAGTGTTTTGTCAACAACATGTCATTCGCAAGCTGTCACTATCCGCCTCGGCCATTGTGAAACGCTTATGCCGCTTGTAAATTTGCCCGTTCATTGGTGAAGAATAGGGGCAGGTCTTGGCAAGGCTGGACATTGCGCGTCGAGCATGCGCAGTAAATGCTCCAGCGTGTGCCCGTATGATTCTGCACTGCATTCTTCATTTTGTTTCCATAAAATAGCCGGACGCCACAGGCTGCATTTTATGTCAATTTAAGCTTAAATGAGTTTGAAAGCGGTGCACTAAGCACATCAAAAACAAGTTTTTACATTTGCCTTTATTTGTGAAATGAGCTTTCGTAATTTGGCTTCTGATTGGCTGCATAATACATCGATCAAGCATTCGAGCCAATGAGCGGCCAGTGCGCTGGCGTGGCAGAACTAAGAAGTCATCTTTACATTTCATGTCACACTGCAGCGTGCAGACATGCAGTGCGTGTTTTGGATGATATCATCGTCGTGAGTCAGCATACAAAACCAGGCCACTGACCCATCGTTTGAAATGAAAGTATTGCATCGTATCAATTTAGTCACTGTTGTGCAATTATTTCTATGCTTCCTCTCATTCTGGTGAACTCTTCTCATCCGAATGAAGCCACTATTTTTTTACCATCTAAGCTAAATCAGACGATTGTTGGGAAATAATTGACTTTAATTACATTATTAAAACCTAACCCAGTGAATTTGCCCATATGCTTAACCTGAAATAGCCTATAAGATTTTTTATAAGATTTCTAAAACAATTAGACTAGGTAAATGTTAAAGGCAATGTTTTTCGTTGAATTTAATGAGTACATGGAAAATTCTTCTTCCAAACCGTGTTTTACCTTGCCGATACAGTCTGTTTCTTTTTTCGCCACATTCAATTTATGAATTACTCACGTAAACAATAGCTTTATTAGCCTATATTCCTAATCCTAAACAGGAAAGTTGACAAAAAGTCAAGAAGTTTATAAATATTAATGTATTATTTAATAGAGTCAAATATTAAATGTTTAGCTCCTTACAAATAACTCTTTCCCTGTTTAAATGAACTAGGGCCTATAAAATTTAGTGTGATGCAAGAAGAAAAAAACAAATTCATCAGTAATTGTATGAAATTTTATTTGAATATATGATTATATGAAATTTTTAAGAACATATAAAATGACAACTTTCAATTGATTGAATTAAATTCCTTGAACTTACAACTCACTGTCTAAATTTATGAAGCCTACACATATTTTTTGTAACAAAACAACATCAAAACAATATTATTATTACTATGTAATGTCAAACAAAATATGTTCATTTTACTTGCATAAATTTTCACTTTCAGATCAAAAAATGATCAACAGTCTAAATCTCCTGCCATGGTTCATCAATAGTTGGCAGCAGAGTTAAATGTGGGCTTCAAACCCTCATTCCTTTTTCTTTAAACTTTGGGGTTTACTTCAATTATGTCATTTACTCGTTGTCTATTTATAGTGTGTTTGTGTGTGCATATTTAGTCCTAAAAGAGTGTGAGAGCTACAGGAAATAGGCTTAATAGATTTTGACACAACTGTAACTCACAGATGGAAATAAAACTGCATATCAGCCCTGAATGAAAAAAAAAAGTTTTACAATTTAAAAAAAAATGTTTTTTCCTGTACAGACAAGGTTTTTTTGTTTTTGGTTGTTTTATGGCTAGTGTTTTGGTTGTTAGCTATAAGGTGAGCTATAGTTCATGGCTACAAGGCTCCAGGTTAGTTGTAACATCAATGAAACATTTTGCAACCTACCCCAAGCAAATTTGAGTTGTATTAGTATGTTTTCTTTGAATTTCAGTATGACTAAGTTTTGGAAGAGAAAGCCAAACTGAGTGATGTCTCTCAGTATGGCCTCTTAGGATTTCCGTAATCATGCTCACACACAAACACAAATAAAGTTCAAGTGTTCAACTTCACTTTTATTATGGCCAATTGCCATTACTGACAGAAACAATGCTTGCATACACACACACACACACACACTAATTATGTTGAAAAGATATCACAAGGTTACATTTCACCCCAGGGAATGTTACAACTAACCCGGACTATGGGGTGAATTGTAACATTTCACTCCTCATGTTTGAAACTAAACAATACATTTTCTGTTTGTGCTGCAGATATAACAGATGTGTCATTTAATCGCAGACACTTGTAACTAGTTTGTATCACATTTTGAATGCACTGGCTTAAAATAACTCCAAGATACAGATAGAAATGTCAAAAATGTTACAACCATCCCCGGTCTCCCCTAAAAATGCATAAAATCCTATGAAATGTATAATTAGTATTTAAAATATATACAAAAAAATCTAATAACATTATTCATAAAATACAAAATAGAATTATATATATATATCTATATTAATAAAAATATATAGATAAAATGATATATATATATATATAATATAAGATATACAATCACTCCAATCCAATTTCAAGACATGGTTACGGCTTATATATATTATTATATAACGCAGTGAAGTTTGATATCAAAAATCTGATAAGGTATGCTGCGTACCATTAAGCTGCAGGGATTTCAGACACGCGCCTGCAGAGGGCAGTAAAGAGCTCTCCTGTTAACCCAGCTACTATGATGGGAAGTTCGGTTCTTTTCCGCGAACCGGTTCTTTCGGACAGTTCGAGTCAATAAACCGGTTGAAAAAAAACGGTTTACCAGTTCTTTTACGCTCGACGTAATGACGTCATTGGCGATGACGTAATGGCGTCAAGTCTATCGCGGGTTTAACACATTAAAATATAAAGTCAGTAATCATAACATCAGTCAATTTAAAACGTCATTATAATCTGATACGTTTCTTACAATTTGGATTTTTTTGTATCTAAAGCATCAACACATATACAGGCCGTGATCTGCAAACTAGGATGCTTTACAGTTACGACGTCAATAAATGAGTCTTCATCAGCGCAGAAACTATGCTCAACTTACTATATATAATCCATTACGGTTTATTTGTAATTAAGTAAACTTACGTTTCAAGTCTTCGGTTTACCCGCACTCATAACATTAGCTCAGAATCAATTGTCCAAAAGAACCAGTTCGGTTCAGACGTGCTGTGTCAATCCGTGTATCATTCGTCATGAATTCGTTTTTGATTTAATATTGAAAGTAGAAAAATGAGAAAACGGCTCGTTTTTTTTATTTTTTCCAAAAAACGAAAAACGAAAATTCATCTTAATTGTCCTTATTTTTTTCGGTCATGGTGGCAAATTAATAACAGCTGAATATATTGGATTCCTATTTTGGGGCGTGTAAATGGTAAAACGCCCTTTCTTGCTGATCGGTCAGGCCGAAGATCACACCGGCCGTCATAGCTCCTTACGCATATCATGCAGCGAATAATAGCCCACCGCTGCTGAAGGTGTACGTAATTCTTAACGCCTTTATTGCAACTACATTTCATCTTTTTTCAAACAAACAGGCTAATGAATAGCTAGACACAACTCATACCGGGGCAGAGTCACAGGGCTTTCTTCTGTGTAGATATAAAATCTATGCTTTGCATCAGCTGGCCTATGCAGGGTATGATATGATAGGCTGTCATATCCTAACCCCTCTCACACCAGAAGTCTGTATTTTTTGTATATTAAGAATTAAATTATTATTTAGTTTCAAATACATCATTTTTAACACTTAAGACAAAAATAAAGAATACAAAGTAAGAGCTTGTGTATATCCAGTCGTAGGTGGCACGCAAGAACTGTCATGCTGACTGACAACACGGAGAAGCATCAATATTAATAGCCTACTGTAGGTTATATAATGTAGTCCTTGGTTATTTTAATATAAAATTGATTAGAATTTGATATCTCAAAGGAGTATGCCCTTGTGCGCAGCGGGTGGTCACGGCCGAGAGAGTCAGGACCAATGTCGAGTAAGCAAAGGTAATGGTAAAATGATTCAGTAATCACAATGACGGAGACACAAGATGATAATCCTCGGAGTCCTTGTCGGAATCATAGCTCCACGGCGAAATCCCTTCAACCACTCTGCGTTGTGAGCCAAACCAGGAGAAGGAGTTAAGAGTCCGTACCAAACTTACTGGCGAGAACTGGAAACAGACGAACTGACAGTGACAGAACATGAGAATAACGAACCGACCAAACACACATTATATGACCAGAGTGGCCGATAAAAAAGGGCTCCTACAACAGAGTTGCATCTGTCGCTGCTCTGATTGAGCACCATCGCAACCACTAACGAGTGACGTACGTGCCTACAAGCGCCAGAAGCACGCAGAAAGACCTTCCGTACCCCTTGAACCGGTGACAGTCAACCCCTCCCCCTAGAATAAGCGCCCGACATATCCCAGGAATTACCACGCTAAGCCTATCAAAAGCATACGATAGAAGAGTGCTCCAGTATGTCCCTGCGGTACCCACTTTCTCTCCTCCAGGACGTAACCCTCCCAGTCCCACACAGTCCGACTCCTCTTTGCCCTCCGCCTTGAGTACCAGAATACCTTTACCGAATAGGCTAGGTTCCCCGTCTACGAGACGGCTCGGTGGAGGAACGCGGGCACTTGGGCGATTAATGGCTGAATGAAAAAGATCTTAAAAAGTTTTGGATACGTGAAACGACTGATTAATTCTCCTTACGCGGGGAAGTTTGAGAGCGACGCCCAACCAGGAACTACTAATCTTGGTTGTACAGTAAACAGGCCAAATGAAAATTTGGGGAGTCAAGCTTATTACTGGACGGACGCGAGAGGGAAGATTCTTGTTGCAGCCACACCTTGGACCAGCCGACTTAAACTGAGGTTCGCCCGGGTGGCGGGATCGTCCTGGACCTGGGTCGCGGCGCGCCCCACCTGGAGAAGTAGTCACCCTTGGCCATTGCTCGCAGTGAGACGTGAACTCTCTGGACGAATGCGTGGGCAGAGGGTACCGCGACTTCGGATTCCATACTGGGCAAAAGTGGTGGCTGGTACCCTAAGCTACACTCAAACGGAGACAGGCCCGTGGCAAAGACTGGTAATGAGTTATGTGCGTACTCAACCCATGAGAGTTGCTGGCTCCATGAGGAGGGGTTCTGAGAAGCCAAACATTGCAACACTCGTTCTAAATCTTGGTTGGCTCTCTCTGTCTGACCATTACTCTGGGGGTGAAACCCAGAAGAAAGACTAACCGTTGACCCCAACAATCTACAAAACTCTCTCCAAAATCTGGACTCAAAGTGCGGCCCCCTGTCATAGCCACTCTACCCGGAGTCCATGTAACGGACAGACGGGTGATCTATGACAGCAACCCTCTGTTCCCCTGGCTGAGGGTAATTTGGTCAAGGATGACTCTGATTGCCTCTAGCATCGGTCCCCACTTCAAAACCACCGTGTTCCCCTGAGAATGTTTAATACCCGATACAAAATCTAAGTCTGAAACATTTGGTAGGCCGCGGGTCTCGACGGCCAACCGCTTCTGAATAAGACCCCTTGGTGGGCTCTTTTTTTTTTTTTTTGGAAGACTTCGAAAACAGCCAGTGTGACGGATCAGGCGCAAAAAAATAAACCAATGTCCCGAGCATAACCTTACCCCAGAACACGTATAGTTTTTAAACCATAAACATGTAACAAATGTCCTCAACCCCACTGATACAGGTACCATGGAAGCAATGAGCCCATCGTCATACGTTCCGGGACTTACGGACTATGGCACGAAAAACCCTTTTTTTCGTGGGGGCAGCCGACTGGGGCGTTACCAACCTTGAACAAGGCCGTGCGGACCTTGACTCGATCTCCCATGTGAAACCGCCGAATAAAAAGACTCCTTGTCACAATGGTCGGCAGTGGACGTGCGCTTTCCGACTGAATCAAAAATCGGTATTAACGCATCCCCCCGGCTTGTGTTCTTAGAACCATGACGGTAATAAATGGACAAAACGAATCTGTCCGAAAAAGAAAGCCCACCTAGCCTGCCTAGAGTTCATCTTTTCGCGATTTGATGTATTCCAGATCTTGTATCTGTCCAGACGAAAAATGACCCCGAACCCTCCACAATGCGCCACTCCTCCAGGCCAACTTTGACTGCCAACACTCTCTCTCTCTGTTACCAATATCATAATTACGTTCGGTGGAGGACAAACGGTGAGAAAAATACGCGCAGGGGTGCACCTTGCCATCCGTGGGGGAACGCTGGGATAGTCCCCCACCAACTCCCACCTCTGACGCGTCAACCTCCACCACAAACTGCCTGGAGGGATCAGGGGCTATGAGGATGGGAGCTGAAACTAAGCAGCCTCTCAGTTTGGAAAATGCCGCTTCTGCTGCACTAGACCACCTGAACGCAGTCTTGGTGGAGGTTAAGGCCGTCAAAGGTGCAGCTAGCTGGCTGAAATTGCGAATAAAACGCCGGTAGAAATTGGCGAAGCCCAGAAACCTCTGCAGGGCCTTGTGGGAATCTGGGGTTGGCCAATTCACCATAGCCTGAACCTTCTCAGAATCCATGCGCACTCCCTCGGCCGAGATGATGTACCCCAAAAAAAGGAACAGACTGTGCATGGAAGGCGCATTTCTCCGCCTTGACAAAAAGTCCATTCTCGAGCAGCCTCTGGAGCACTCGTCTGATGTGCTGAACGTGTTCCTGGAGAGAAGAGGAAAATCCAGGTAGACGTATATGAATTGATCAACCATGTCTCTCAGCACGTCAATCACGAGTGTTTGGAAAACCGCGGGGGGAGTTGGATAACCGAAGGGCATAACAAGATATTCAAAGTGCCCCCTGGGGTATTAAACGCGGTTTTCCACTCATCCCCCTCCATTATGCGGACCAAATGATAAGCGTTACGGAGATCCAATTTTGTGAAAAATTACGCCCCTGCAGGCGCTCGAAGGCCGACGACATCAATGGTAAAGGGTAAGTATTCTTCACCGTGATGTTGTTTAAGCCCCGATAATCAATACAGGAACGAAGGGAGCCGTCCTTCTTTTTCACGAAAAAAACCCCCACTCCGGCCGGAGATGAAGAGGGGTGGATGATCTTGGCTGCTAAAGAATCAAATATATTTCTCCATAGCCTCCTTCTCCGGATTGGAGAGTGAATATAACTTGCCCTTAGACGTACCTGGCAATAAATCTATAGCACAGTCATAAGGACGATGAGGAGGAAGAGAAGCCGCCCGAGACTTACTGAACACTTCCTTCAGGTCAAGGTACTCCTCTGGCACATTAGACATGTCCGAAGGATCCTCCTGACCAGAACAAACACCAGGAGAACACAGCGACATCAAACGGTGGCATGACAATTCTCGCATCCAACCGCCGTACAGTATCGTTAACCCAATTCATTGTGAGGGCTATGGGGACCAGCCAGGGGTGACGCGGCAGTGTCACTAAGGGAGCCGGGGTGTGTCGGTTGAGGAGAAGTTACCTGTCCTAGTGTGTTGCCACCGAGTGCAGTCTTAGGGTGCTGTGGTTTTAGGACGCCAGGTAATTGCCTGGCCGTTAGTGCAACTAACAGAGACAGGCTGGAAAGCTCCACCATAGGAATCTGGGGGACCAAAAAAAAAGAGCGCGAGTCTGAACCCAATGTCAAACAGTTCCCCCTGCTCCCGAGTCCACTAACGCCTCACAGACATGATAAACGGACTCGAACCTCAGCACTCACAGAAAGATGATGATGGATAAAGGATTTGTGTTCCTTAATGTCACCCGCAATACCTCCCCCTACTACGGTCGTTGTCTTTTGCTTGGGCACCGTACAGCGATGTTTCCGGGACCGCCACGTACCCGCACACTCCCCTCTCTTCGGTCTCTGTTCTCCTGTAGGGAGACGGAACCTTCCCGCTGCATGGGCTCGGAGTCTGGGAGGAAAACAGTCTTAAGTGACGTATTGGTTCCTGAGGCGAACGGCGGATCTCGGAGTATGTCGTTGATCCCGCCTCCAGCAATCGTGGGTCCACCCGAATGGCTAGAGGCTATATGAGTTCGTCCCAGCCCGGACGTAACGCTGAATGAATTCTCTCTCAATCCTTACTCCTATCTATAGTCCAAACCGAAACAATGTCCCACTGTAGCCTCTGCATTCCCCCCACACTCTTGCAGCCAATTTCGAACTCGATAGAATAGTCCGTAACGGTGCCTTTCCTTGACCGTAACTCGGCAAGATCGTGCTGCTTCTCTGCCCGAAGCATCATGTCGAACACTCTCCGTAGCTCTCGGAAAATCCTGAAAGGACGAGCAACAAGGCAATCTCCGTTCCCACACTGTGGTTCCCCAGTTAGCGGCTCGACCCGAGAGCAACGTTATGACGAACGCCACCTTAGCCTCTTCAGTGGGAAACGATGATGGTTGGAGGGAAATGTAGAGTGAACATTTGGCCAAAAAAGAATGACATAATTGGGGTTCCCCGGAATAAAGGGCTGGAGGTGGTAGCCGAGGTTCATGGGTGCGGACACTCGGACCCACCGACACCGGTGAATGAGACATGGCTGGTTGCTGAGCTGAACCCCGCTCAGCTTTCAGATGCTGGATCTGGGTGGTGAGCTCAGACAGCTGCCTCACCAGGGTCTGGACGGCCCGCCCCGTGGCAATCATCTGATCTTCCTGATGCTCCATGCGAATATTAGTTTTGGCCAAAAAGTCTCTGAGCTCTGCCGCACTCGCTGGATCCATGAGTAGGGTCGGTTCGTTCTGTCACGGCAGAGAAGAGTCAGGATCCAAGTGTGAGTGCAAAGGTAAGGTTTATTCAGTAATCACAATAACGGAGACACAAAGAGACAATCCTCGGGTCCTGGTCGGAATCAGAGCTCCACAGACAATCCCTTCACCCACTGCGTTGGACCAAACCAAGGAGAAGGCTGAAGATCCATACCCAGACTGAGCGAGAACTGGAAACAGAGAACTGACAAGGAGACAGGACATGAGATAACGAACCGACAAACACACATTGAAAAGGGTGTCCTATAAAGGAATCGCTAATGAGTTGCAGCTGGCACGCTCTGATTGAGCACCAGCTGCAACCACTAACGAGTGATCGTACGCACATACCAGCACCTGACAAGACGCGAAGACCGCCGACCATGAACCGTGACAGTGAGCTACTGCCACAACTCGCGCTGCAACGCAAGATTTTCATAAAATATAATAACTTGCCTTTTCGGTTTGTTTCTCACCAAACCCTCTGTATACCTTCAGAATGCTTGGAATATATGCCACGAGATGCATAGGATTATTTTACGACAGATAGTCACCATTCTCTGCCATTAAATTGGCAAGCGCGAGCAGGACATTATTGTGTTAAGTAATAAGCCTTTAGAACAACATTAAGGTGAGTAGTCACTAGTTCACACAGTTCCAATAAATGGCGATGGGTTAAATAAACTCAATAAGAAGACAGACGCGACTACAGTCAAGCGCAGACCAGTATTGAAGTGCACAGGAAATAAGCAGCAGTCATATTTAAAGCAGTTTAATATTGAGTACTGATTGATGTTCACTTGGGGTTTTTCCCCATCGAGGGGAAATAACTTAATACTCTGTCATTTATAGTCGTATGGTAAAATGTATATTTTTAATTGTGTAACGTTACGTTCAAAATAACTACAAAATGTCATGCCTTTGAAAAATAAAGAGAACAACAGAATGCGCTGCTTTAGCGCTTCTCGGTCTCCTTGAGCATCTTTCTGTCGCATGCCACTAACATGAATCACAGGGAATACTTGTCTTTTAAAAGTCTTCATTTAGATTATTTGACGTTAAATGCATCATATAAGTCACTTTGGAATAAATCACAGTAGGCCTATGTATCATGATAAAACAAAGCGACTTTACAGTCTGGAAATACTTTAGGCTATAGCAAATTATTTCTCGGACCCCCTATCACTTTAAGAACCGCTGGTCTACACAGAAGAAAGACCTGTCTAGACTCTGCCCCAGTACGAGTTGTGTCGAGCTATTCATTAGCCTGTATGTTTGATGAAAAAAGATGAAATGTAGTTGCAATAAATGCGTTAAGAATCCATAACTGCATCAGCAGAGGACTATTATTCTGCTGCATGACACTGCAGAAGAACTGATGACGGCACGGTTTGATCTTCGGCTGACCAATCAGCAGAAAGGGGCGTTTAATTCCCGCCCACGTGTAGAAATCGAATATTCAAGCTGTTTATTCATTTTTCCACCCATGAACGAAAAACGAAAATGTAAGGTGAATTTTCGTTTTTCGTTTTTTGGAAAAAAACAAAAAAACGAAAAAGGAGCCGTTTTCTCATTTTTCTATTTTCAATATTAAATCAAAAAACGAATGATCAAATGATACACGGATTTGTGTCAGTCATAGTAGGGAATCTGTTCGGTAGCTTCAGGCTGAATCGCGCATGCGCAGTATCATCAGCTCATCGGTTCTCAAATCGGACGTGTCCGAAAGAAACGGTTCTCGGTTCAGTGTACTGGTGATCCGAAAACCGATGCAACCGGTTCTTGACTCGAGAACGAGAACCGCTCCAGCAGTGGGCTCTGCTCTGCTCGTGTTCATCTTCAGTTCTCTCTTCACAGCAGTTCAGTCAGTGTGCTGTTTGAGTAAATTAATTACTCCGGGATATTGGTTTATTTCGACTCGGGGAGTGTCAGCCACGTTAAAAAAGTGAATAACTTGAGTAATTTGTGGATTAGTGCGTACTGTAGACGTGAACCGTTTCAAATGATTCAGTCCGATTTGGTGAACTGGTTCAACCGGTTCGAACGATTCGTTCGCGAACCGGACATCACTACAAGCTACGTGCTGGTGTCATTGTTGCTCATTGACGATGGCTTTGACCCGGTTCGAGCGGTTCTTGGGCCGATTGCTTCGAGCTGTGGTTTGGATGCTATTCGCTGCTTTTAAGTTATTTGCACCCCAGCAGAGGCATGGAGTTTCGCGACTCCCACCCATCACTAACCCACTTCTGCTGCTCTCAGCGATGCAGCTTGCCCGAAAGATTCGTCGGAAAGAAGTAAGATGTTAATAAAAACTGCGTAGGCTTTATGGCTTGATAATAATTATTAACAGCATAACCGTAATGACATTTTAGTTACTCTTTGAGTAACGCTACGGTAAAGAGCTTATTCCACACCCATTATGAGGAAGAGATACGACAATGTGAATTTTAATGAATGCTGGGAGTTGTAGTTTCAACACAGTTTCAGTTTTATAGCATAGTTTATTAACACAATATTTTGTCTTCTGATCACAGTTCTTTTTAATGTAAGTAATCAGAGTGGGACGCGTATTTGTATTGGCTCACTAGTTTAGAGGAATTCATGAGTTTCCTAGGCTGTTCAAAGGTCAGCAGTAGTTGTGAAATCAATAGCTATATTGTTTAGGGCCTCCTTAAAGCCTCCTATAGGCTACTGTAGGTACAGTATGTGTATCAAGCATCCAGACCAGTTATTTCGTCTGAAAATCTGATTTTATATGGGTTATTTATTTTCAATTCCCTCATTTGCTTGTACAAAAAAAACAAAATCAACAACAAAAAAAACAAATAATCCTTGTGTTAAATGAATATATATATAATTATAGTTTAAAGATATAAAATATTAGTATATATTTTTAATATTAATAGAAGTTTTATATAGTAGTAACTTTTTAAATAAAAGTATTATATTTCACTTTTCTTTTTTTCAAAAAGTGACAAAAAAAGCTACACCGTCATAATATCAAAGGCATAATGAGATTTTTTTTTCCAGGGCATGTGATAATTCTTTTAGCTTTGATGAAGCATAGTTTAATATAAAGTTTAAAAATAATCAAAAATGTCTCTAAATGAAGAATCATGCAAATCTGCTCCCCATTTTATTTTGAGAACAGACACATTTAACATGGTGCAGTGTGCACATTTTCTAGGCATTTAGCTCTAAGATTCATATTCACAGTAGACCTGACCTAGGTTTTCAATCTGCATCTTTCTGTTTGTCTCTCAGTTAAGTACCCACAACTATGTTTTACTGCATTATGCAGCCTAAACAGTTATTGATTTCCTTACAATTTGTCTCTAGGTAACAAGTGTTGAAGTGGTCCAGGCCTACATTGACCGCATTCAGGAAGTAAACCCACTTATCAATGCCATGGTCAAAGACAGGTAAGTGAGTTCAAGGGTAAAATCAACCTATATTCCATTCAGATTCTGAAAACACATTCTCATTTCTTCAGGTTTTCTGCAGCACTTCAGGAAGCTGCACAGGTAGACAAACTAATAGAGGAGGAGACAGGAGGTGAGGAGGTGTTGGAGGACAGGCTACCTCTGCTTGGAGTACCCATCACTGTTAAAGAGGCCTTTGCCCTGCAAGGTATGTTATTTTTGGCAAAATTTTCTTTCAAAAATGATAAATGTCTGTAGGATGACACTCTTTGTTTTCTCTTTAACAGGCATGCCTAACTCAACAGGGCTGTTGACCAGACGGGATCTGGTTTCAGGAGTAGATGCCCCATCTGTTGCACTGTTGAAGAGGGCAGGAGCAATTCCACTTGGCGTAACTAACTGCAGTGAGCTCTGTATGTGGCTAGAGTCCCACAACCACCTCTATGGCATCACTAACAACCCCTATGACTTTGAGAGAATTGCAGGCGGCAGCTCAGGTCATTTTTACACACATATACAAATCCTGACACTTTCATCATTGTAAAACTTGTAGGAGTTGTGCATACACTGTTTTGCATTTGTTAAAGGTGCTCTCTGTAATTTTAACTTAAATGAAATAAAAAAGAAACTTAAATACACATAAAATAATAATGAAAATGTGCATCATTAAATACATTTTGGCCATAAAGACATGAATAGTTAAAAAGAAAAAAAAATATGTATAAAATGAGGCACATTCACACAAGATAAAGAATCCAGGCATGTTACAGGGTTTTTGCTCTTCCACAAATGAATGCCTTGAAAAGGTCTTAAATCAGAGAAGAAAGTCTTACATTTATAAAGTCATTAAATGTTGCATGCACTGCAAAAATTAACATCTTCCTCAGTATTTTTGTCTTGTTTTTCAGTACAAATATTTAAACAGTCCTAAATCAATGTATTTGCAGAACCAGTGTCTGAAGCACGTGTGAAAACACTCCAATCCTATTGGCCCACGTAGCCCGGACGTCACAGGCGGGCGCCTGGAAGTATAAGAGGTTGCCCTGCAAACCGTCCCAATTTTGTTGTCTTCAGGAGGGGTCTGTTTCTTTACCTCTGAGGGGTCTGGCCCATCATGATCTGAGGATCATAGACAAGGCAAGTGAGCCAGCCACTTTCCTGCTCCCCCCCTTTTGGAGTCGGCGCAAAAGATGATATCTCGCTCCACCCTCCAGAGCGTTTTCCCTCACCTGGATTAATGTGGGTCACCTCCCCTGATTTCAGGGTATCAGGTATTCAGGTCCCCCTGAATCCCGTATGCTAAGTATGGGCTTTATCCCCTTTGTTAGGGTTTTTCCCTTCCTGTGTTAAGCCAGATGGGTTTAGGAGTGGGCTGCCTCCCCAGGTCTCAGGGTATTTTTAAGTGGGCGGTCCCTCTGAATCCCGCATATTAAGTTTGGGCTGCGTAGACTGTTCCTCCACCTCAGGGCTTTAAGTGGACAGCCCCTGCTTAGAGTGTAGCTGTCTGTGGACAGCTGTGCTCCAGCTCAAACTTTTATTTGCTCTGGGATATAGCGGTCTGAGGGCAGCTGTGTTCCAGCCTGGCTTCTATGACTAGGTTGGGTTCAAGCACAATCCCTCTCAAGTAGGCGCTGAGTCCTTCCGTGCTTTGAGCTGTCTCCCCTGTATCAGGGTTTCAAGTAGATGGCTCGTTGCTTTTAGAAACATAGCTGTTTGAGGACATTTATGTTTCCAGCTTGGCCAGATGGAATATCCCTCCATTTTGTATAGTTTGAACGGGTTCTCCCTTCTTCCCAAGTTATTTTAGCTTCCTGCCTAATATTTCAGACAGCAGGACTGGGCTTCCTCCCCTTTTTCTAGGGTTTTTAAGTAGGCGGTCCCCCTTAGGTTCCTTTCTATTATGCTACGCTGCCTCCCGATTTCAGGGTATTTTTTAAAGCAGGCAGTTTCCCTATTTCTCATGTTTTGGGCTGTCTCCTCTGTATTAAGGTTTCAAGTAGATGGCCCACAGCTTGGCTGGCTGGGATGTCCCTCCTTTTTATAATGGTTGGGTTTCCCCATCCCCCCCAAGTTATTTTATGTCCAGTGTGTTATTGGGGGTGCAGAGTTGGTGCATGTTCATCTACTCCTTGTTAGGGGTGGGAGAAAAATCGATACAGCATAGTATCGCGATATTTTCCGCGGCAATACTGTATCGATACACGTACGCTAAATATCAATCTTTTATTATACTATTTGGTAGAATAATAAAATCAATTTCTTTACAGACCACTAGATGGTGGTGTTTAGTTTTTTTCTGGTGAGGTAAGCTGGGTCACCTTCTGCATGCAGTAAGTTAGTAAAATAAAGATGGCGGCATCGCGGAAAGTTATCAGTTCACGTTTAAATCGGATGTAAGACTATATTTTATTTATTTTAAATTTAACATTAATTTACTTTCAAATGCGCCAATTGCTGAAGGGTCTGCACACATTTTTTGTTCAAGTTCAAGTTGCGTTGTTCAAAATACCTGTAGTAGCACAGCAGTGCATACCTGTTTACATTTAATTAAGGTGGACTAGATTAGACTGTAATACAAATAATTAAGTTTGCCAACAAACATTTACAACATTTATGACCGGTTTTCCTGAAAGTGTTGGTCAGTTTGTCTGCTTGCCAATCCCGTTTTGCACTGCAGCAATAAAATTGAAGTGAGATAAATAAACTGAGAAATGTTTCTTTTTAGTTAAAACTGATGTTGCCAAAGTTTTCCTTTGGGGACATAATTTGAAGTTGGAAAAAGGTAATAAATTACAATATATCGCAATATATCGCAATATGTTTAAAATCGCAATAATATTGTATCGTGACACAAGTATCGAGATAATATTGTATCGTGAGGCCTCTGGTGATTCCCACCCCTACTCCTTGGTGATCTTGCAGGTGGACAGGCATGCACCACGGCGTGGCGTAGTGGGTTTTTCGTTCCCCAAAGTGTCCTTGCCATGCCTAGTGCTCTGGGCAATCTTCAGCCGTGCCTGAGGAAACGGCTATTCGAGGATAGCTGTGTTCCAGCTCGGCCACTACTCCCCTTATTAGGGTACTTAAGTAATGGTCTCCTTGAGCTCCTTGCCTAGATTATGCTGTCTCCCTTGTTAGGGTTTTAAGTAGATAGCCCACTCTCTGTGGACTTGGCAATCTTCAGTTAGGACCTTTAGAGGATAGCTGTTTTCTAGCTCGGTGACACCCTTACTAGGGTTTTTAAGTAGTGGTCCCCTGGAGCCCATATCTAGACTGTGCTATCCCCCCCGCTAGGGTTTCTAATGGCGCTTTTCCACTGCGTGGTACGACTCGGCTCGGCACGGCTCAGTACGGCACGGCACGGCTCGGTTCGGCTCGTTTGCGTTTCCACTGCAGTTCAGTACCACTTTAGAGTGGGCGGGATTATTCACATGTCATTATATTTGCGCCACCTCTACTACCACGACTCCTAAAAAAAACCTCTCCCTCCCCCCGTTTTCTTACCTCTCCCCAACATCTCTCACTGGATCCGGTACTAAAAAAGTACCAAGTACTGTACCCAGTGGAAAACCCCCAAAAAGTGAACCGTACCGAGCCGTACCATGCAGTGGAAAAGCGCAATAAGTAGGTAGCCTCTATCTGTGGTCCTTGAATCATCAGGCTAAAGGGGGTTTTTTTTTTTTGCTCACATAACATAGCTGACTGAGGGTAGCTGTGTTTTCAGCTTGGTGTTGATGTCCACGCTCTTTCAATCTGAATTGGGGGTTTCCCATTTCCTGTCAAGCTCTGTTGAGTGCCCGGGCTTCGGTGGCTTGGTCCCTTTCTGAGGAAAGGTTTGGTGTATGTCTGTCACTTCCTTGGTGCTCTCTCACCAGATTGACAGGCATGCGTAGCGGCATAGTTGGCATTTTCCACAGTACAAGTGTCCGCTAGTGGACGCAGCATGAGTTCCCTAGAAGGGGAATGTCTCGGGTTACACATGTAACCATGGTTCCCCGAGAGGGAACGAGATGCCAGTTGGTAATGTGTTCTGCAGGTGCCCTCTTATACTTCCGGGCGTCTGCCTGTGACGTCATGGCCTACTTGGGCCAATAGGATTGGAGTTGTTTCACACATGCTTCAGACACCGGTCCTGCTGACGGCATTCCCCAAAGTGTCCGCTAGATGACGCAGAGTCTCGTTCCCTCTTGGGGAACCATGGTTACATGTGTAACCCGAGACGTTTGCTTGAGAAGTAAAATGAAAATATTTGAAGTCTTGTTTTCTGAAAAATTAAACAAAATTGAGTTAATTGAGTTTTGTTTTGCTAAAACAAACATATCTGTTAATGAGGTATGAAAACGTGATTTCCCCTTGAATTAAGTTTTTTTTTTTTAGCCCAGAGGCAGATATTTGTTTTTGTGTAAATCATAAACCCACTTCATTTTGAGCAATTTCTAAGAAAACAAGACTTCTTATGTCTTTTTTCTTCTCAAGTAAATGTATCTTGATTTATGAATCTTTAGACATTTGCACTGGAAAACTAGACAAAAAAAACATCACTTTTTTTTTGCAGTGTGATCCAAAGGTACAGTAAAAGTTATTTACTCATTCTAGTCAAGCTTTTTTTTCTGTAAAATGAATAGAAAAGTAATAGAGATCTACACCCAGGACATTTACAATTAGAGAACATATTGATTTATTGTGATCCCTTCAGTTTGGTCCTTATATTTTCTGTACTTGGTCTGTTAAAGGTCTTTAAAAGTTTTAAACTGACCTTCATAAAACCTGCAGAAACCCTGTATTAGTAGCCTAATAAAAGCTTTATGCTTTAACAGCTTTAAAACCTTTAAGCTTGTCGCCTCATGGGGGCTGCCATGTTGAGATCACATGACCAGCCATACTTTTGCTCACAGAATAAATTAAAAATGTCTGACTCTGAATAGTGCACTGTATTTTTACAACAGCATCTGTAACTGAAAACTATTCCCAGTATAAGTCCAAGATGACTTCCAGGGGAACGTTAATAAAAATTAACTATAGTTAATAATCTCAATTGTAGGAGGTGAAGGCAGTATATTGGGTGCTGGTGCCTCTGTGATTGGAGTTGGATCGGATATTGGGGGTAGTATCCGTATTCCCTGCTTTTTCAATGGCATCTTCGGACACAAGCCATCAACAGGTAAGAAGAATGGGTGCAGTTGTGTGCATGTGTTGGTAAATAGTATAATAATAGTGACCATGATGGAGGGCATGGTTTCTATATTTACTTGACATATTGTAGTATTGTTGATTAAGTTTGATTAAACTACATGTTTTCTCTGTACATACAGGTATCGTAAGCAATGATGGTCAGTATCCTCCCGCCTCTGGACTGCAGATGGGATTTCTGTGTACAGGACCTATGTGCCGCTATGCTGAAGACCTGATTCCCATGCTAAGCATCATGGGAGGACCTAATGCAAATAAGTAATATACAACGCTATTTCCAAAATGACTAGATAGATATGATCATCACAACAACATTGTAAGCAAATATGAGCTTAACATAAATGCAATCTACACTACCATTCAAAAGTTTGTGGTCTGTTAGAAGTGGGGGGGGGGGGGGGGGTGTTTAGTTAGTCATTAGTCTCGTACGCCCCTCACTATTTTACTGTATTTCATTTAAACTGCATTTAACTGAAATACAGTAAAACAGAAAATATTGTGAAATTTCTCACACTTTCTCACAACTACGGTACATTTATGCATTTATCAGACGCTTTTTTCCAAAGCCACTTACAAATGACTTACCCACTCACGCAGTTGTCAAAGAGCTCAACCGTATCCTAATACAACATGCCCAAGTTTATTATACAACAGATTAGGACGCCGCTAGAGAAGAGAAATGCAGTGAGTGTAGTGTGTGTGTGTGTGTAAGGGCATTGGTTAAGAATGTGGAGTGGTTATATGCTTGCAGAAGAAGTGTGTCTTCAGCTGCTTCACAAAAAAGTTGTGATGGTCTCAGCAGTTTGGGTGAAGGTTTGCATCTCGTTCCACCAGAGAGGAACAGAGAGGGTGAAGATTTTGGAGAATGAGGTTTCAGTGAGGTGTCGCTCATTCAGTGACCTGAGCTGGTGGGAGAGAGCATTCACTTGTAGTATTGAATTGCTGTTGAGAGTAGAGGTGTGCGATATTTATCGCTCATGATATCATTGTAGTTGTTGTTTTAATGATGTGCCAGTTTAAATTTTTGACTCACTAACTTTGCAAAAAAAACAAAAACATGTCTTGAGAGTCTGAAAGATTTCACTGCATGATGAAACCTATTAGAATGCAGTTAGAATGTATAATGTATCCTTCTCACTGAATAAAACGTATTAATTTCATAAAAAAAATTACTTTATAAAATTATTTTTTTAATATTTAATTAAATAAAACATATGAATAGGGTAGCTTTCATTTCAGTCTTTCAACTTATTTATTTTCAATTTGGTCAACCACTGTATGCATCCTAAATCATCACTTGTCTTTCTGTCTGTCTTTCACTTCTGGTAGATTGTCTCTCTCTGCTGAAGTAGATTTGAAAAAGCTGAGGTTCTTCTCTGTTCCCCACAATGGAGGCTCTCATTTGGTCTCTCCAGTTGACGCACAGCTGCTTCAGGCACAGAAAATGGTAAGTGGGTGTGTGTGGATCGGCTTCAAATGATTTTCCTCTCATAATGGGCTCTTGTTTTTTTTTTAGGTGGTCAGACGTTTAGAAGCAGACCTTGGGGTCAAGGTCCAAGAGCTGTTTATCCCTCAGCTCAAATACTCCTTCCAGATCTGGGGAACTATGATGGCCTCACCTGGCAAGGATGGAAAGGTGTGTTTTTTGCCATTATAATTTTCATATCCTCATCAATGAATCTATTGAATAATAAATATACAGATATACTGGATAAAATAGTAAACCCCAAAATTTTTAAAGATGGAAGTCAGTTTCATAGGATGACAAATGAGTTCATCAAAACGAATGTGAGATTGACACCGATAAGCTAACTTTCAATCTCTCACTGACTTTAGCTCTTTATTTCCATCCTGTTAAGGATGGGGTTTAATGGTTTTGCTGTTGGGTAAATAATGGGGTTATTGAAACAACCGTCTGTATTCTGTAAAACTGGTCTTGTCGCTTCTGGTTCAGTTCTTTTGTATGTGTTTTGCTAAATATGGAGCTATTTTACTCAAGATGCTTTTAAAGGAGATACCGAAGATGACCATAACTGATGTCCATCATATATGCAGATTGATTTCTAAATGTTTTGTTTATATATGTATTTTTTCTTCTTCTCGATAACATTCTGATATTAAAATTGAATAAGTTATAAATACGTTTAGATGTGCTTAGTCGTTTTAAATAGCAAGATTGTCTGTTATTTATTTTAAAGGGGTCATATGATGCTTTTTTAAAGATCATTATTTTGTGTATTGGTGTAACAGAATATGTTGACATGCTTGAATGTTCAAAAAACACATTCTGGTCACACGTCTCTCTCTCCTACATTTGCAAATATTTAGCATTATAGTAGGTCCTCTAATGCACCCGCGCTCTCTCAAACGGCTGCCTCGCTCATTCGTTTTTCCTACAAAGTCCCGCCTCCGACAGAGCACAGTCTCTCTGATTGGCCCGCTGGCCCAGTGCATTGGTGGTATGACTTGGCCTAACGCCCTCATCCAATTCCAGGCGGAAAGTGTACCCCTTTATAAATCGTGAGCTTCATATTTCAAAATAAATATAAAGACAGAGGGGAACAGAGTCGCGTGACAGACAGTGATGAATATGTGTTTGCAGTACACAAGCCACGGGTAAGACAGCTGACTCCACTGTGATGTGACCCTGTCTCTCTCTCACACACACACAAATTCGGCGTGCACACCACCCACAAATTCCCATACGTTCAGATTCTGCCGCAAAACTCCACATTTGAACAGTCAATAGCAAATACTTAAGCTAATAACAAAACAGTAGCTGATTCAGAAGCGCCAGATTGTCTTAGCAAAGTCAGAATTACCTCCTCTCCTAGGTTCACGAAACGGTCGTCCATAAAATGCATTGCTGTTCTGTTGTAAGTAATCTTAAAGATTCCTAAATGCATCTACTTCTGGAAGACCAAATAAAGTGCTTTTGCATTCGCCTAGAAACACACATTGTCTACCTGACATGGCTGCTTCAACACTAACTGCGGTTAGTGAAACCATGCCTTCTTTCTTTGCGTGAATATTTGGGAGGCGTTTTGCAAATCTTCCCAGATCGTGACGTAATATGTGGGGGCGTGTTAGAACGAGCCATTTTAGGGTGGCGTGGCAGAGTCTTAACTTTTATAAAGAATGTCTCTTTGGGTTTGAGATTTTAGTCTTTGCTACTTTAGGGATCTTATCTATTCACGACAAGCTTGTAACACTCCAAAGAGAAAGGAAAACTTGAAATCGCATCATATGACCCCTTTAATATACATACTTTCCTAATGTAAGCATATCATTTTCATACTGTACGTTAGGGTACTGTATAACATCAATAATGTTCTAGTTGTCAACATATTTATTAGATTGTTTTGTCATTTTTTTCCCCCATCTCAGCCTCCCACCACCTTTGCAGAGCTAATGAGTGAAGGCGGGAAGAAGATTTGGCCTGTCTGGGAGCTGTTCAAGTGGCTTCTGGGGTTTTCTTCTCATACTATAGCAGCAATAGGTGTGTGACGGAGCAAATGAGCTTGTGCCCTTTTAACTGTGACTGACTGAATCATCCTTCCATCCATATCTGATTCACTTTATTGGCATGAGATGCAAATCAATGCTGCCAGTGTGATAAGCATTTCTAAAATTCTGGCAACAACTTTTTTTTTGCCAGTTATGTATCTGAAGATGAATGCATGTGATAATAATGTTCCTTTCTGTCTCTCTTTCTAAGGTCTTGCACTAGTTGAGCTGTTCCAGAGTTCCCATCCATCTCCATTCGTTTTACAGCAGAAGGAGAGTCTGCAGCAGGAGCTGGAGGAGTTGCTGGGCACAGATGGAGTGCTGCTGTACCCTTCTCATCCCCAGATCTCTCCCAAACACCACCACCCAATTTTCACACCCTTCAACTTCTGTTACACTGGTAAGTGTAGTTGGTTGTGATCTACTCATAAGGCCCTTTCGCACCGCTTTAGTTCCAGAACTAAATGTACAGTACTAAAGTACTGGGACGATTTTGCGTGAACTATTTCCCAGTACCATTTAAAGGGTAGCATTCGCACCGACAGTGTGTACTAAGAAGTGACGTAAGCCTGTCGACAGCGACGTCATTGTGGCACGCGTTCCAAACCAACGGAAATCAAAGAACAACATTAACAAGCCGTAGATGGAGGGATCGGGGGGGCGGGGGGGGGGTCGGGTGGGGGGGGGGGGGGGGGGGGAGGGGGGGGGGGGGGGGGGGGGGGGGGGGGGGGGGGGGGGGGGGGGGGGGGGGGGGTTGTGGGGGGGGGGGGGGGAGGGGGGGGGGGGGGGGGGGGGGGGGGGGGGGGGGGGGGGGGGGGGGGGGGGGGGGGGGGGGAGGGGCGGGGGGGGGGGGGGGGGGGGGGGAGGGGGGGGGGGAGGGGGGGGGTGGGGGTGGGGTGGGGTTGGGGGGGGGGGGGGGGCGGGGGGGGGAGGGGGGGGGGGGGGGGGAGAAGGGGGGGGGAGGGGGGGGGGGGGGTGGGGGTGGGGGGGGGGGGTGTCGCTGGGGGGATGTTCGCAGAAGTCGTTGGGCATGGGGTAAGAAGGGGCACTTATAAGCCGGGATAGAGCCGGTTTGCGAGATAACTGGAGAAATGCGACTGAAAATCTGTCCAAGCGTACACCTGGCAGTGTCTACATTCGCTACAAGGGCCGGGGGTGCACGTTCAGCGATGGGGGGTGTGCACAGGTGCGTCTTCGGTGGTGCGGCTGTTGCTCCAAGTAGCGTTGGGGGCGAACGATAGTGTGGGACGTCGTTACAAGAAAGTTTACAGCAGGGAGTTGTTTAAAAGAAATGCATAGGCGGGATGCGGTCGTTTGGGTGGCGCGACTCGGTTGGCCTCATGTCTTACAATGTACATCCCGATGGGTAGGAGTACCAGTTTTGCTGGTTAGACCCTGCGCCGGAGTAGGAGCTAATTTGGTTCTCGAAAAAGGCATTCCGGTACTAAAATCACACCCAGTCCTGGCGGTGTGAAAACGCCAAAAAGTGGGTAGTTCCACAATTAGTTCTGGTACTATGGGTAAGAAGGGGGTTGGGGGGCTTCAGTGCGAAAGGCCCTATAATCTACTTATTATAGACCATGTTCCTGGGGAGTTTGGGCTCTAAGCGGTTCTGTTCTCTGCAGGTATCTTTAATATCCTGGGTTTGCCAGTGACCCAGTGTCCATTAGGGCTGAGTGAGGAGGGTTTGCCCCTGGGCGTACAGATTGTGACTGGTAAATTACAGGACCGTCTCTCTTTAGCCACTGCCCTCTACCTGGAGAAAGCTATTGGTGGCTGGAGGGAACCAGGCAAAGGGCCAACATCCACCTCCTTAATTCCGCCGAGGGGGCGTCTGCAACAACAGGACCACATAACCAACAACACATACTGTACCACATATACAGCATGTGTAACAATCCAAATCTTAGTGACATTCATTCTCCCTTATAAGTGCAAAATGCATTTTACATTAACTGACATGTTTTAGAGGCCTGCATTTGTGTTTACCTATATGCAAACTTGATATTACTTTATTTCATTCATAAGAAATGGAATGGATGCTGGATCCAAAACAAATAAATAGAGATATTTACATGAGACATCTATTAATTTTATAACTATGTGAAAAATACTTTTTTTGTTTTTGTTTTATGCACTAAAACAAGGATGTTTGAACACATTTGTGCTGCTCACTGTTTCCTCTTAACAGGCTTATCAAGAGCAGGCTCTTTCTTGTGACAAATCTATTTCAACTTTAGAATATCCTTTGCCATAAATCAGTCATATTTAGAAGTAAATATCAAGCTGGGGCATTTAAATGCTGGGCATTGGCAGTTTTCTTGGCCTTTATTACTCATTTTGTTGTTGGTTGTTGGGGTTCGATGGAAAAAGGGCTGGGGAGCGCGTTGTATGTTCGACGTATTAAATATGTGCGCGGGGTAGAATGCAGAAACACTAAAAGTTAAGGAAAAACAAATGGAAAAATGCTCTCAAGCGATGATGGTTAGTACGGGTGATATGTTGAGATTTTTGCCGAATATATAGTGTCGGGTAGTGGTCTAGCCACGTAAATAGCAGGCATGTCCATAAACATCTCAAGTGGACTGAATAATCGTAATTAAACTAATACGAGGGGAGTTATTAAAAACTGAATTGTTTCAAGAAAATAAAATAAGTGTGGAAAGTGGAATGTAAAAAAAAAAGCAGATGACAGTGCATGCCATTGATAAAGTCAATAACTCTGTGATATAGGTAAAATATTTCACAAACACGGAAGACGTACTTTGGCCTTCTGCGCCCGGCTTTTGTGTAAATCATGCACAACACATCAGGCACGCAATCAGTGATAGAAGCTTGTATGACAGCATATGGTTTAATGCATCTAACAACTTGAAGAATGCAACCAGACACATGGCGAAATACTTCTTCTCATTAGGACAAAGAAACGGAGTTAAAGCAGTCACAATATTTACAACACACACAGGACACAACAGAGGGCTCACACACTGCAGTTTTAAAATATCTATCCTCAAAAGACTCGGAAAATTATGGGTGTCCACTGTAATACAATAAAATTTTTAATTAGGGATCCTACTCAAGCACATTTTATGGTCAACTTTATTTAACATTTTTGCAGAGTAGAAATGGGGGCTGATCCCCTTAACATTGGCAAAATATTCGCCTTTTCAACATGATTTTGAGGGTGATGTGTTAGCCCTAGCAATCTATTTATTTTGAACCATAGGACGTACTGACCGACTAGTGGCTTATGGGCTCACATTGTCCAGGGTCTAGACCTACTATTGTACATTTTTGTGTTTTGTTAATTTACAACGTGTTAAAGTTGTCCCGGTGCGTTTAACGTCATTCAGGGTTTGAGTTGGGAGAACCTTTATTGACTGTTATCTTATCATATATAGCATAATTGCAGTCCCGCTGGTATATTGGACTTGTTTGGTAGCCCTAGTAGTGGTTTGAGTGGTAGAATCAATTACTATTACTAACTATTATAACCTCAATTGCGCTAAGTACTGGGCTAGTGTTATGGGTGATCAGGTTTTCAGCCTCTTTGCCTCCAGTTATTTTGCCTCCTATAGTGGGAACTTGTTATCCATGTGTTCGAGGTTTTATATTGCTTGCTTTCGGCCTTTTTGTTTCTCTAGATCTGTTGTTACGGCGTGTCGTGACACAAGATCCAAAGCACCTAGGAACGGTCAACACTCAAGACGTTCCCCTTTTATATGAACAGGGGGACCCGGTCTAGAGCCTGCTACTGGATTAGATAAGCGTGCTTGTTCCCCATCAAGGGTAAAGACCCAAGCATAAAAAAATACAATTAAGCGTTGTCGTTAAACATGTGTTGGCTTTTAAATTGTTGGGGGGGGGTATGCAGGGCCCGTATTCACAAAACATTTTATCTTACAACTAAAAGTCCTCCTAAAGTTTTTAGCTAAGAGTTTTCTCTCTTAAAACCTATCACAAAAGCTGCTGAACGAAATGGGTTTAACTAAGGCATAGAAGAAGTCTTAGGCTAAGAGTATGGGGGCGGGTACCTCCTGTGCTAGTGAAGTGTCATGTCCAGCCGTGCTTTCCGAATATGCACACAGTGATTGGCTGAGTAGTCGCGCTGGTCAGAAGTTTTATTCCAGAAATATTGTTGAGAGTCAATGTATTATTTTGCCATAAAAAATTCAAACAGGTTTAAAATAAAAAAAAAACTTGTTAATTGCCACAAAGGGATTCAAATAAGTTTTAAAATGCAGATAGTGTTCCTAATGAACAAGGTATATTTTCAGCTTACAGTTTCGCCTATTACACGTAGTCTTCTCCATATTAGTGAACACCCTTTAATTAACAGAGTAGAAAAATAAATCATCGGCAAAGGCTGATATAAATAACATGCAAATGTTAAAAAAAACACTGGATGCAAGACAGCTGTACTCTTACCCAAGCATTTTTTTATGAAAACAAGGCTTATAATCAAAGTGAAAAGTTTGGGAGGTTGGGATGAACCGTCCAAAACCAAAGGCGATAGGGGGGAGGAGGGCATGTTTAGAAAGGTCATTATCATCAAATGTTTCTAAAATAATTACGTTCCCAGGCAGATTGCCGGCAACAGCCATTTAAGGATAGTTTGTGGCTTGGTCTTAGTGACTTAAGAGTCCTCTTCACTACTCCTAACATTCACAGATTTAGGAGCTAGTTTTAGAGCTAAAAAGCTTTGTTGCAATACCTGGCTTAGAGGCAAAAAGTTAGGAGTCCTAACTTGTATGATTGCATCCCATATTTTTAATAGTTTTTTCCCCGGGTGGGCCCCGCCCCACGCTCATATTGGTTCCTGCCCCCCCGTCCTAAATCGACACGTTGTGAGCTACTTTTAGCCCTAAGATGTTTTGTGAATACGGGCCCAGTGTGTGTGGTCCAACGGGTCTCTGACTTTCACGAGACTCAACTAGAGATATGCTCCCGTTAGGGGAGACGGCCTTGGCCCTGCCCAACACCTTCGCTGACAGGGGGGTGGGGCCTGGAGGGCTCCCGGGGCCATTCAAATGAGGCCCATTGAGCTGCTAAGTATGCAAACCGCATTGCAAAGGTACTTGACTAGCTCAAGCGTCAGATAAAAATGCGTGTGCACTGGGACGCAGATTACGTCCTAACTCTTTTTCTCAGTAGGCTTTCACCTGTTGAATTCACTATGGCCACAATCTGCAAGATCTGCGCGGGACCAATAGAGCCGCCGGATCAACACGACCACTGCATCACCTGTCTGGGCCTGGCCCACGCCGAGGCGGCACTGGACGAGTCCAACTGCGGGCATTACGCGGACCTTCCGGCCCGCGTGCTCCAGACCCGCCGCGATGTGGCTCGCGGCCTATTCGGGATGAGGCCCACCGCCGCCAGCGTGCCGCTGGTGGGCCCTCCCAGTGACGGGAGCGTCGTCTTGTCGCTCCACCAACCCCAACGGTCACCCCGTTCCGCCTTCTGACCCCCGCGTGACTTCTACTCTGCTTCCTCTCATCCCTTCGCAAACTCGCGGAGTTTGTATCCTTTAGCCAGGAGGGGGGGGATGACTCGATGTCCATCTCGGCCTCGGGGAGGGAGGATTGGGCGGGATCGGAGTTCGATCAGCCGGACAGCATGGGGCCCCAGACCTCCAGGAGGAGCTCGTGAGGGTTCTGTCAAGGGCTGTCCAGGTGTTGGAGCTTACCTGGAGTCCTCCAGCGGAGCCTGTCAGGAGTAAGCTTGACTCCTGGTATTTCAGTTCCACCCGGAAAGCTGACTCGAGGACGTCGGTCCCCTTTTTTCCCCGACGTACACGAGCAGCTGGTGAAAACATGGTCTGCACCCCAATCTGCGCGCGTTCACTCTGCCACACAGGCCATGTGTTTGGTTTTTTTTTTTTCCCACGGATGGGAGGGGGGTGGGGGGGGGTGCGGAGAGAGGGCGCCGCCGTGAATGCGGGAGGACTGGGCGCGTGGGGGGTGCAGGGGTCGGGGGGGGGCTCGCGGAGAGGGAGATGTCGAGGGAGGACGCGGGGGTGTTGGCTGGCGGGCGCGGCCTGTGTTCCTGCAGTCAGGCCGAAGTAACGCCTAGGTCTCGAGCTCATGCCCGGCCCTCAAGGCAGTTGGCAGAACCACCGTCGGGCGCTACCTTTTCCATTGGCGCGGCATGGGGTCTGGGGGCCGTACGGGATGGTCGGCTTCATCGCGCGCTGCACGCCATGGACAGTGCTGCAGGTTTTTCCAGGCGAGCTCCTGCCGGGCACGGAGGGCGTAGCCCGCCACAGTCAGAGCCTTTAATGTATCTCTCTCAGTGCTACGTACTTCGCGCTTATTGCGACCGAAGGCTTCGGGTCCCGGCGTGGGTAGCCATGGTTTTTATGGTCCATCCTTCAGAGCACCTTCTGTTGAACCTAGCGACACCTCAATGATTGGACCGAATTGCTGCTGAAATGATCCTGTGACTGACCTACTCCCCTCCGGCCTTTTTGGGGTAACGCCGTTGGAAGTCCATGTTACTGACGGGCGCTTCGCGGCGGCTCACCAGCGCGCCCAAAGACCATGTGTCAACGTGATTTTGACGAGGCCGGGGCGCGTTTTTCCAGCAGCAGAACGGGTCGAGATCCAGATCCTCGTCGCACCTGGCTCTTCCCAGCGGAGGGGATACCCCAGGCCAGCTCCGCAGCGGTGGGACGAGGCTAACGTTTACTGAGGCTCCTGCTGCCTCGACAAGGCCAGCTTATCCGGCAGGAAGTGCGGGGTTCCCGGGAGGAACGGGGCCACGCGGCCACGGAGGAGCCCGGCGACGTGTACTTCTCGCCCTCGCCCGCCAGGGGACATGCCGGGGGGCGGGGGGCTAGCCGTCGTCCGTTACGGTCTGAAGAGAGGAGGAAATGCGTTGAGCCGGCGGGCCCGGCGTAGGGGGGCCCAAGCGCCGCAAGGTTCATGTTTCAAATTGTTTGGTGTGTTGGGTTTTTCCATTCAAGTAAAATGCATACTTCTCACGAGAAGAGCTATTTCCTTCTCCTCACTCATTCAGTGGCTGTGCCCGCGGCAGCCGCCCGCCTCAGAGCAGTGCGAGAGAGCCGCCCCGCCTCCGCCCGGCGCATCCAATCGAACTCAAGCCCTGCAAATCCGCTATGTCCGTCGTTCCCTGAGCGCGTGTGAATTGTAGTTCCGGTAATGCTGTGCGCGCTGGCTACCGTTGTGTAGAGCGTGTTTATTAGTCCCTTCATTCATAACCTGCAGAACGGCACCCACGTGTTCAATGGCGTGGTGTCAGTCGCAACATTAACCCCTAACGCCCTGGTGGTCTGATACAAGAGTATGCATGTCTCGCATGCGTCAAAAGGAGCGCGTGCATCCATTATAGCTGGTCCGTGTCCTCTTCTCCCCAATTGCCCTGCACTCCATCTCACGTACCGGTTCCTTTTGCTCCCTGCTCTAGTTCGTGGTACGTTCATTTTCCGGAGGCCAGTTCAGCCACTAAGAGAACGGGGGACTCCGCCCGAGTTTCTAGATTCTGTCAGGCCTATCCCAAACATAGCGCTTTGCAAGCGTCCCGTATGCAGGGATGATACGCTGAACAGATCCTGGCGCAAATTCCGCCCCGGGGACGGTGGTTTGCGCCTTGGGGTTGTAACGGACTCGTGACTTGTTTTGCACATTCAGATACCCCGGCAGTCACAGGACGGCTGTTCTGATGTTGGTGCTTTTTCGATGCGACAGTCGCCAATAATTCTGGTTTCTCTCCCGTTCGGGCTGGCGTTGGCCCCCCGCCCTTCTCGAAGGGCAAGGGATCAGCACTTTCGCCTCGCTCTCAGAGCCAGCGGGTATGCGCGTTCCAACGTATCTAGCTATGGCGGGCTGATTTTAGCTCCGTCCTCGTGACCGCTTAGCCAGCCCATTAAACACGCTGCTTTGTCACGTGAGGTCCCTTTGGCTATGTGTCCAACAGCAGAAGAGCATCTCGCCCCGAGTCGGTCCCTATAACAATATCTTGGCTTGTGCTTCGACTCGGTGAAAGAGCCCCTCCTCGTCTCGGAGCGCCGGCGGCCATTTGCTCTTGCCCCTGCGTCCCTTTCAGACTTGGCAGCTCTGTTCACAGTTAAGAAATTTCAAGGGCTGCTGGGGCTCATGGCGTCCTGCTGCGCGGGTAATGTCACCTGGGCGTACTACGCATGCGCCCCCCTGCAATTATGGTTGGAAAGTCTCGAGCCCTTGACGCGTGGCCCTTTCGGGCCGTTTGCGCATCGCGGTCTCCCTCGCTTGCATCGCGAGGCTCTTCGGCGCGTGGCACAACCCAGATTCCGAGAGATGGGTCATCCGGGGGGTTTTCCCCTGGGCTTGGTGACGTCGCGCATTGTGGTCAAGATGGACGCATCGACTCGCAGTTGGGGAGCAGTGTGTGAGGGCATGCCAGCTTCGGGGCTGTGGTCAGAGCCCTAGAGCCGGTGGCACATAAACCGCTTGGGGCTGGAAGCAGTGTTCTTAGCTCTAAAAGATTTACGGCTGCTGCTGGAACAGCGACATGTACTGATTCGCATGACAACATGTCTGTGGTGTCGTACATAAATCACCAAGGAGGCGTATGTTCCAGGGCTTTGTACAAGCAAGCAGCTAATCTCCTGCTATGGGCGGACCGTCACTTTCCATCAGAGCAGCGCACATCCCCGGTCTCCTGAACCGCGGGGCGGACATGCTTTCGAGGAAGGGGATTCCTCAAGGAGAGTGGAGGTTGAAACCCGAGTCGGTTCGGATGATTTGGACCCGCTACGGGAGAGTGGAGGTGGATCTGTTCGCCATGAGCGAGAATGCGCACTGCCCGCTGTTCTTCTCCCTGTCTCACTCCCCGCTGGAGGGGAACGCTCTGACATCGCACTGGCCAGCAGCCAGGCTGTACGGGTGGGACGAGGGAGGTGAGGGGAGGGTGGGAGGAAGGCCGTTTCCTCCAATCAAGATATTGCCACTGGTGTTATGCAAGATCAGGGATGAGGGGCTTCGGTGATACTCATCGCCCCGAACTGGCCGAACCAGCCTTGGTTCCCGGACCTGACAGAGCTCCTAGTGGCGCCCAGGGGGGGCGGGCCCCTGGCCGATCCCTATCATGAAGTATCTTCTGTCCAAGCAGCGGGGGGCTCTGTGTGGCTACCCGAACCCGAGTTATGGAGCCTTCCATGTTGTGGCTGCTTCGTTTATGACATGTCTCTTATGCTCTGGCATTCTCGTGTTCTCGACATCTCTCCTATGCACGGGCGCCCTCCACTCGGCTTTTGTATGCTGCTGACATGGTGGAGTGTTTTTGTAAATGGTGCCATGACTTTGTTCCATATCGCCCGGCTGCTTGTGCTTGCTCCGTGCTGATGTGCTGGTATTCTACATACAGACTGGATAGGGATCTCTGCCATCACCCTGAGTCTATGTGGCCCGCTATTGCCGTCATTTCGTACCCCCGCTGGGCGGGCAATCGATCGGGGGGGGAGAAAGGGGGGGGGGAGTAGGCACGCGCTGGTGGTGAGTTTCCTTAAGGAGCGAGAGATTGCATCCACCCACGTCCAGCCTTCAGTCCCGCCCTGGACACCTAGAGTTGGTGTTAAGAGCTCTTTTCACAGCCACCTTCGAGCCTTTAGCATCCGTGTGAATGAAGAGCTAATCCCCTCAAACCTGCACTGTTCCTTCTTGCCCGCGGGGTGGGGGGGGAGAAAGAGGGGGGCTGTCGGTCGTAGGCGTGGGCGCGATAGGGATTTACATGCTTTTCCTTTCTGTGGACCAGTGAACTGTTTCCGCGTTTTGGCCCCGTGACTGCAGCGTCACTACGACGGGCGGGGCCGAGGCCGGGCTACGTGCCTAAATCCCTATCTACCCCCTTCAGAGCGCAGACTGTTTCGCTGTCTGCCCTGTCTTCTGAGTCATCGACCTCATGTGATGCGGACTCTCAGACTTCGGTGTGCCCCGTCAGGGATTTGAGGATTTACATTGACCGTTCGGCCAACTTTCGGCAATGTGACCAGCTTTTCGTGTGCTACGGTGGTTGTGTGAAAACAGAGATTTTCCCACTGGATTGTGGACGCTATCACTGCTGCTTAAACGAGCCATGGTTTGGAATGCCCTTTTCACATTAGGGCCCACTCAACAAGAGCTATCTCCTCCTCCTGGGCGTGGTCGAGAGGTTTGTCTATTCAAGATATATGCTTTGCAGGCGGCTGGTCTTCTCAGAATACCTTCGTCAGGTTTTACAAGCTGGATGTTCAGTCCTTAGCCTCCCGAGTGCTGTCGTTTATGCTGATTTCACGTTTATGCTACTCCTATTCCGTGTGTTTTGCTGCCTCGATTATCAATTTTATGTGTGATGCTGTTCACGACCGGCTATCCTCTGGGCAGCCCCTGACAGTAATGTTTTTGCTTCTGTCTGCCCTGTTGAGGATAAACAAAAATCAGCGCAGCCGACGTTATTAATGACCAGATATGCAAATTTCGTATGCCTGGACATTATACGCTCATTGGCTTATCTCCACCTATCAGCTGAGAGCCCGCCTAACAAGCGTCGCTATTGGTTGAGAATTGTGTGTGTTCTATCTTCGCTGAATGTGTAACTTGTACAGGCTGCTCGTAGCCTATCTCACGGCGGGATTGAATATCGTTCCCATAACAGAGAAATATCTCCGTGATGTCTCGTGAAAGCTCGAGAGAGAACGCTCCGGTTACTATCGTAACCTCAGTTCCCTAAGAGCAGGAACGAGACATCACGGTGGTCGCCGTATTCGCTACTCGATCAGCTAGAGCTGCGTTCAGTATCCGATTCTGACGTAATTGTCGCGTGCACCGCATTTTATACTGCTGCTTGAGCTCGTCAGTATTTGCATGCGGTTTGCATATTTCGCGTCAATTGGCCAGTTATTTGACTGGCGGGAGCCAATAGGACTTCAGGAAAGGTTGGAAGGGAAGGAGTTCCCATAACGGAGAAATATCTCCGTGATGTCTCGTTCCCACTCTCAGGGAACCGAGGTTACGATAGTAACCGGAGACGTTTTCATGTTTTGGGTCAGTGTCCCAACAAATGTCTCTTGTGCTGTTTTTTTTTTTTGTCCCTGCAGTGTTTTTATTCTTTTGAAATGTCATTAATTAATTATGGCAATATATCTGTGAGGGTTTTCATTCATCCAGGTGTTTGTAAAACAATTCAATTAATTTAATATTTAATTTGTTTAATTGAAACAGTTTGTTGTAATACCATTCCAAAATCTTTAGCATCATTTCAGTGTGATGTGTGAACAGCTCTGTGTTGTTTTATGAAACTGGTTGTTTCTATGTTCCACAGTGAAAACTGTCACAGGACATCGTAGATCTCATTATGTTCATATATCGGACAAACTTTTAATACTATGCAACCGCCTTCATATGACCTGAAAGCAGCTGTAAATGGAAGCATCCTTTCCAAATGATGGAGACAAACACCTGGAATCTGAATAGCTACTAGCCTGGATGAAGGATGCAACAGAAAGAGAAGGACAGAGGCCGTGTTTGGTATCTGTGGCAACATCGTACTCAGAGACTTCAAAGAGCAAGGCCTAATTATTCCAGATCCTATAACAACACACTCATCACCATCATCTCATGTATTTTCATCAGTGTTCAAAGAAAATGATTGAATGGGATGGAATGAGACATCACGGAACAGGCTGAGTGAAATGGAAAGCTGTCCAAAAGAGCAGAAAAAAAGAACAGTGCATGGAACTAGACATGAGAATGACCTACTGGGTACATAAATTAATTAAAATATATATACTTTATCATTTACTAATTCTTTTTAGTAGATGTCAATCATTACCGGCAGTCAATTAAATATTAATTATTTTAACATGAATATTCTATGAACACGTTTATTTTTTTTTCATACCCGTTTCCAAAAAAGACAAGTTTATTAGATAAAAAAGATCTGCACTGTGATAATCAGAAACTACTCCAATTATATCCGTTCAAAACAAGTTAAATTGTAATACTAGAAAGTACAATTGCTGGCTACTAAAATGTGTTTTAATATCAATGTACAGTCACTGTAAAATTAACATAAGTGAATTGTTAAATTGTAAATCACAGTGTGGTTTATGCAAATTTAAATGGGGTTGGGGAAAAACAATGCAAATAACGAAATGCAGCTAAAAATATCATGCAAAGCTAGAACAATATCCTATCCATATAAATTGGTTTGATGGATTTGTTTGACAGTTTTAACTGCTTGCGAACTTGTCAAATGTACACGTGGATTTACTTAAAATTGAACAACTGCTGTAAAACACCTGAAACATTTTACTGAGGTAAAAACCCTACAGAAACATATTGCAGCAAGAAGCCAGTGCTGCTCCCACATTACAGAGACGCAAACATTGAGGCCATTTCTGGCCTGTTGTCCGCCAGCGCGTTTATGGGCAGGGCTTTCTGAGTGAATCGAAGCTTTTTAACTAACGTTACACGCTGGATTCAGGCGAAGCAGAAGGAGGAGGGTCGTTTCTGGGCGAGCGAGTTAAAGAAGGGTTTTTCTCCGAGCTCGAGACAACAGTAAAGCGATAAAATGACCATTATCGTCATTGAAGATCAGGTAAGAGCGCTGCTTTAATTCAACAGACACTCACATAATTTTATTTTTGCAAAATCGCGCGGTATGGCTAGGGAGGACACGTTTTGCTGAGTAACTGCCCATCAAACCGTTTTCGTTTAAGTTAGTTGAAAATTCAACAGCTGTGCGTGAGAATTCACAAAGTATTAGCAAGCAATAAACTTAAATAATAAGTCAGTTCAGATGGTGGTTGTAAAAAATATAGTTAGCCTATCTGCTAACCAATTCTTTACACCAGCTAATGTCTAACGTAACGTTACCTAGAGCTAAAAATGCATCGCTTTCATTTTACGTTATTTGCACTGCTACAATTTTGTGTTGTAAAATTATGAACCAACGCACGTGAAATAACATTGCATAGTTTTGCGGCAGCTGGCATGCCGCTTCGTTACGTAACTTTCAGCTCGCGATAACTGCGTGTGCGTGGTCTAAACCTACGGTTGAAAAACGTTCTCATTAATAGTTTAACCTAGATAACTAAATAAGCACGCTCTTGTAGCATTTATAGTTTATTTCGGTGATCGCGGCCTGATGAAGCGCGCCATCAAGTCACGTGGTTCGACTCTTCTGAGGGTCTGTTCATCTTTTATTTTTTTGCGCAGCAGCATTTGATCATATGCCGCAGTGAATAAGGCTAATACGGTATACAAGGACGTCATTAAATGTCGGTACACTGACTTTCTCTTACAGTTTGTTTTAATGTAGTAAGATGCGCCTTATTATTTGTTCCGTCTGTTACAGATAAATAATGTAATATTCTTAAAGTGTTGGCCTTAGTGGTCTACCAATGTGGTTTTGTGTTGTTACCTAGACGGCATGTAGTCAGTATATATTTAAATAGTTTAATGATAGCAAATGACGTACTCATAAAGTATCAAATTAATCAAACAATTATTTTACTCCATTCAGTTAAAGTAATAGTTCTCCCAAGAATGTTTTTTGTTTTCTTGTAGTTCCAAACCTGTATTAATTTCTTTCTTCTGCTCAACACAAAAGTAGATACTTTGAAGAAATGTTGCTAACCAAACAGTTGATGGTAGCCATTGACTTACATAGTATTTTTCCTTCTACGGAAATCAGTGGCTACCAGCAACTGTTTGGTTGGCAACATTTCTTCAAAGTATCTTCTTTTGTGTTGAAAAAAACAAGGGCCCACAGCAACACCATCTTATTTTAAAGAATAGCACATTGCAGTGATGACACGGCATGAAATCCAACATTGAACAGTGACTTGTGTTCACAGGATGGCTTTGACAAAGCTCTTGCTGAGGCAGGTGATAAGCTTGTAGTGGTTGATTTTACAGCCACGTGGTGTGGACCTTGTCAGAGCATCGCACCTTTTTACAAAGTAAGGAACCAACTTTAAGTTACTATATTTGAGTCGTTGGAATGGATTTATTTGACTCAATTTCACATTGTAATTCCTCACTTCAGGGCCTGTCTGAAAATCCTTCCTATGCTAATGTGGTCTTCCTCAAAGTGGACGTAGATGATGCACAGGTGAGTTTTCTATCATATATACAGTATATATATATGTATATATTCTGAAATTAATCGCGATTAATCCCACCTAACATTAAAGTTTGTAAATATACTTTTATATTGCAATAATTTCACATTCAATCTTCAAATTAATGTACAAAACAGCAAAGACGGTATTTTTAAATATTTATTCTGGCATCTTTTTTATGAACTGGAAGGCAGTATCAATGATACCCCCCCCCCCCCCTAATATTTAACCATTGATTATTCAACATTACAGTATAATTAAGAGCTATCAATTTTAACATTTATCAGACTTTTAAAAATAACTTCTAATTTAAGTGAACTTAAAACAATCTCCACATAAACCCATTATAATAAATTTAACCTATCTATAATATCATATGTACCTGTGCCCTTCAGCAGAAATATACAAAAATTGAAGTTATCAAACACTAAATTCTAAATTAAATATAGATGAATCCGTAAAGCTATAAAAGTTATTTTTTCCTCTTTTTTTTTTTTCTTTGTCCTTTGATTAATAGACATCACAGCAGCTGGTTATTAGGTTATTTTGGCTGTTATTTCTTTAAGAGCTGCTACTGCTGAACGTGACGCGGATCTGACACGCATTATATTTTCTATCAACTCTTTTTACCTTTTCTGACCCACTTCAGGACTTAAAGTCTCTATTAATGAGCTGATGAGTTAAATCAGGTGTGTTAGATGAGTGAGACAGTGCTGGGCTGCTCAGGACAGTTTTGAAAACCATTTCAGAGACATGTTCATAATGTGACTCATATAAAATATATTACATGCATGCACAGTTTTAAGGCAGCTTTAATCGTCCTTTTGGTAACTTCATGACTTAACTGACCCACGACATTGCATGCACGTAGTTTATTTTGCGCTTTGATATGAAAGGATACAGACTACAGCGCGCGCCGGCGCCTTTGTGCTTGCAAATGAAGAGCACACGCTGCGAGCACAGTACCGTTTCCGTGCTTGCTTGACTTGCGCCTGACGCTGAAGTGAAGTTGGAGCGCGCCAGTGCTGGTTAGAGGACAGCAGATAATGTATGTTTGTTAGTAAACTGACAGACAGGCCAGTGTGAAACTTTTTAGACTGAAACTGTGGTAGCCAGAAGGAATTCAATAATTATGTTTCACCATAATTCAATCACTGGAAACACCTCTTGTATGGGAGGAAAAGCTTTGGCTTTCATGAATCTTATTGTTTATTCCCCTGCAACCATAGTTTAGGCCTAAATCCATTTAGATGGAAGAAATGTCAGCTCGATTGTTTTTATTTTTTATTAATTTTTTTTGGTAAGGGAAATGGGTTCTTAATTTGCTGTCTTAGCTCATGATGTACACCACTAGAGAGTAGTAGAATTACCTAAAATGTATGCTATGGTTACATCCCAATTAAACTTTTGTGTTTGATTTGGTTCCTTTCTATCAGTGTGCAATTACTTTTAACTAAAAGAAGTTGGATAAGGGCAATAAAGCTTCCTAAGGAATATTAAAGTGATGTTCTGTGTTTTGCAGGATGTAGCCCAGTCTTGTGAGATTAAATGTATGCCAACATTCCACTTCTACAAGAACGGGAAGAAGGTTTGTTCTGTTGTCTTTCCTCTAGTTGAATGAATAATAATCACATATTACAGGGTTTCCGTGGGTCCTTAAAAAGTCTCAAGTCTTAAATTTTGTTGTATCAGATTTAAGGCCATAAAAAGTCTTAAATGATACAAGAAAGTGAACTAATAATAGTCACATAACTGTACAAAGTTAAAGATATTTCTCTATGAATATGCCGAGTTTGATTTACTTCCCATTATTGTAAGGATAATTTAATCTGCTGTTTTCTGTTGTAGCTGGATGATTTCTCTGGGTCCAACCAGACTAAACTGGAAGAGATGGTGAACCAATACAAAGACTAAGCCTGATATGACCCACTCATAAATGTTTGCTGTGCAGCCTAAGCTCCAATTTTACAAACAATAACTCCCCACTTGTTTTGTTATTCATGAAGGACTTTCATTCTCTAGTCATTTTCTGCGATTTTAGCAGGTCAGAATCTGCCTTACAAAATCTTTCATTCTTTTCCATAATGAATGAATACCTCTGTATGTTTCTGTGTCCACATGTAACTCTTATTAGATGTGTTTTTTTTTCAACATCATTAAACACAATTATAAAAATAGTAAATAATGTTGATTTTGTGCTTTAGAAGATTCCAAATTAATGTTCAATGAATCAATTAATTAATTCTCCACCACTTTTTAGTTCATTGTCCCAGGCCTTGATATAATGGATGCCTGTTGTTGACCTTGTCTCTTTAAGCATTGTATTGTTAAAGGTTTCTCTCAAGTGCGTATGTCCAAAGAATTTTTTTTTTTTGGTAGCTGCATAAATTGTTGTCAGCTTGTTGTCTAAATGGTGGTTGCCATCATGTTTATCTAACAGTTTTTACTCTAGCATCTTTATTACCAGGGAAATCTTAGGCAATTTTACATCCTGATCAACAGGTTATACAGAAAGAGTGACCGTTTCTATGCTACTGTGTGTATAAATTGCATCAACCTTAAATGACATCTCTTGTCAAACAGTGCGTGAATGGTTCACTTCATTATTTTGTTGCTTTATGAGAGCCTATATTGCAAAGATCGTTTATAAAGCATTTTCAATTAGTTATAATGTGCAATTTTGTATGGTTGTGTATGTAAGGATAATATGGTATCAATATTTGACCACAGGTTTGGGGAATAGCCATTTTTCTTGGTTTTAGGCCACTGCCCCTCAAGAAGTCTGCATAGGCCTGAAGTGATCAAAGACCAAACACACAGGGAACCTTTTACAATTCCTGAAATTTCTCTCCAAATACAAAATTGTGGACAGAACCAGACAGCGTGTAGGCTTTAAATTAGTGTGTTTTGTATGTTAGAGTCATACATATAAAAGGTTTTCAACACGGTTTATGTTGTGGCCATATAGTGGTCATAAAAACGAGTAACACAATTGCTGTGCTCCATTACAGCCGCTGGTTTCACATCTGGTTCTACAACTGTAGCACCTGCATACTCCAATGCAACACTTAAGCTACTGGACCAGTTCTAGGTTCTCAAGGAGTGCAAGAAATAAACATAAAATTAGACTGGAGACCAGATTTAAGAAACAAAACCCAGCACTTTACTATTAGACAAACAAAACGCAGAACAATGAATCAATTGAAGGATAATCACAGATGATAAAAGGTAAGTAATGAAAGTAATCTCTTCTTTCCTGTTTCTTTTTAGAAATTTGTTTAGAAATAAGTTAATGTAATGGATCCACTTGAGTTTGATAATCTATTAAAGTTAGTATTAATAAAGATTAATTATTTGGTTAAACCTATTTACGATTTGCTATTTTTCTGAATTAACTCTTCTTTTCCTCACACGTTTTAGAACAATTCAATCAAATTCAAACAGGCAAAGTAAAGCAATCATATGTTACATCATGACATTGACATGAAAATAAAACAAAATACAATAAAATTGTTCAGTCATCAGTTTAAATTGTTGTGTAATGTAATTCATTTAATCCAACAAAAAAAAAATGTGTAAGAGAAAAGATTGTTCCAAGGGGAAATAATGCGAAAAAGAAAACAACAGTAGAAAGGTTGATGTTCTGTTAAAAAAATAAAAACCGGCCCCAAGAACTCTTATTACTCTCTTATCAAATCCAGAGCATGTAACAGGTCTTGATGCAGATGTAACGAAGTTGGGTGAAGATCAAAGTTGCAGTCTGGGTGGTTATATGTCTATGCGCTCAACGGCTAGAGAATGCCCATAATGCACCGTGAGAGTCACGCGCCGAATGAGTTCCCGCATCTCTCCAGAAGATGGCGCCCGCAGCTGTATAATCAATCCGTTCATTTTTACAAAGCGCTCATCCATGGCGTACAGCACATGTACAACACGGGTATAAATTCATTGTAAATTGATTATGAACAGTGTTGGGGAAAGTTACTTTTAAAAGTAATGCATTACAATATTGCGTTACTCCATTAAAAAAAGTAACCAATTACGTTACTTAGTTACTTTTTATGGAAAGTAATGCGTTACGTTACTTTTGCGTTACTTTTTAAATCTGGACAGGGCTTGCTTGTTTGTTTTTAAAATAAAAAAGTTCTATTTTTGGCAAATATACAAGCCTTTTCACACCAAAAGTGAAATGAATCAGCCTCAGGATGAGGGGAAAGTACATTTACGTCCGTACAGTAGAATGCAGAAGAAGATATTTCAACACACTTCAGCAATAAACACAGACACACAAATGTTTGTCTAGAGTAAATTTTGCTTATTAGTACGGTTGAACTGAATCATCAAAGGTCAGAAGCAAAGACACTGGTTAATAGAACGGGATTAAATACATAAAGCATATTTGTGTTTTAACCTTTAATTTATTGCGGTTTCGTCATATTCTGAGTTGCATTATTTTTATTTATTTTGAGGAATACTAATATTTATTTTAGAATTACAGTAACATCTGATTTCTGGACAGGAGAGCTGTCAGTCAATAAATTGGAAAAAAATTTTTTTTTGAAAAAGTAACTCAGATATTCTCGTGTAAATTAAAAAGTAATGCGTTACTTTACTAGTACTTGAAAAAAGTAATCTGATTACGAAGCTCGCGTTACTTGTAATGCGTTACCCCAACACTGATTATGAAATTGTTTGATTAGGGTTTATACATAATTTCCGTGACAGAGTTCAAGATAAATCCTTAATCTTACTACTGGAGCTGCTAGTTTCAAATGATTAATAAACAACAAGCACAAACTATGCAAAAAAAAGCGGCATTCCTTCCGGTGCACTCATTGTCCAAATTCACTACTCGTTTTCAGTCACTCCTTCTAGTGAACTGAATTAGTAACCTAATGTAGAGAATAGTGAATGTAGGGGGCGATTTCGGACACAGCCCAAGCTTCCTCATTTCGGATACCATAGGAAATGAATAGAAATGCCGTAAGCTTATCGCACGCTGTCGAAAAAGTCAGCGACTTCTCTTCTAAAACGGCCCTTTTTTCGGTGTAAACTCTAAAATTTCAATCGCAAAAGTATTGCTTAGTGTAACATGTTTTGAGATTAGCGATTGTCTGTCGCTTCAGTAAATTTACAGATGTTTCCGCTAAAAAAAGCTGTTTAATTCAGACATAGTGAAGCCTCTCCTCCATGACTCCCTTTTAATTTAAAAAAACGGCCTCTGGTGTCCTTCTCCCACGTATTGCCAAACGGAAGCGTTAACATGAGCCGTTAGGTTTTTTGGATAAAGGTTGCAGGCCAAGAGTATAGAAGACCAGGGCTGCGTTCAGCCCCGACAAAAACGGTGCAAAACGTTTTTTAAATGGAAATGGTGGTGCGTTGAACACTCTGTTCTGATGACACTAGAGTTGCAACTATGGCAGCTGAGAATGTCATTCTTTGTGTTCTTTCTGAAGAATTTTCGGAGCCTGATGAAATCGGTATAAGTACGTGTTTAATACTGCAAAATACGCTCCATGTTACAGTCACTATAATTTCCAGAATAAAAGAGAACATCCCAATTTGAGTGAAGGGATTTGTGGAAACTGTGTTTCCTAATTATTGTGATCCAACATTTACCTCGCATTTCAGGTGAAGGATAATCCACTTCTTACCTCCAAGACTGTGTTATGATCTATATGACCTTATTATTTTTATTGTGAGTATTAGGCTTATCATTTTTGCTGATCACTGTTGTTGTGCTATGATTTTGTAATATTTACCATTATATAATCAAAGGGGTATAGAAAAGTTTATGAAAGTTTCACTCCATAATACAATAGCAAAATATATAAATATGTATAGTTTTTTTATGTTACATTAATCAGTGTCTAGCATACCTTCCTAAGGAAAGGATATGGACCTGAAGACATTGCAACTACTAAATGATATTTAGACAGACTTCAAGAAGTTCCAGATCTATACTTGTGCCCTTATTATTTCAGTTATTTTGCCTTTAATGTAAATAAACATGTGCAAACAATATACTTGCTCTTGTGAATTTATTTGGATGTTAATTACATTGTGCGAGCTGTCTCTTTAATACCGCATGGTTTATATAGAATCAGAATCAGAATGAATCAGAATCAGAATCAGAATGAGCTTTTATTGCCAGGTATGTTTACACATAACGAGGAATTTGTTTTCGTGACAGAAACTTCCACAATGCAACAGAATGACAGTAACAGAACAAAAAAACACAGATAATAAAAATAGAACAAGTAAACGTTGTTGTGCAGGTATATTACAATAGACAGTTTTTGTATGTACAGGTACTGTTATTTGTGCAATTTGAGGTGTAGACTGAGCATGTGTGTTATATAAATAAGTGTATGAGTGAATAAATAGTGTGTGTTCCACAGTTATTGTTAAGTGTTCATGAGATGGATGGCCTGAGGGATGAAACTGTTCCTGTTTCTGGTCGTTCTGGTGCTCAGTGCTCCGTAGCATCGACCAGACGGCAACGGTTCAAATAGGGAGTGTGCTGGATGTGAGGGGTCCAGAGTGATTTTGCTAGCCCTTTTGCTCACTCTGGATAAGTACAGTTCTTGGAGAGAAGGGAGGGTTGTACCAATGATTCGCTCAGCAGTCCGGACTACCCTCTGTAGTCTTCTGAGGTCAGTTTTGGTAGATGAGCTGAACCAGACAGATATAGAAGTGCAGATGACAGTTTCAATGATGGCGGAGTAGAACTGTTTGAGCAGCTCCTGTGTCAGGTTGAACTTCCTCAGCTAGTGAAGGTAGTACAACCTCTGCTGGGCCTTTTTAGCTATGGAGTCTATGTGAGTGTCCCATTTTAGGTCCTGAGAGATTGTGGTGCCCAGGAACCTGAATGACTCCACTGCAGTCACAGTGCTGTCCATGATGGTGAGTGGGGGGAGTGCAGGGGGGTTTCTCCTGAAGTCCATGGTCATCTCCACAGTTTTGAGCGTGTTGAGCTCCAAGTTGTTGAGACTGCACCAGACAGCCAGCTCTTTAACCTCCTGTCTGTAAGCAGACTCGTCACCGTCCTGAATGAGGCCGATGAGTGTGGTGTCGTCTGCAAACTTCAGGAGCTTGACAGAGGGGTCTTTAGAGGTGCAGTCGTTGGTGTACAGGGGAAGAGCATTGGGGAGAGAACACAACCCTGAGGAGCTCCAGTGCTGATTATACGGGTGCTGGATGTGTATTTTCCCAGCCTCACTAGCTGCTGCCTGTCTGTCAGGAAGCTGTTGATCCACTGACAGACGGAGGTGGGCACGGAGAGCTGAGATAGTTTGGGCAGGAGGAGGTTTGGGATGATAGTGTTAAAGGCCGAGCTGAAGTCCACAAACAGGATCCTCACATAAGTCCCTGGTCTGTCTAGATGTTGCAGAACATAATGCAGTCCCATGTTAACTGCATCGTCCACAGACCTGTTTGCTCTGTAGGCAAACTGAAGAGGATCCAGCAAGGGTCCAGTGATGTCCTTCAGGTGGGCCAGCACCAGTTTTTCAAAAGACTTCATGACCACAGACGTTAGAGCCACAGGTCTGTAGTCATTAAGTCCAGTAATTTTGGGTTTCTTTGGGACGGGGATGATGGTGGAGCGTTTGAAGCATGAAGGGACTTCGCACAGCTCCAGTGATCTGTTGAAGATCTGTGTGAAGATGGGGGCCAGCTGGTCAGCACAGGATTTCAGACAGACTGGTGTAACACAATCTGGGCCTGGTGCTTTTTTCCTTTTCTGCTTCCGAAGACCTGGCGCACCTCGTCTTCACTGATCTGAATTGCAGGTGTGGGGGAGAGGGGGGTTGCTGGAGGTGTGAATGGTTGTGTGGAGAGGTGTTCAGGGCGGGTGTGGGGTGTTTTTCAAACCTGCAGTAGAACTCGTTCAGATCGTCTGCCAGGTGTTGATTCTCCACAGTGCTGGGGGATGGTGTCTTATCCCCCAGCCTATACATGTTGCTGCTGATTGGGCTGACATTTTTGACACACCCAGCAAACAAGAAAAAACGTATCTCAGCACACCGTTTCCAGGAAACACGTCTTTCAAATCGGAAACCGTAGCAAAACGTTGCGCATCGGTTTGAGCTTAAACTTGCCCCAGGCTTGCCTTCTAGTGGCTTTGCTCGACGTTTGTGCACGCGAGTGACCTCTCTTAAAGGGGAAGTGTCAATACAATTCCTATGGGTGTATTTTTATTCAAATTCCCTATAAACCCTTATTGAATTGAATACATTTGACTTTGGGTGCGTCTCAATCAGCTCCCTAGCTCCCGAGCTCGTGAATCAGTAGATCGTGTACACAAATTCGGTCACTGGTAAGTTCCCTGACTCACTGCACGTTGGGACAGTTATCACTCGAATTCCAGTGACATGATTACGTTACATACACCGTTAACGGACAACATAGTAGAACGTCATCACTGGAATTAATAAACAACAGACAGGACCGATCTCTTTTTGATATTTATTTTTTATTCTCTTTAAACACATCATTCTGTTACATGTTCTTACAACATTTCAGCCGAATATTAATTATAATTGTTAATTAGACGTGTTCAATTCTTATCTTTTCAAATCTTCTATCGCACGTCATTATATTTATCGAGTTGGCTCGTGTGGTTTATGTTTCATGCTTCAGAAATGTGACATTATTTCCGGTAAGGGAGCATAGTGAGCGCCGATTGCTCCGTAGTTTTTGCGGTGCATTGTGGGATTTTTCAGGGAGCGAACGTTCCAGTGCACTGGAAGGATATTGCGATTGAGACAGCCCTTAAAATGGCCGACTCCTGTCATTGCCCTGACTACTGAACCAGGGAGCTGATTGAGACGCACCCCTTTGTATACATTTATTTAGTAACTATGAAATATTATATTTATTATCATCATGTTATTTTATATTATGAATCAATATCTATGTATTAATTTATGTTTATTTAAACCCTATTTTAATGTGGGTTACACAACTGATTCTTTATTTTATTTTATTGAATATAAATAATGGCCATTGTCAAAGTCATTCATTTGTGTCGGTGTAATGGCACTAAAATAAATGAAACATACATTTATAAATTAAATCTGCGATCTGTTTATTTTAAGTCGGCCTCAGTCCTGTTATTTCATAGGCAAAGTTAATTTCAGCTTAATATATAAATTACAATATTGAAAAAAAAAGCAATGCTAACACATTATAAAGTAATATAATGTAAAGGAAACGGCGCTAAGGATCGCGTCGTTTGAACCAGATACTGAAGCAGTCGCGTGGTTTTAAGACAAACGAAGCTTCAAACGTCATAGATCTCGTGCTTTTGGCAAAACTAATCAAGCTCCGATACAGTGCTTTGATGTGAAATGTGTTGTTTTTTTTATACAAGCTTCAGAGCTTCCGTATTGAGTGTAACATCACTATCAAATATGTGGTTTGTTAATAATAACGTCTATTTGTTTTTAGTTTTTAAAAAAGGGCAGAGGCTGGAGCAGGATATGACAACATGCGCCAAGGTTTCCCCTCAGTTATCAACAACTATGTTGTCCGATCCACTAATTTTTTGTTTTCAATACGATCCGATATTTTTCAGCATATCGTCGTAAATCGATACGATTCGATACTTCTGAACTAACTTTAAATTATGAAATTTATTAAAATGATTAATTACTAAGATCAATGGGTAATGATAAGCGGCGTGGGATGAGTGCGGCCGCGACACTAGCCGTCTGACAGTCTCGGATCCTCAAACCGAGATGGGCTAGGCCCCCTGGTTGTTCGTGCTCAGACCTGACTTCGTGAGGCCGTATCCAGGTCTTTCAGCAGGCCAGCCTGATATGCTTGGAGCATCACCATCGTGTGCCATGAAGCGACAGCCCGACCAGCTGCTACTGCGTATGCCCTGGCATCCGAGCGAAATGTCAAGGAAGGGAGTCTTAGAGGATGTCTCACCCATAGAAAGATAGCGTTTTTTTATAACCGCTTTCAATTCATCGCCTCAATATGGGCATAACCGATGCTGGAATGATGGATCGTGAGGAAAAACGCCTCTTCCTTCCTTCTGCAATCTTTATATGAAAAAAGAGGAAGAAAGGAAGGCTCACCTGAGCTGGAGGGTTTATGGTCAGAAAAATAACGTTCATTGAGATACTCGCGACGTAATTTTCTTCACCCGCTTCACGGCAAGTAATGCCTCGCCGTGGCGCGATCCATAATTTCCAAAAGCTCATCATACTCAGGGCAGGAGGATTGGGAAGGCTCAGCCTCAGCTTTTTTGCCTTCCTCAGCTATTTCCTGCTTTTGCTGGTCTGATCCCAGCAGAGCACTGGCCCCTGAATAAGACAATGTTAATGAAATAACATCATCCTCCACGGTACGTTTTCGAATTAGTAACGGAGGCGTGGCTCATCAGCTGTTCAAGCTGGCAACTGAGATTTTAATCTGTGGCGGAGTAGTTCTACACAAAAGAGGGGTTTTAAAGACAATCCGTCATTGTCTCTTTTTTTATTTACACACTCGTGCTGTCGAACTGTTGTATAAACGCAATACTCGTACTGGTTGCAGAAAAGCTGAAAAAGGGACAATCGGGTTTTCATAGAAAATAAGGGACATCACTAAGGGATACACACACTAGCCTATTTTTTATATATATATATATATATATACACACACACACACACATCACACACACAACGCAGGTATAATATTATATTTGTACATTTTTTTAAATGGTTTCTCTTATGCTCACTAGGCTGCATTTATTTGATCAAAATAAAGAAAAAAACCAGTAATCTCTGGTTAAATATTATTAAAATTTCTAATATTGTTTCCTATCTTAATTATTATACTTTCAAATATAATTTATTTCTGTGACGCAGCCTGAATTGTTCAGCATCATTACTCCAGTCCCGCGTGTCACATGATCCTTTTATAAATCATTCTTATTCTGATTTATTATCAGTGTTAAAACTGTTGTGCTGCTTAATATTTTTTTGGAACCTGTGTTCCATAAATAAAATAAAAAGCTAAAAAGAACAGAATTTATTCAAAATAGAAATCGTTTCTAACAATATCACTTTTTATCCTTTTAACACACCTTGCTGAATAAAAGTATTCTAACAGTTTCTTTTAAAAAAAAGAAAAAAGAAAGAAGAAGAAGAAAAAAAAGATAATTTACTGACCCCAAACTTTTTTTTTTTTGGAATAGTTGTGTATATTTAACACAACACAAATTTTTATTTTGAATAAATACTGTTCTTTAACTTTTTATTTATCAAAGAATCAAAAAAAGTATCACAGGTTCTAAAAAAATATTAAACATCAGAACAGTTTCCAGCACTGATAATAAATCAGCATATTAGAATGAATTCTGAAGGATCATGTGACACTAAAATCTGGAATAATGAAGCTGAATATTGTGTACGCGCTCAATACAAATTCCTTGTATGTGCAAACATAGGCTATAGGCAATAAAGCTCTTTCTGACTTCTGGTGCGTGTGTGTAATATACAGTAGGCCTACTACAGTATGAAAATGCATATTTTTCAATTAAAGAGAACTTATAGAATAAATATGTACTGCTTTGGGTGCTTGACACTTCATTGGTCATTTTGTGTTTTAAGAATGATTTTCAAGGTTAAGAATACGCTGGAAGTTACTTAAATGTAAATACGACTTTCCTTATTGATCACGTCTTCAGTCAGCAAAATGCACGTTTTCTTGCGTGGCTGGATGTTGGAATCACGTTGTTTGCATGCGCTCAAACTGATTTGCTGAAGTCGAAACGCGGTCGTTAAAAAACCCAACTCCGGCGTGAGTCCCGCTCGCTGTGAAGCGGGAGCGACCAGCCGGCAGAGGATTCCGCTTGGTCTTAAAGCCTCCCTGGAACGGCTATGTTCACAAATCAAACACTTGTCAAAAAAGAATGATTCATTCTCAATTTAGAGTTTGTTAACTTATTCGTATGGTCTAGGTGTTCATACGGCATATGCCTTAAATACGGGACAAACTGCGTTCCGTATAGCTTTCATACGGAACGCTTCTTTGATGCCTTAAATACGGGACGATTCCGTATTATACGGAACGGTTGGCAACCCTACTCGTAGCCGTGAGATATGGCTGTATCGGCACGGATGTGATTCTCGGCCTCGTGCCTACTCGTGTGATATTGCTCATTTAAACTGGGTGTTTTAGATTTTGATTTGTCCTGTGATTTGGTTTGAGTCAACCAATTACAGTGCATAATTGATTCAGTCAGCACAAATGCAGAGATTGTGTTCATCTGGCAATTAAAAGCTCATATTAATCTTCATTTCTTATTTAATATGCTGATTATGCAATGTAGTATCCAGGATTGTCAGTTTACCCCACAACTATCATTAAACAGGAATGTTTGGTTTCAGGCAGATAGGAATGCAGATCTACATTCCAGCCTTAAGCATAGCCTACTTTGTCTTATTTGGCATTAAAACTATTTCATGGTCTGTGTGGTTTGTAAGAGCTGTGCAAAAGCTTTCTAAGACCAGCAGGTTGTGGGGAATGAAGTCAAACTTCTTTTCAGGCCAAGCTACTTTCTTTTATTTTATGACATTCTGACATTTAAACAGTTTCTTTTGATTTGATTTCAAAGGACCAACCGGCACGTCCTGTTCCTGGGTCAGCATGATTTCTTGGTCCTGAAACAACAAACCTGTCAAGTTATAACACAAACCCTAATCATAATTTAATCGTTTAACTAGAGGGAATTCAGATTAGTAACAAGTCTCTAACCCAGTACTAAGCCTAAGCTTAACATTAGTCCTCACATCTGATTTGTTGTCAACAATGTTGTTCCAGCACCAACAATGACCAGGCAGATGCTTCTTAAGACCAGCGAGGTGTGGGGAATGAAATCCTTCTTCATTCCAGCTCAAACTGTATCTGTTTGCAAAAGGCTGCAACATTGCACAAACCTGATTTAACGTGTGTTACTTTCTTTTTTGCTTCCATTCTCAATCACCTCCTCTATATTAAGGAAATTCTATAGATCATAAACAGTCTGGGTGGATTTATTTTGTTGATTTGGTAAGCCTACTAGATTTATTTATGAATTATTATTTTTTAATGTGAAAAGCACATAATTATGGTTAAAGTGGAAACAGGTAGTCTAATTTGATCATTCATGCAATCACTTATTTGACTGTGGCCTACAACATTTACGTGTGACGTTGACGTCATATGTAAAAGGATATAAATGTACACGGAGCTGGAAATGCATTATTCTCAAGAAAAAAAACGAACCAGGAATATCATTTTGTTTCTGGTCTTTTTCTTTCTTTTGAGATTGTGTAATGTTGAATTTACTTAAGACATTTCTGGTCATGCAGTATATTACATTTATATTCGAAATTTAGTACTAAAAGACAATTGTAGTAATTCAAAAACAAAACTGAATATATATTCTCCTTGTTTACAGTGCTGGGTAGTAACTGATTACATGTAATCTGGATTATGTAATGAGATTCCAAAAATTTAGTATTTAGAGTAATTAGAGTATATTACTTTGTAAAATTCTCATAATCAAATTACAGTTAATTTGTCATAGTTACATGATTACATATTATGCACACAATGGCAGTAAATTATTCATAATCTTCTTGTCATTCATTAATTTTTTTTATATATATATATATATTATATATAAATATATATATATATAATCGTAGATAATATTTATTTTTTATTTTTTTTGTAGTCCCAAATGTTTTTGTCAGCCAAACACTTTTAGCATATAATACTTACTTAAAATATTCTTGCGGGAGTTAATATTTAAAAGAATTTAACAACACATTCACATGTTTACAGTTTTCTGTTGTCAGTTAATGGTCACATTGACATGCAGGTCAACAAATTAAATATTTATTTTTTTTAGTGACAGGTTTTTAAATTATTTGTATTTAATGTGCCATTTTTATGATTTAATTAATTATTCGCTTTTTATCAACTCACAAACCCACTGCAGTTCTTACATTAAGCCCAGTTTAGGAAACCCTGGTGTAATGTGATGTTTAATGCATTTTATTATGTTGATATAAAAAAAAGGAATATAGTTTATTTCTCTTTGCTTTTTTTTTATATCAATATGGTACATTTAATGGTACGTTTAAAACAAGTTTGATAACGTAATCTAAAATCAATCTAAAAGTAGTCAGAATACATGACCTAAAATGAGTAATCTAGATTGTTGCTAACTACAGTTTTCATCACGTAATCATTAACAAACTACAGTTTTTAAGTAATCTACCCAGCTCTGCGTGTTTATTTCCTCCACTCATTTGACAACTTTGACACTTTTTTTTCTCTCTCAATTTCTCTTATTAGCTTTAAATACCTCTAAAATAAAATTCTGTAAAGAAAATAAGCTAAACAGTTTTGTGGTGAATTTTCTGTTAATACTTGCGATCTTTATTTGGGAGTTCATATGTTAGATTAGAGTTTGGTTACAGAAAAGTTTCCAAACATTGTTCTGGATCCCCTTCAGCACTGCACATTTCCAGTGTTTACCTAATCCAACCTGATCACTTATTACTTCAATAGGGTGCTGCAAGACCTGAAATGTCACAAGAGAGAGACATCCAAAATATGTAGTGTTTTGTTGTGTCACCACTTTTACTTTTGATCTTTAATGTCTCAGAGGCAATTTGTTGCAGACAGCAGTACATACAATAAACCATGAATGGAAACATCAAATAAAACAAACAAACAAAAAACACTAAACTACTAAGATATCCAGGCGCTGATTAAAAGGCCGATAATAAGCATTTGACTTAACTGGAGGAGTTAATCTGCAGGTTTGAAACATTATTCCATCTATCAGGGTTTTTATTAAAGACACCGGAAGGTAAATGGAAATATGGCATATTTTGTAAAAAAAAAGAAAGAATGACTTTTGTAAGAAATGAAATAATTCCCACTATTAATTTTTCCACAGTTGTGAACAGTCATGGTTTCACTGGTTGTAGTGGCTGTATTTCTCCTCCAGGGGCCTCTATTTCAGCCCCCTCAGGCTGAAGCCTTCAAAATCCTCCCTACTGATGATTCCCTCACCCATCAACAAATCACTGAGGCAGCTTTCCTCCGCAAGATGGTAGAGGTGTGCCGAAACGTAGCCACTGCCCGGGGAAAAGACTTTGCTCTACCTGTAAGAATATGAGCTTAAACAAATTTGGGAACTACATGCGCTGTTTACAAATTATTTAATCTTAACTGAGATTATTCCTGCAGCCTTATCACACTGAAATGTCATACAACCTAATGACTGTCCTAAGCTATGATGTGAAAGGCAACAGACAGGAAAAAACCTACACATCTATTTTATGCCTTTAAGAGCGGCCTCCATTTATAAATTTTTAAAATGTATTTAAAATTAAATTATTTAAAAACAGAGCAAGGCAAGATGGTGTAGTTCTATCAGCAGTGGCATGCACTTGTTTGTGCACTCTAATAAAAAAAATAGAATTAATTACAATTATATATCAAAATATTTTGAGCTAGTTATTTAAGAAATCTTTAACAGATAATTTTAGGAAAAACTTGTATTGTTTCTGTTGTTTTAAATGTCAAAGAAAGATTTTCACATTCTAAAGAACTTACCGTTAACAAAGAAGAAACAGTCTAGTTGTAAACCCGTTAACTCTTTATGACATGCTGTGATATGAACATGAGTTTGCTTTTACAATGCTTTAATTGCCAAGTCTGCTATCCGCTTTTGTGCATGGCCAAATTTACTAGTTTATGTAATTTTTCATTATTAGTATAAAATTATTATTTTAATTTAACCTTCATGAATACATATTTGTTTTATTTTATTAATTATATTTATCTATTATTTAATTAATATATTTAAATTACATTTTCCCCCTCTACTTCCCACTTTAGATCAACAGCAAACTGACTGTAACTACCGTCCAGAAAGCCTGCTCAAATTCATATTCCTCCTCATTAAAACTATCCACTTTCAATCTGGCTATTATTCAGACTTCCCTTAGCAATGCAGCTGTGGATCTAAAAGTGTTCAGTACTGCTCATCATTTTGATGATGAAGATTTCATAAATGGACGAGACCTCATCACTCAGGGCGTAGCTGCTGTGAAAGTCAGCATCAAAAATGGGAACTATTTGTCTGCCCGCTCCATTCTTGGGGCTGTATGTCATACTTTACAGGTATGTAAATCCTGTGAAGGTAATTTTAATTTTATGCTCACCTCATGCCATGAAATCTAAAAGTGTTGAGTATTTTTTAATAAAAATCAAAGATCTGCATCTTGTGTAATTTTGGAAGATCAGAATTTAATCTGATGCACTTTAGACAAATTTAAAATATGCACAATAAAACTGCTCAGTATTATCCCACAAAGTATATTGTGTTCAGCATTGGCTTTGTCAGTGGTTTATAATGAGTTACAATAGGACTACACTGAGTATATAATTTTGCAAGTTAGAAAATGAATGTGTTTTTGTGTGTAGGATTTCTATAGTCACAGTAACTGGGTGGAACTGGGAAGCACTGCTCCTTTCAACTCACTGATTAAACCTGAGCTTCCTCTCAACAACCTAGCAAGTACTGTGTTGTATACTTGCTTCTAAAGTAGTCTATGTATTCATCTCAAAATTAAATTCCCCAATCAACTGTATCATATTATATAACCTTGATATGTCAAGTAATTTGTATGTATTTCTGGATGGATAAATGTCTAGGTTCCAATACAAAAACATGCAAAAGCTGTGTCGGAGAAGACTGCAGTGACAACATTCTCCCAGAAGTACTCCAGAAGAAAATGTTAACTTCAGGATATTTCCACCTTTTAATCCCAGACAAACCTGCAGGTAAGGAAACGTAGCATCTCATTCATTAGCATTGATAGGTAGTGCTGTTTTGGCTTTTTAAAGTAGTAGTTATCAAAGTGCTATATTCCTATCTTCTACATGTAAGGGGAAAAAAAGTGGAAAATGAAAAAGGCACTGGTCATTTGGGTCAGGATATTGCCACACCATGCAGTCTGCATTTTTACAAACATTTGTGAAAAAAATGGGTTGTTCTGAAAAGCTCAGTCAATTCAACCTTGGTACTGTGAAAGGATGCCACCTTTGCAATAAGTTTGTGAAATTGTATCCCTGATATATTCCACTGTCAACTGTAAGTGGTATTAGAAAGTAGAAACGTTTAGGAACAGCAGCAACTCAGCCACGACACAGAAGACCATGTAAAGTCACAAAGTGGGGTCGTTGAGTGCTGAGCCACATGGTGCGTAAAAGTCTACAATACTCTGCTGATTCCATAGCTAAAGAGATACAAACATTTAATGGCATTAATAACAGCACAAAAACTGTGTGGCAGTAGCTTAATGTAATGGGTTTCAATGGCCGAACAGCTGCATGCGAGCTTCACATTACCAAGTACAATACCAAGCATCAGATTGATTGGTGTAGCCTCCACTGGACTCTGGAGCAGTGGAAACAAGTTCTGTGGAGTGGTGGATACCAGGAGAACATTATCTGCCTGACTGCATTGTGCCAACTGTAAAGTGCAAACAGTTTGGGGCAGGCCCTTTTCTATTATAGCATGACTGTGTCCCAGTGCACTAAACAAGGTCCATAAAGACATGGATGAATGAATCTTGTGTGAAAAAACTTGACTGGCCCACACAGAGCCCTGACCTCAACCCCACTGAACAACTTTGGGGTGAACTGGAACGGAGCCAGGCCTTCTTGTCCAACCTCAGTGCCTTATCTCACAAATGCTCTACTGGATAAATGGGCAAAAATGCCCACAGAAACAACCCAAAAACCTCAATCCCTAGGGTATTAGCTCAAGGCCCCATCAGACATCCCTTAAATTAACACCATCAATTACCATTTAATTGCAGCTTTATTGCAGAGTTCAAGATGCTTTGAATTGAGACTACAAAGCTCTACATTTACAAACACTTACTTTAATATTTAACTCTCTCAGGCAAGTGTAGCCATGGCAGCGCTCTTGACAGGACCAGTTCAACAGAACCCACTGGAGGCATTAATAAGGATGACATCAGTTCAGATCATGGCTTCCTTCACCTGCAAGCTGCTGAATTGGCCATCAAGGCTACTATGGAACTGCTGGAAGAACATCGACTGGCAACACTACGCCCATAGACTTCTTCGTATGAGGCGTCTTTTCTTCTTCTTCCTAGTAGCATAAGCAGTCCTATTGCACGTATTCCGCAGTTTTTTGAAAGCTATGCAATAGTGAGTTAGTCGTGCCGTCAGCCATAAATATAAAATCTCCTAACCCTTCTACACTTCTTCTTATTCAAATCTCTAGCTTATAGTGCACACATTTGGTCAACATTGGTAAAATTATTGCTTATCCTTCTCTTTTTTTGTCTCTCTCTCTCTCTCTCTCTCAGACTGATGGGCCTCAGTCAGACCTCAGTTCTGGCTTTTGTGATTGACACCACAGGCAGTTTGTCTAATTACATCGCAGATGCAAAGAGAGTGTCCATGAGCATCATAGACAGCAGGAGAGGAACATCAGAGGAACCTTCAGAATACATTCTAGTCCAATTTAATGACCAGGGTAGTCACATTGTGCTATAAAAACATTTCTGAAACATTATGAAACATTTCTGTAATTATATGTTTTTATAACATACTATATTAACATACTATAAATATGGATGAAATATATTGTTCCATAAAATTAAGAAAGTCCTTTATGTACTGGTGCTTTTAAAATTAAAATAAAACTAAAACATTCACCATATTTATATTGTTCCATATAGCTTGTTGAGATATATGGACCACAGTTTACGTTGAAAATGCACTGTGCGTGTTCTTGCTCTGGCAGTGCCTTGTAGTGACGTGTTTGTGTTTTACACAGATTTCGGACTTCTGATAAGAACTGGGGATGCAGATAAGTTCAAAGAGCAAATCAATTCCCTGTCGGCATCTGATAGTGTAAACCCAGGGATGTGCCTGTCAGGACTGCTGGTGTGTGTGTGTGTTCAGTATCTTTTAGACAGTGATATAATCCTTCATTCAGCCTAAGAAAAGTTCACACTGAAACCAGTACACTCAAAAACAAATGGCCAAGTATTTATTTTCAAAGTATAGTTTTGAAAGAAATCATTGTGGTAAGCTTTGATAATCACAACACGGAGAGTCATTATAATGCTGAAAGTTTTTGTCTTGTCTTTCAATGTTTCACGAATCTATAGTTGACATTGACAAGAGCTCCTCCATCATCAGATATTTTTGTTTTCACTGATGCTTCAGCAAAGGACACAGAATTAAAAAGTTCAGCTGAGGCCATGATAGAAAGCACCAAGTCAAAAGTGAGTTCCAGAAAAGCTTGATTTGTCCTTCAGTTAGGATCTGTTGTGTTAGAGATACTTTGTCTTAAGATGTTTCTTTCTTCCCGCACTGCAGGTCACTTTCCTGCTGACAAACTCCACCTCAACACGTAGTCGACAGAATGTTTCATTATCAAGATCATTGTCTCAGTCAGAAATACAGTTGTACAGAGACCTGGCCCATGTTTCTGGTGGACAGACCATAGATGTCACAAACACTACATTATCTCAGGCCACTGCAGTCATTACAGATTTAATCACTGCTGACCTGGTAAGTTCTAACAATGAGATCACAATGCTATGTTATATATTATCAATATACATTAACAGTACTTCTATCATCACTATTACATAGACATGCATTTTATAATGTAAATGTCATTTGCTTTATATCGCCAGTCATATCCTAATTTAGTTTGTGCTGTGCTGTTCTTGGAGGTAACTCTGTAACTCTAATGTGGTATAACCTGTTTCTTGAAGGTGACTGTTCTTCAGGCAGCGAGAAATCCGCCTAAGGCAGAAAACTTTTCTTTTTTGCTAGATCCAACTCTGTCCAATGTGACTGTGTATATCACAGGAGACTCTCCAGTCTTTACTCTCTACAGCCCTACTGGTAAACCAACACATTTATGAACAGAATGCTCAGCTACTGTACTGTACTGTATGTATTCAATCAGTTTCATAGTGTTTAAAATGATACTCAACCCAAAATGAAAATTCTCCCATTTACTCAACCTCATGCCGTCCCATATTTATATAAGTTTCCTTCTTCAGATAAATACAAACGAAAATTTCTAGAAAAATAACCCATCTCTGTAACTCCATATAATGCAAGCTTCAAAAACCACACAAAGCAAACACATTGGTAAACCATATGACCACAATTAATGGGCCTGTCCAAATACCCACACTTGCAGTCTTTGCACTTGACCACTTGTCTACTTACCTGACATATTTCCTGTATTTATAAGTGTTCAAGTGGGTGTGAAGACCACAAGTGTGCATAGAACGTTTCCTTACCCGATGGGTGACACTTATATGGTTATACAAATGCAAGTGTTTACAAAGGTTTATTTTGATTTTGAATACTTCCAAATGTCTGTTAAGTAGTCCCTATAACAAACAACACAATTTAATAATTTAATTTGTGGTGCTTCTAATTAAGTGATGAAAAACGGTGCAATTATTGACAAATACGAAGCGCTGCACCAATACAATGGCGAACACTATTTTAAATTATATGTAATATCTAATTATTATTCATATTTAGCTTACACTGGAAAAGTTTCAGCGACCTCTCGCAGATCTCGGCAAAAAGTCTCACTATTTATTTCCAGAACATGATGACTGATGGGATATGCTTAGCCTCAAATACCACTCCGACGCGGTATTCAAGATAATGTGGATTTAGTGTGCGTTAAGGGCATTTTGGCATCTTTGGCATTTGGGACAGTCTTGCGCACGCACTTCCTGTTGCGTGCACGCACTCTCATGTGGCCAGACTTGCGGTTTGGGGGTCTTGAACAAGGCCGGTGTAAACAAATGATAAGGAGGTTCAATGTCTTCTGAAGGTAAACGATAGGTGTAGGTAAGAGATTTTTTAAACTATAAACCATAGCTTCCAGCCAACTGTCATACATCTGGGACAGCATGAGATTGAGAAAATTATGATAGAATTTTTGGGTAGAGTATAGCTTTAAGGCTGCATAGCATGTTTGGGTTCTGCAATTAATTATGTAATAATTATTATGCAAATAACATCTGATTTAATGGATTCCACGCTTAATGTAATTATATATTTGGCACTTTCAGGTGTGTCTCAGTCAGGTTCAGTGGCTGATGGTCCTCTGGGCAGCATCCTGACTGTAGGGAATCTAAAGAGAGTGAAACTCAACTCTGCCAACCATGCAGGGGAATGGAAGATCAGTATAAACTCCACAAGCTCCTACAACCTGAGAGTTACTGGTAAAGGGTTTATTTTTGCAATAAATAACTCCAGAAAATCTTCTGTAAAATGTTGTATAGGACATGGATTATTAACCATAAAGATTTTGGTGGTGATTTCTTGCAATGTAAATTAAAAATAAATGCCTATAAGCCAGTCCATAACTCAAAATTCCTTCAACTGTAAATACAGGTCAGAGTTCTGTGGACGTCCTCTTTTACTTTGTGAAGATAGTTGAGGGAGGTCATGGAGACTCATGGGGACAGAGTTTCACCCGGCCTTTTATTGGTACAACATCGTGCATCATCCATCCATCCATTCTCCAGACCGCTTGTCCTCTGTCATGTTGCAGGCATCATGCATCCTTTATTTATATTTAAAATATGGAAACATCCACACAAAAGTTGAAATTTCATGGACAAAACCTAGTAATTTCAATCAGAATCCACATGATTGGGAATTTTGCATATGGATGAAACTTTTCCCCATGCAGATTTTGCATTGGGTTCAAGTTTTTCATGCAAATTCACAGATTTGACCAACAGAATACTGATTGGTCATGACACTATTGACAAAGGACCATTTTTTCCTGGCGAAATTTCGCTAATGTTACTGCACCCTAATAACTTTGTTCGTCATATATGTACATGGTACTGATACTTCACTGTTTTTCTGATTGCTAATCAGGTCGAAATGCTACTTTCTATGTCTCTGTGACCGGAGGAGATTCATTCACAGTGACTGATGTGCTTCTAGTTGAAGCTTCAGGATCTGATGTTGTTAGTGGAACTATCAAAGCTGTTGGTGCGACAGACTTCCTGGTCAACATAGACAGAATCCCAGAGTGGGCGTTTGTGGTGCAGCTGAAAGGGCTGTTGAATGACTCGTCATTGGTTAATCGATTCCAGAGACAGTCACCCACCCAGCATAAAGGATCTAGAATAACAGTCATGGTAAGTACTATATGGTAAAATACTGTCTGTGTACACAAACACAAATATCTAATTTACAACAATTATTAATTAAAATACACTTAATTTTACATCACAGTTTGGTACCAAAAATAAAAAAGAAGAGTTTTAAAAGCTCATCACTATATGGGACAAATAACATGCTTTTACCAAATTTGTTCCTCCACAGGCCCAATCACAGAACATTACCAAGCCTGGAGTTCCATTGAGTCTTAACTTTACAGTGGCCACTAATACTACAAGCGGCAACTACACTATCAGAGCTCGGAATGACCAGGGCTTCAGCGTGTCTTTCCCCAGATTTCTGATTCTTGAAACAGGGGGAAGCGCTCAAGGAAGTGTCACACTGACTGCACCCTCCAACACAGAGTCAGGGACGGATGTCACACTCACTATTGAGGCAGAAGCTCCGGGATCCACTGATCTGAATTATGTCACACTGCAACTCACTGTCTCAACAGCAAATGCTATTTTCAGTGGCTGTTACTCGCTTTCCGTGTGCCTTTCTTTCTTCTGTTTTATCGTTTGCCATTTTGTATGTTTCTAAATAACATTTAGCACAGCAAGCAGTATATTTTAAAATCTTTACTTGTCTTGAACTGTCTGGGGTAAAAGAGCTTTATAAATATCAAAGAATCAAGGTTAAGGTTTACTTTTGAAATGTAACTTTCACTTTCTGTTGAATGTGAACAGGTGCATTTGGGACTAGGTTTTGTGGCTAGTTGTGATTTCATTGTGTAGTATATACGCTTGATCTTTTTGAACGTTTATTAAAGACAAAGTTCACATAAGGGGCATCAGCATTGTGTAAACTCATGTATTGGTTTTGCTTTTTACAATAGCTTCCACTCTCATTCAGTTTCTCCTTGGCTCAGAGGGTTCAGGACTGAATGAATAAATTGAAGTGTACGATTGTGATTTTTGATCTACCACTAATATTAAAATATATATTGAACCAAGTTCTGGGAAAGTTTGTTATGGGAGAGTAAGTTATGCATTGTTATGGGTCATTAACAGTTGTCAGGGAAACCAAAGCAAGTTTGCTATGGTTAGATCAAACACAAGATGTGCGTAATTTGAAAAGGGCACAATCCACAATAGTAGTTAATAAGGAAGTAAATATTCTTCCTTACTGACATTCTTGCAGCCAGACACTTACGAAAAAGGATTATCATGTATACAATACATAATTTACATTAAATATATGTGTGATGCTGGCATTCATCACGTGTGTAAAGGTGTATAAATATACTGACAAGAGGCTGTGCATAAATTATAGTATATACAAAATCTGTAAAAAGGTAATCAAATAATTGTCTAATTAATAAACAGTTTTTTGTTTATAGTATTTGTCTAAATGTATAATATGTAATATTTTGTGAGAATTTTCCAGTTAAAGATTATAAATTTTAACTGCTGAAAAATAATGTTTTAAATTATTAAAAATGTAAGGCATTAGTCAGTTTTGAGATTTTGGGCTATTTGGCTTTTCTATTGGGCCGGGGGGCAAGTAATCATTATTATATTATTTATTATATTAATTTAAACAATTATAATCAAAATATTTATAACTGCTTGTTTTCTGCGTAAAAATAAGGGTCGTTTTTTGCTTTGGTCTAAACAAAGAGCAGAAGGGCTTATTGAAAAATGCAAATTCATTCTCTCTTCATTCTTTCGCTTGCCAGGAATGGTAACCAAAGCAGCGCAGCACCTGAGTTTGCAACTTGCAGCGCTCATATTTAATCAAGTAAACCATAGTCTTTTGAAGTGTAAGCTATATCTCATTGGGGGGGGGCATGGATCTTTGTTTTTTTTTTCACCGGAAGCACCACCTGAGTCTTCGTCTCGTCGCCAGTCCCATTTTACCCATTAGAAGCCCTTCCTCCCTCGGTACGTTACTCCGCGTTTGTTGTAGGTTTCCAAGTGAGTGGCCAAATGGTTTTAAATTTGTATGTGTTATGTGTGAGAGGATGCGTTTCATACAAATGTAGCAAACATATAAAATATGCCCAGTGTGATTTTTTTTATAGAAAGATTAAAAATACGGGAGAAATAGGGGAAAATATTTAAACGGGATGAAAGCGGGATAGAATGATAAAATACGGGAGATTCCCGGGAAAAACTGGAGGGTTGACAGGGTTGCGGTCTTTGCACTTGACCACTTGACTACTTATAGCCTATGACATATTTCCTTTATTTGCTCGAAGTGTTCAAATGAGCATGAAGACCACAAGTGTATGTACTTTTCATTACCTGATGTCCCACACTAGTGTTGTAAAAATGCAAGTGTTTTCAGAGCTTTATTTTTATTTTCAATACTTTGCATTTTAAAATAAACTTCTAAATGTCTGTTCAGTAGTCTCTATAACAGATGACACAATTTAATTTTGTGGTGCTTCTAATTAAGTAATACAATTCAGTTGCAAATGTTGTACAAAATAATTATCACCACTACTCATTTGCACCAATAAAACGTGCAACTCTTTGTTTTACTACCAAATTATATGTAATATCTTTTCTAACCGGCATGCATCTCGCGGTGATCACCGGTGATCGGTTCTGCGCAGATTTTGCTCATCTCAAACTAGTCTTACGATTTATTAGGCTTGTTCGCGATGCATCGGCGCTACGCAGAACGATCGGTGTATGACATCAAAGTACGGTTCCTTATGCTTTCAAAATGCTCTCGATGTACTTTGATGTCATACACCGATCGTTCAGAAGTTTTTTTGCTTATGCATGTAAATTGCGAATTTGTATGACAATTTACTGGAGATTTTAGACTGGGGCAAATTCTTGGAGATATACAGCGAGTGAAAACAAGAATTCACTTATTATAGTGCCTCCTGGCCAATTCTCACAAAGTTTGGTGCACAGACTTCTGAATATACCTGTCACATTTTTCCCAAATTGAAATAAAAGAATAAAAAGAGTGCAAGGAATGTATTCATAAAGGAATGTAATGTGACTAACATATTTAATTTTATTAAGTAAAATCAATATTTTTATTAATTTATGTGAACACTGTGTTGTTTGTTACTATGTTTGTGTGCAGGATTTCTATAGCCACAGTAACTGGGTGGAACTGGAAAGCACTGCTCCTTTGTTATGGCATAAACCTGCAGACTTTTTAAAAAACCTCTTATCTGTGTATCTAGGCCCCAGCACACTTACATGCAAAAGCTGCACTGGGCCAAACTGTGGTGATAACATTCGGTGAGCGTGATTTCACCAAGTACAACATGTTGCTGGATCAACATCCTTGTTGATCCTGGAACAGCATTCCAATTAACCAATCAGAATTGAGGGATAACTTTTCAGGAAATATCTGTTTTAGGCTTACGATCAGGGTTAGGCGCTTATACACCCTTGTTAATAAGCTATCCTTTCACACTGATTTTAGGAATAAATTATGGATAGGGTTAGGTATAGGAGTAGGGATTGGGTTTAGTCTATATTTTTGGACAGTAATGTTGATCCAGGAAGGATCCAAAAATATAAAGCTTAGTTGTTAAAAAAGAATGCAATGAAACATTTTTATTTAACGTTTTTTAGCATTTTTAATTAGTTCAAAATGTATAATAAACTGAGTAGGCCTACATATCAACCGCTCAACCTTTGACACATTAGGCTTCTATTCTTTTAGTGGACTCTATCCAATTTTATATTGTTCAAGTATTATATTCTGCTAGTTCCACTTTATTTGTATACAACTATGAAATTTCAAGTTTGACTTTTTAACTTCTTCAACAACTTTATTCTATTTGCTGAACTGTACTCCTATTTTTTTTAACTATTTTACTGGTACAAATAGAGTCAGATGAATAGAGGAGAGAAACGCTCTGGGGCGCAGAACAGAAAAGACAAAGGGGAAAAAGAGCAATGCATTAAAATAAGGACAGCAATATCCAAGTGAACTAACAGAAATTGGTAAGCTTACTCTATAAAGTCATTCACCATTTAACGTTGTTGCCTAAGAGGGCAAAGTGATTAACGTTAATATCAATTCATTTCGGAGTATCTCTATTGCTAAAAAAAAAAAGTCACGATATGTTTGTGAATTGGCATTTGATTTACATTTGAGAGGAACAGAGAAGATTATTAACAAGGATACAAAAATTGCCGTTTTGAATTCAAAATAGGCCATTTGTGTGATTTTAGTAGATCCGATGAGTTTCTTGAAAACTCTTGCTACTTCATACTTCGTATAAAACAATGATGAACTTTGACATGAAGTAATTTTTAAATGTTATAATAGTGATTTTTAATGTCTAAATATAAATCCAAAATCAAAACGTGAAAAGAGCTATATTACGGAATGGAAACTGGAAATGGTAAATGAGACCATGAATGATTCTCTGCTGCCATCTAGTGGTTATAGTGGGAATATCATGACATTCATTTCAAAAGTATTTGCATTTCTACCAGGTGGCAGAAATTTTCCACTTAAGCATGGCAATTTTTCCATGACTTATCGCTATAAGTAAAACTGAAAAAAAAAAATGCAGATGAAATTACCTAACTAAAAAGTAAGCAATTTTACATGTGTTTGAAGAAAATTACTTTTAAAAAATGCATTCTACTGTCTGGGGTCAGCCGTCAGGAGTTAAAGGGATGTTATACAACACACCTTTCTTTTTTCTTTATCTTTTTTTTCCTATGGTATTGAACATAGAGGAGGGTGTTCGAACCTTTGTCACTTTTTTCACCCCTGATGAGTTTGTATCCTTCCATGCCCAAGCTAGTTTAATGGTCTTTTGGTCATTGACTTACAGAAAGTTTTCTTTGGGAGTTAGTTTTGGGGCTAGAATATAGGGGGGCACCAACACTGATCTTACCCTTCAGCAAATGTGCAGTTGCGCCCCTGCCATTGTGTAGTGTTGATCTCCTCTGTACTTCATCACAGACCACAGGATGGCAGGAATAGGCACCAAAAATCTATAATTTTCAGGCAAGTGTAGCCTTGGTGGCTCTCTTGACAGGACCAGTTCATGAGAACCCACTGGAGGCATTAATAAGGATGACATCAGTTCAGATCACTGCTTCCGTCACTTCCGTGCTGCTGAAATGGCCATCAATGCTATTATGGAAGAGCTGACATCTGACTGGCAACAGACGACCAAGGCTTTCTTCGGTATGAAATCTTCCTTTTACACCACACACAGTTTTGAATTCTTCTGTAAATGGTTAAGCTTTTGCTCAATTAAATTAAAATTACTTGGTCTAGTGTGATTTCACAAATTCACAAATTCTGATCACTAAGACTAACAATGAATTATATAGAATGCAGTATTGCAAATTTATTTGGTTGCAGTTTGGAAAAATCTGGAAAAAATGCCTAAAGTTGCCAAATTTGACAAAAAAAAAAAAGATTCTGCTGATGCGGAGACACAGAGTTCAAAAGCACCCCCTAGAATCAGAAATTGATACTGTTGTCCAGGTTTAGCCAGTTTTGTTTCTTTCTTTCAGATTGATGGGCCTCAAGTCAGACCTCAGTTATGGCTTTTGTGAGTGATACCGCAGGTGTCAATTATTAATGTCTGATGATATTGAAGAGGCCAAGAGAGTGTCCTTCAGTATCATAGACAGCAGGAGAGGAACATCAGAGGAACCTTCAAATACATTTTAGTCCCACTTAATGATCCAGGTAGTAGGTAATTCATAGTTGCAGAAACAAATAGACATAATTAGCGTAGCTGCTGTTCCAACCAAGCAAAAATGATTTGTTCAACCCAAGCAAAAGAATGTTAATTTGCATTTGAGCAGATATAACTGCAGTAAAAGATTATGAGATGCATAATTTGAATGCTTGGCCAAAGAGATGTGTCTTTAATCTAGATTTAAACAGAGAGAGTGTGTCTGAACCCCGAACGTCATCAGGAAAGCTATTCCAGAGTTTGGGAGCCAAATGCGAAAAAGCTCTATCTCCTTTAGTGGACTTTGCTAGGTACTATACCAAAAGTCCAGAGTTTTGCGACCTTAGGGAGCGTGATGGATTGTAGCGTGGTAGAAGACTAGTTAGGTACGCAGGAGCTAACCCATTAAGGGCCTTGTAGGTAAGTAATAATATCTTACCACTTATGTACATAAGGGTTTTATCTTACATCTAATGTTGTTAAATAATGTTTATTGCATTATTTTAGTATAATGTGTGTCCCCATGATGGTGTTTAGTATTTCTGTGAATGACACTGTGCACCTTCTATATAGTTGCTTGTGATGAGCTTTGATTTATCATGTGACTTTTTCACTACCTGTTATTGTGGTTTTCAGTGTATTAAAATGGTACAAAATAGATATTATTTCAGTAGGATGGTATATTAACTTTATATCAGTTAATGAATTACGTCTTTTTTTACTGTAAATTTAAGTAAAAAATCTAAAATGTTACTATCATATTTTTTACAGTAAAGTTCTGGCAACCACAGCTGTCGGTATTTTACTGTCACAGCTTCACAGATGTCAGTGTATTTTTGTTTTTTTTACAGTGTACCGATCGAAAGTTTGGGGTTGGTAAGATTGTTTTTATATTTTTGGGAGAACAATCACCTTATGCTCACCAAAGCTGCATTACTCGATCAACAATACAGTAAAACTCTAAAAAAGTAAAATATTATTACAATTTTGTTTTTAAATTTTATTACAATTTCAACAACATTTTTTAATTTAAAGTAGCTATTTTAAAATTTATGAGATGAAAATGTAATTTGTAACTTTGATGGCAGAGCTGAATTTTCAGCAGCCATTACTCTAGTGTCATGTGGTCTTTCAGAAATCATTCTAATACAATAAGTTGGTGCTCAAGAAATGTCAAAGGAATCAATTTTACAAAACAGTTGTGCTGCTTATATATATGTATATATGATGCACAGATATATATATCAGTTTAATGCATCCTTGCTGAACAAAAGTATACATTTCTTTAAAAAATAAAAAAATCTTACTGAACGGGAGTGTAACCTGAAAATGTTGTATTCGTGTTATTATTATTACTAATATTAATATGTTTGTGTCATCAATGTGAATTAAACAACCAAAATGCTTCTCTGATTGCTGATCAGGTTGAAATACTACTTTGTTTGTTTCTGTGACCAGAGGAGATTGCTGTTGAATGATTCAACTCAATCTTTGCCTAGTCGATTCCAGAGACAGTCACCCACTCAGCAACAAGGATCTAGAGTTACTACTGTGAGCTTGAAGGGCCAGTTCACCCAAAAAATTTAAATTCACAACTTTTATATGAGCTTAGTATGACTTGTATGGAATTTGCAAAATAATATGACACATGCAAAATAAACTGACAATATCTCTAATCATATTAAACATGTTTCTTCTCAGGCCCAACCAAACAGCACTATAGAGCCTGGAATCCCTTTCTTTCTCAACTTTACATTGGTCACTAATGCTACAGGCGGCAACTACACTATCCGAGCTCGGGCAGACCGCAGCTTCAACCTGTCTTTCCCCAGTTCTCTGGACGCAGGAACAGAGGGAAGTGCTCAGGGAACCGTAACACTAACTGCACCCTCCGACACAGAGTCAGGGACAGATGTCACACTCACTATTGAAGCAGAAGATTCAGAGTCTGGTGACTCAAATTGCGTGGCACTGCGGTTCACTGTCATGACTAAGGTAACTGTTATGAAAGCTGCAAACAAGAGTATATATTATTAATATTTACCATCCACTGAGGAGAATATATAGCTTTCTGCAACACTCTGCCTTTGTGCTTTACATGGAAACAGTATTAGCATTTTATCCCTTCATTGACTCTGATTAACCTTTTTTTCTTTCTTTTTTTGGAAGGTCACTGATTTCTCTAGCCCTGTCTGTCAGGTAGTGAGCATCAAAGCTGACTACCACTACAGTTAATCCATCCGTAAGCACAACAGTTATAAACACATCTAGTGGAGTCTACATTGTTTTTCTCAATTCCTCTTTTGCTCGGCAACTTAATTATTTTATTTATGTGAATTTATTTATGGTGAATTTATGAGATCAGACCATTAAAAGCTCTTTGTTTCCTGTCTAATATGTTGACTATTTAATTTTTGTCTTTGTTTTTTATTTTGTAAAATAGTATCCCGGATTGACGGTTTACCCTACAACTGTCATTTGTCATTAAACAGTAATGTTTGGCTTCAGGCATATACTGTGATGTCTAGACTACTGTAGGAATGCCAATCTACATTCGAGACCCACTTACAGTGGTGTGAAAAGGTTTTGGCCCCTTCCTGTTTTTTTAATTTTTTGCATATTTGTCACACTTAAAAGATTCAGATCATCAAACAAATTGTAATATTACACAAAGATAATGCAAGTAAATGAAAAATGCAGTTTTTAAATGATGATTTCTTTTATTAAGGGAAAAAAGCTGTCCAAACCTGCCTGGCCCTATGTGAAAAAGTAATTGCCCCTAAATCTAATAACTGGTTGTGCCACACTTTGCAGCAACAACTGAAATCAAGTGTTTGCGATAACTGGCAATGAGTCCCCCCCCCCTTTTTTTTTTCCACATCGCTGTGGAGGAATTTTGGCCCACTCTTCTTTGCAGAATTGTTTTAATTCAGCCACATTGGAGGGTTTTTGAGCATGAATGGACTGTTTAAGCATCTCAATTGGATTTAAGTCCGGACTTTGATTTGGCCACTCCAAAACCTTAATTTAGTTTTTCTTGAGCCATTCAGAGGTGGACTTGCTGGTGTGTTTGGGATCATTGTCCTGCTACATAACCCAAGTGCGCTTGAGCTTGAGGTCACAAACTGATGGCCGGACATTCTCTATCAGATTTTCTGATAGAGTGCAGAATTCACAGTTCCGTCAATTATGGCAAGTCGTCCAGGTCCTAAGCTGCAAAGCAGCCTCAGATCATCACACTACCACCACCATGTTTGACTGTTGGTATGATGTTCTTTTTATGAAATGCTGTGTTGGTTTTACGCCAGATGTAACGGGACACACACCTTTCAAAAAGTTCAACTTTTGTCTCATCAGTCCACAGAATATTTGCCCAAAAGTCTTGGGGATAATCAAGATATTTTTTGGCAAATGAGAGACGAGCCTTTGTGTTCTTTTTGGTCAGCAGTGGCTTTTGCCTTGGAACTCTCCCATGATGCCGTTTTTGCCCAGTCTCTTTCTTATTATTGAATCATGAACACTGACCTTAATTGAGGCAAGTGAGGCCTGCAGTTCTTTAAATGTTGTTCTGGGTTCTTTTATGACCTCTTGGATGAGTCATCGTTGTGCTCTTGGAGTAATTTTGGTTGGCCGGCAACTCCTGGGAAGGTTCACCACTGTTCCAAGTTTTCTCAATTTGTGGATAATGGCTCTGACCGTGGTTCGCTGGAGTCCTAAAGCCTTAGAAATTGCTTTATAATCCTTTCCAGACTGATACATGTCAACTGTTTTGATTCTCATCTGTTCTTGAATTTCTTTAGATCACGGCATGATGTGTTGCTATGCTTCACTTTGTCAGACAGGTTCTATTTAAGTGATTTCTTGATTCCACAGGTCTGGCAATAATCAGGCCTGGGTGTGGCTAGTGAAATTTAACTCAGCTTTCTAAAATGTTTTTCTTCAAAAGAACCCACAGGAGGCATTAATAAGGATGACATCAGTTCAGATCATGGCTTCCTTCACTTTTGTGCTGCTGAGATCGCCATCAATGCTACTATGGAATTACTGGAAGATATTCGACTGGCCACAGGCGACCAAGCCTTTCTTCTGTATGAGACCTTCAAAACCTGTATGGGTTTTCCATTTTCCCCCTAGGAACACGATAGAAGGTATTTAGAAGAATGTCCAGACTATCCTTTTTTCATTCAGTAAAAAGCAATAGAGTGAACTATTCTTTCGTCTCTCTCTCTTTAGATTGATGGGCCTCACTCAGACTTCAGTTCTGGCTCTTGTATTTGACATCACAGGCAGTTTGTCTCATTACATTAAAGTGTTCAAGAGAGTGCGCTTAAGTATCATAGACAGCAGGAAAGGAACATCAGAAGAACCTTCAGAATATGGTCTAGTCCCATTTAATGACCAGGGTAGGTCTATTGTGCTTAAAATATGAAATATTTGTATTAAATAAGATAAAATTGTTTCAGAGACACTGCAGACAAACACAAAACACTTTCAGTAGACAAACACTCCATGGAATAGTTTCGGAAGCTGATATTTTGTGAAAATTAGGGGATCTATGACCTTTCTGCAGTGTCTGCCATTTTAAAGGCTAAAAGTCTATCCCTCACAGCCTATAGTTTTCTAGTGTGTTATATATATATCGGGTTGGGTGAGATACATGGATCAGGCACAGCTTCTTTTTAAAATGCATTGTGCTTGTTCTTGGTCTCTGTAATGTGTGTATTTCTGATGACAGGTTCTGGACCTCTGATAAGGACTGCAAATGCAGATACAGTCAAAGAATATATGAATTCACTTTCAGCATCAGTTGGTGGAAACGTCTCAGACATGTTCCTGTCAAGACTGGAAAAATTCACACTGAAATTAGTACACACAAAACAAATGTTTTGAAAGTATAGATAAGAAAATTATTGTGAATAATTAGGTGGCGCTATGATATCCATAATAAATATTATACTCTTAAAGCTTCATGTTTGTTCTGTTTCATGAATCTTTCGTTGACATTGACAAGAGCTCCTCCATCATCAGACAATTTTGTTTTAACTGATGCTTCAGCAAAGGACAAAGAATTAAAAAGTGCAGTTGAGGCCATGATAGAAAGCACCAAGTCAACAGTGAGTGCCTGCAGATCACTTGTCTTATCACTGCTTGGTTTGTTATTTCAGTTTTGCAACTGATGTGTTAATGTCTACAAAAATATTCAATTTGTTAATGCATTAGGTATCATGAACCAACAATGGACAATAATATATACACAAATATATACACAAATCAATATTAAGAAATGCTGTAATTTGTTTTGTTAATTGTTAGTTCATTATATATCTAATGCACTAACTGATGTAAACAAATGGAACTATGTTCTCTCTCTTTCTTTTCACCATCCAGGTTAACTTCCTGCTTACAAGCTCCTTATTGCACAGTGAAAAGGATGCCTCTCCATCAAGATTAATGTCTCTGTCAGATATACAGCCGTACAGGGATCTGGCCCATGTTTCTGGTGGACAGACCATAGACGTCTCAAGCCAGTGCACCCATTACAGATGCTATCACTGCTGACATAGAGCTCACTATGTTAACTCCTATCATCACTATTATAATAAGACGTCTTTTATAATTTGCCATAAATATAAATTTGCATTATACAACTAATCTTATCCTAATTTAAATGCTTTGTTGCTGTTTTATGTTGTTCTTGGAATTAATTGTCCCCTTTTGAGTCACCTTCATTTATATAGCGCTATAAACAGTACGGATAGTAATAATCAAACAACTGAACTGCCATCTCATTAAAGAAATAATGTAAATACAGATAACAGGAAAATAATGTTTCAGTGATATAAACAAAATTAAGTTCTACTGTAAAGCAGCTCTAAAACCAAGACAATAGTAAAAAGTCAGATTTTTTTTCCCAATTAAAATCAGTTCATTGATGATTTAGTTCATAATGCAGTTCCGGAAAAAAATATGGATATATGGATGCCATTATCCATCTCAGTTCAGTTCTCATCCAATAGTGTCTGTGCAATCAATGCGATAATGTTGCCAAATATTAAGCGTCCTAACTAAGCAAGCCAAAAGGCGACAGTGGCAATGAACCCAAACTCCATCAGTGACAGGAATGGAGAAAAAAAAACCTTGGGAGAAACCAGGCTCAGTCGGGGGGCCAGTTCTCCTCTGACCAGACGAACTGACATGGTGTGGCTTAATTCCAGGCTGCAAAAAAAGTCAGATTGTGGATTGGCATAATTAAGAATATTCACCCAGTTCCTTCTCCTTGATGATTGGGATACATCATTCCATGGTTTGGTGGGGCTGAAGCTGCAGAGGACTCGTCTAGTTCTCGTGGTCTTTGCTGATTTGTGTCAATGGCCATCTAGTTCATGAGGTCTTCACAGGGGATCTATCTCTAGGGCTCATTTAGTTGTTATGGTCTCCACTGACATTTAGGTCATTTGTAGTTGTCTCTAGGTGCTGATCTACCACCTGGTCTGGATGTTGGTCTGGTCTAATTGTTTCCCAAATATGTTTCTTGAAGGTGACTGTTCATAGAAGTTCAGCCAAGGAAGAAAACTTTTCTTTTGTGCTGTATTCATCTCTGTCCAACACAACAGTGTATATCACTGGATATTTTCAATTTTTTCCCCCTCTACAGCCTTACAGGTACAGCAACACATTATGAACAGAATGCTCATTTATGTGCTTAATGAATCAGTTTTCCTGTGCTTAACCAATCATGTAACAGTAAATAACAGATAATTATTGTGTGTCAATATTTGGTTTGGTGGTGCACTCCTTTGGTACCTTGTGATTCCAAGTTCCTGAGTGTTTGGTTTTATAAATACCTGCTATAAACCAATGTAAAGAGAGTAAAACTCAACTCTGACAACCATACAGGGGAATGGAAGATCAGTATAAACTCCACAAGCTCCTACACCCTGAAAGTGATCGGTAAAACTTTTGTTTCTGCATGTACTTGCTATTAGGGTTTAAAAAAAAACAGTCACTTTACACATTCAAAACAAAGGGGGTAAAAACCCATTTACTCACCCTCATGTTGTCCAAAGGCTGTTTTTCATCTTTAGAACACAAATGAAAATATTTTAAATATTCACTCATCAATTTTGTCCATCCATTAAAAGTACATGCAAGCAAAACTATGAAATTTCCAAAAGTTTATAAAGACATTGTAAAACAAAGAACTAATGCCTCTAACATAAAATGTTTTTCAATAAAAGCTTCTGTAAAATATTGTATGGGATATGGACAGTTTTCCAGCAGGATTTTGTTTCAGTTTTTGAAGTTTCCTGCCATATAAATTGAAGATACATTCTTGGCTACAATTAAAAAATACAACTTAAATTATCATGCTGTTGGTTATCACAAATTATTTTGACTCTCAATTTGCCTTGTATATGAAACCGTGATCCACACACACAAAAATAGACATATTTTAACAGATCATGGTTTTATTTACTAAGTAATTAAATAGATTGATGCACCAAAATAAAATATTTAGTGACAAAAGAGCGCGGTGCAAACGGCTTTGTGGGATCCTCAATTTGCCAAAACAAAGTAAAAGTATATGCATGTCTATATTCCTTCAATTGTGAATACAGGTCCGAGTTCTGTGGACATCCTCTTTTACTTTGTGAAGATAGTTGAGGGAGGTCATGGAGACTCATGGGGACAGAGTTTCACCCGCACTTTTATTGGTACAATACTGATATCTTCCTCAAATATGTATATTTGAAGTTACTAGATTAAATCCAAACAAAACTCAAATTATATTTTTTTCCCCCCTAAAACACTTTTTTTCAAAGTAATTCTCTGATTGCTGATCAGGTCGGAATGCTACTTTCTATGTCTCTGTGACTGGAAGAGATTCAGTCACAGTGACTGACGTGCTTCTAGTTGAAGCTTCAGGATCTGATGTTGTTAGTGGAACTATCAAAGCTGTTGGTGCAACAGACTTCCTGGTCAACATTGACAGAATCCCAGAGTGGGCGTTTGTGGTGCAGCTGAAATGGCTGTTGAATGACTCGTCATTGGATAGTCAATTCCAGAGACAGTCATCCAGCCAGCATAAAGGATCTAGTATAACCATCATGGTAAGAGCTATCAATGGAAAAATGTTGGGTACACAAACACAAATTACATACTTGGTTACTAACGTAACCTCGGTTCCCTGAGATACAGGAACGAGTACTGCATCTTGCTTAAGACGCATATGGGAAAAAAAACTTTTTCTCCTGAACTGAAGTCTTTTCAATAACGCATTGTAACTGCATGGCCATTGGTTCGTGCAGTGAATTAAAAAACGAACGAATGGCTCGGCAGCAAAGCTGCACGAGCCTATGGCGACAAAGACCGCCAGAGCCCACCAGAATGGGCAGGGCATCTGGCTATATAAGCGGGCGCTTCGCCATATGATCCTTGGGTTACTTCAACTGAAGCAATGACTGACTCGTGCAGCTACATAGCACGGCCAACAACGCAGTGATCCTTCCCGTATCTCAGGTAACCGAGGTTACGTTAGTAACCGAGTACATTCCCTATCGATACTTCACTCCTACTGCGTCTGCTAAGATGCTTTGGGGAACCAGTACAATCCCGCCGTGCTATGCTAGAGGAACGACTGATACTTGAACTTGCTTTGAGCACCAAATGGGGCCCAGCGGGACCAATAATTTTGCAGGGAAGCCCCGCAGGAGGCAATAGAGCCAAACTTGCAGAGGTCGGCCCGGCGCTGAGTAATTGTTCCAAGAGTAATTGTACAGCCTCGGAACCCAGTAGGGGCCAAGGGCGTACAGTGAAGAAGGCAAATGCCTGAAACACTGGTTTTGCCATATGGCCAGGTAAGTCCATTTAAGCAGAAAGGAGCTATTACCTGTGCTCTGAACGGAGTCGAGAGCACTTTAGGTACATAAACATGCCTTGGCTTCAAGACGACCTAGGAGTAGTTGGGCCCGAATTCGAGGCAGGTGGGGCTCACCAAGAGCACCTGCAGATCTCCCATACGCTTTACTGATGCTAATGCCAGTAGCAGAGTGGTTTTTAGCATCAGGGGACGAAGGTCAACAGACTGTAGCGGCTCGAAGGGAGGGCTCTTCAGAGCCCATGTAGGGACTGTGATAGGGCGAGTTGAGCCTCCAAGACCCCTTCAAAAAACGAACAACTAGGTTGTTTCTGCCCACCGACTGGCCAGCTATAGGAGCGTGTGAGGCTGCTATGGCTGCTACATAGACCTTGAGCGTGGAGGGGGACCAACCCTTATCCAACAGCTCTTGCAGGAAGGACATATCATAGATAGTTGCCTTATATGGGGTCTGCGCCCTGGCTGTACACAGCGGAGAAAGACAGACCATTTAAGGGCATAAGGTGGCTCCCATCGAGAGGCAAGAGGTGCAGAGCCCACAGCTCGGGCTGGGGGGGCCATATCGTTCTGTTCGCCTGAAAGAGGAGGTCTCATCTCAGGGGAATGGGCCATGAGGCTGTTGAGAGCAGCCGAGACAGCTCTGCGAACCAGTGTGGGTTCCTCAAGAGCGGGGCCACCAACAGAACCTTGTGTTTCTGTTCCCTGGTTCACCTGATTACCTGTGGGATCAGGGCGATCGGGGGAAAGGTCTAAAGGAGGAGGTTGGGCCAGTCGTGGGTCAACGCATTCCTGTCCTTCGAAAAGTAAATTGGGCAGTGAGAGTTGCCTTCTGAGGCGAAGAGGTCGACCTCTGCCTTGCCGAAGATCTCCCAGATTCTCTAAACCGTATGTGGGTGGAGCATTCACTCCTCTGTGGGGACGTTCCTCCGAGATAGCATATCTGCTCCATGGTTCAACCTGCCTGGCACAACGCAAGTTGAGCAAGCCCATTCCAGGAGGCGCTCTATCAGAATGAAGAGGCACTTCGAGGAGAGACCGCCCTGGCGATTTATAGATAACACCACTGTCATGCTGTCTGAGCGGACTAGCACGTGGTGTCCCCTTAGGTCTGGCAGAAAGGTACGAAGGCCCAAACATACTGCCAACATTCCCAGGCAGTTGATGTGATGCCGACTCTCCTCTTTCGACCAATGGCCGAAAGCCGGTTTGCCATCGCACAGCGCTCCCCAACCCGTGTTGGAAGCATCTGTCGAGACCACCTTCCTTCTGCAGACCATTCCCAGGGGCACGCCCCGTTCCATCCACTGAGAGTCTTTCCAAGGGGCCAGAGCTGCTACGTAGGCACAGTTCACCTTGACATGCATGCGTCCGTGACGCCAGGAGTGGGATGGAAATCATGGTTTTAGCCAGTACTGAAGGGGCCGCATGCAAAGCAGGCCCAGCTGAAGTACCAGAGACGCAGAGACCATGAGGCCCAACATCTTCTGAAACACCTTGAGAGGGCGAGGGGCTCCAACTTAATAGCCAGTGCACGATCTGGCACAACTATCACCCTCATTCGGGCTGAGTCGAGAACTGTTCCCAGGAATGATATCCATTGGCTGGGGGACAGCGCACTCTTGGCAAAATTGACCCTGAGTCCCAGGCATTCTAAGTGGCTGAGGAGGAAGGATCTGTGAGATAATAGCTTGTTCTCTGACTGGGCCAGGATGAGCCAGTCGTCGAGATAATTCAGAATGCGGATTCCCATCTGTCTCAGCGGGGAAAGAGCCGCATCCATGCACTTCGTAAAAGTGCGAGGAGCTAGGGACAGTCCAAAGGGAAGGACCGTGTATTGATATGCCACTCCCTCGAAGGTGAATCTCAAGAATTGTCTGTGGTGGGGGGCTATCTGGATGTGGAAGTAGGCATCTTTCAGATCCAGCAAAAAGAACCAGTCCCCTGGGCACACTTGCGAGAGGATCTGCTTCAAAGTAATCATCCTGAACGACCATCTCATGAGGGCGCGGTTCAGGTGCCTGAGATCGAGGATGGGCCTTAGATTGCCATCCTTTTTTGGGACGAGGAAGTAATGGCTGTAGAAGTCTGACTCGCTCTCGGCTGGGGGAACCATTTCTACGGCTCCTTTTTGCCAGCAAATTCATCACCTCGGCGCGCAGGACGTCTGCGTCCTTGCTCTGAACCGAGGTGGAGACCCACGGGGGTCTTCGAGCGAATTGAAGTGAATAGCCTCGTTTTATTATCCCCAGAACCCATTTTGACACTCCGGGGATGGCCTGCCGTGTGGGAAGGGATTGGGTTGGTTCTAGCGACAGGCTGCCTTGCGGGGACTCAACTGTAACGAATCAGCTCATGAGGAAATATGAATAATTAACCATAACTAGTTATAATTAATTATTAATATTTAGATCTGCTGTAAGTATTTATTTGACCTCTCAGTGTCAACTGTCTTTTAATTCTAAGAACGTTAATTTCCTGGTAAAGGGAAATAACTTTCTTACTGTACAATTCTCCAAAAGCTTGTAGCATAAATCTGCATGATTACGTGCCTCCAGTTATAAGCAAACCATGAACCACGTCAAGTGTGATACAAGTAGGTTTTATTAACTACATAAACACTTAAAATAGTCCAACATACTACATAAACACTTTAACTAGTCTAACATACTACATAAACATTTAAACTGGTCTAACATACACACACACCCACACATACAGTTGGTATAGGAAAGGGTTAAAGTTTAACTCAGTACAGAAAGAGGCATAAGGAATTAAATTTATGGAACCATTTACATATTCAGCAGATCTACACCTGAGTGGATAACGTCAGATTCTTAGTTCAAGGCCCAAGAAGGCCCAAACACACCTTTGTAAAAAGGTGTAACTGATACTTAATGTGTCAATTAATAAGACTAAGTTTGGATACTTTGCAAGTCTCGTCTGTCTGAAAGAGATTCCTGATGCAATCTTAAGGCTCAAGATCTTGCTGAATTTGGTTGATGAAAAGAACCAGTTTGCCTCAGAGTAACTTGAAGAATGGAAAGGAAAAGGCCGAAGAAAGGCCTGGCACAATACTTTGGTATCCTGAAGCGTTTTCTCACAACATCCTCTCAGAAATTAAAACAAACCACCGACTGGAGTGGGTCCCTGGAGCCGGGCCTTTAAGGTCTGAGAAGATCTCCGCCTTTCAAGATGGTCTTGTCCAATGAGCAAAATGGAATTTTCGAGCGGGAGGTGGCAATTGCTGGAGTGTTTACGACCCCTTTGTTCTCTAAGCATTGTAATTTGCAAATGGACTTAAATCGAAAATATTAACGATTCTCAGGGCCCTAATAAATATTGCCTATGTACCAATATATAATAAACACGCTTGTTTCGATCATAAGAAGGAAAATTCATAGATACTAAACAAGGTAAAATTACATATAGTGAAAAGATGACAGTAATGGGTTCCCCTCATAAGCATGCCTAAAATAGTCAAAAAATATCAAAGACAAAATACACAAATGACAATAATATACCCAATGGCCTGAAGGATCATGTGTGTTCATTCAAAGAAAGTTTTCCTATTATTAATAGCAAAGAACATCCTTCCCTTGTGGATTTTTTTCTATGGCAAGGAAGCGATTTTCTCTTCACCTAAATTTCAGAGGTCGTAAAGTCTCGGTGGCAGCATTGCTATAGAAAAGGGGCCTGTTTCAGCTTCCTGGGGTGTTACGAGTATTTTGTTAAATCTAGCTAACAAAATATGTATTGTGTGTTTGAATGGTCCAGACGCTACACAACGCTTGTGATAGCTGGAAGAGGAAATTTGCTCTCTTTTTGAAAATATTTGTTTCATTTTTCTCATTATAACAGCGATCGGTTGTGTGGGCGCTAACTGAACGGGCCCCGGGTTCACAACAGTATTTACCACAAACACATGGCCGTTGGCACCCGGAAGTGAATGGGGTGCTTGGAGGCACAAATAGCTGCTTGGGGGGGGGGGTGGGGGGGGGGGGGGGGGGTTCCGGCGATGTTGAATGTGAACAGGTGCAGATTTGGTACTCGTTTTCTGGCTAGTTGTGTAATAAATACTCTTGATCTTTTTGAATGTTTATTAAAGACAAAGTTCACATAGAGGGCATCAGCATTGTGTAAGCTCTATTGGTTTTGCTTTTTACAATAGCTTCCACTCTCATTCAGTTTCTCCTTGGCTCAGAGGCTTCACTGAACTCCTGTCACATGAGTGATTATAAATTATACAGGTTAGACAGTTTGGGAGGACTGAATGAATAAATCGATGTGTACAATTGTGATTTTTGATCTACCACTAATATTATTAAAAATATATATTGAACCAAGTTCTGGGAACGTTTGTTTTGTGGAGAGTAAGTTATGCATTGTTATGCGTCATTAACAGTTGTCAGAGAAACCAAGTCAAGTTTGCTATGGTTAAATCAAACACAAGATGTACGTGATTTGAAAAGGGCACAATCAACAATAGTAAGGAAGTAAATATTCTTCCTTACTGACATTCTTACAGCCAGACACTTACAGAGAGAATTATCATTTTTACAATCCTTAATTTACGTTGCAAAATATGTATGACGCTGACACTCATCACGTGTGTAAAGGTGTATAAATATGCTGACAGAGGCTGGGCATAAGTTACAGTATACACATACAGAATCTTTGAAAAGGTAATCAAACAATTGTCAATTTGTTTTTGTTTATAATATTTGTCTAATTGTATAATATGTAATATTTTGTGAGGATTTTCGAGTTAAAGATTAAAAATGTTAACTGCTAAAAAATTATGTTTTAAATGATTACAAATTTAAGGAAAGACACTACAGGCAAAACATTGCATTGGTTAGTTTTGAGATTTTGGGCTATTTGGCTTTTCATAAAGTTTATTGCTCTTTATTTATTAGCATCTTTAGATCGATTATAATCCATATTACATTTTTATTCCTGTCTATATTCTTTTCTATTATTCCTGGTAAAGGATTGAAGTTTCAAACTGAATTTTTCCACAGCACCTATTCTTGTGGACAGTCATGGTTTCACTGGTTGTAGTGGCTGTATTTCTCCTCTGTGGGACCCTCTTTCAACCCCCCCAGGTGGCAGCATTCAAACCTCTCTTTCAGGACGACTCCATCACCCATCGAGAAATCACTCAGATGGCCATCCTCCGCAAGACAGCAGAAGTGTGTCGTGACATAGCCACTGCCCAGGGGCGCGACTTCACACTGCCTGTAAGAAAAAGACATGGGAGTGAACCGACTGAATTAGCATTTTTGAATTATACAAACTATTAATGGATTATTATGAGTAACCAAAGTCTGTGATTAACATTCCTTAAAGAGACTTTCAGTCATACGTCATATGTGAATTTTGAAACGGCAATTTTTAGTTGTCTCCTCAAGTTATGCTACACACTTATTTTGGATTGAAAACTGAACTGAAAAGCAGAGGGAACTCAAGTTGAAAAAACAAACAAACAAACAATAAATAAAATAAAAATAATAAAATAATAATATTCTCCTCTTTCCATTCCTCATCTCCAGATAAACAACAAGTTGACTCCATCTGCTGTCCACAAAGCCTGCTCATCATCTTCTTCCCTCTCTACCCTCGGTTTAATTTCAGCTATAACAGAAACTTATCTAAGCAATGCAGCTGTAGATCAAGTTTTTGCATTGAGTGAGGCACATCACATAGATAATGAGGCTTTCAGTGAGGGCCGGGATCTCATCACTCGTGGTGTGGCTGCAGTAAAGGCCAGCGTGCAGCAGGAAAGCTATATCTCTGCCCGTATCGCACTGGGAGCTCTATGTCACACTCTACAGGTATGCTATGAATGGAGATTGCAGAAGGGAGGGGCATAAAAATCTTTCTTTTTTTTTTCAAGCTTGCCATATACCAGCATTTCTATTTGTATTTTATATTTGTAATGACCCATGACATTTACATTACATTTACAAATGACTTACATTGCATTCAAGGTGTACATGTTATCAGGTTCTGCATTCCGAATTGAACCCTTGACCTTCCCATTGCTAGCACTATTTATATGCAGGTCCTGATTCACTCTTATTTTTATGTATTTAGTCATTTAAAATGGCTATATGTTTTTAAACTTGTCCGGAATAATGCAAATCCCCAATATTGTTCAAAGAGTATTTGAACAGTTTTGTTTGTTTAAATAAAAATGTTCAGATTTCATTGCATAGAAAACAAAATATTAAACTAAGTGGCATCTGCAAACAGATGATAGAGCATTCTCAGAAGATTTTTAACCAATGAGACAGTTTTAACATTTCAGTCAATTCAGCTCAAGTTCACAAAGGTGTAGTTTAACCACAGCAAATTAAATATGTGCATGTTCAACTATGTTTGACAACCACAAAGTGTCTGAATACTTTTTGAATTTTTAATAATATTTTTTGTTTTGAGATAAATTAATAAAAAAACTATAAAATTATCATCATTTATTTTTTTATAATAATAATTTTATTATCAGAAGTTTTTTTTTTTTTTTTTGCTTTTGCATGTAGCACATTGCAAATTTTGATGACAATTTTACTGGAGATTAGACTTGGGCAAACTCTTGGAGATATACAGCCAGTGAAAACAAGAACTCAATTATTATAGTGCCTCCTGGCCAATTCTCTCAAAGTTTGGTGCACAGACTTCGGAATATGCCTGTCACATTTATCCCAAATTGAAATAAAGGAATATAAAGAGTGCAAGAAATGCATTTATAAATGAATGTAAGGTGACAAATATATTTAATTTCATAAAATGCAATCATTATTTTCATTAATTAACATGAACACTGTGTTGTTGGTTTGTGTGCAGGATTTCTATAGCCACAGTAACTGGGTGGAACTGGGAAGCACTGCTCCTTTCAGCACGCTGATCAAACCTGACCTTCCTCTCAACAATATAGCAGGTACAACAAAATACAATTACCCAACTCTACATTTCTAAACCCCCTGTATGTCACAATATGAATATGGTGTAAACATGCATACTTTTTAAACCTCTTATCTGTGTATCTAGGCCCCAGTACACCTACATGCAAAAGCTGCACTGGGAAAAACTGTAGTGATAACATTCTCCCAGAAATACTGCTGCACAAGAAACTAACCTCAGGATATTTCAGCATTACCTCCTCCAAAAAACCTGCTGGTAGGGAAGCTTATCATCCCATGTGTAGTGTTGATCTCCTCTGTACTTCATCACAGACCACTGGATGGCTGGAACAGGCACCACAATCTATACTCACATCATTTTCTTTCAGGCAAGTGTAGCCATGGTGGTTTTTTTGACAGGACCAGTTCAAGAGAACCCACTGGAGGCATTAATAAGGATGACATCAGTTCAGATCACGGCTTCCGTCACTTCCGTGCTGCTGAAATGGCCATCAATGCTACTATGGAAGTGCTGCAAGACATCCGACTGGCAACAGGCGACCAAGCATTTCTTCGGTATGAGAACTTCCTTTTACACCACACATAGTTTTGAATTCTTCTGTAATAAAAGAAATAACTAAGGTTTGTCCATTTAAATTAAAATCACATTGCCTAGTGTGATTTCACAAATTACTGATCACCATGCCTAACACTGAATTATATAGGATAAAGTATTGTAAAAAAAAAAATTGTTGCAGTTTGGAAAAATCTGGAAAAAATGCCTAAAGTTGCCAAATCTGAAGAAAAAAGATTCTGCTGATGCAATGTAGAGACACAACGTTCAAAAGATATTTTTTCCTTAAGTCATAGCGCCCCCTAGAATCAGAAATTAATACTGTTGTCCAGGTTTAGCCAGTTTTGTTTCTTTCTTTCAGATTGATGGGCCTCAGTCAGACCTCAGTTCTGGCTTTTGTGATTGACACCACGGGTAGCATGTTTGATGATATTGAAGAGGCAAAGAGAGTGTCCTTCAGTATCATAGACAGCAGGAGAGGAACATCAGAGGAACCTTCAGAATACATTCTAGTCCCATTTAATGATCCAGGTAGTCATATTGCTTATTTAGTCCTATATATAGTCTAGGTCAGTGTTTCCCAACCGGGGTGCCGTCTGTCGAGAGCAGGGGTGCTGTGTAAAAAAATCATTTTTTAAATATTTTTAAATTGCTAAAATGTTCAAAAAAGCAGCTATTATATAATATCCATTTCTGATGTCGCCAATAATTAGAGATGCACTGAAATTCCGGCTGCCGAAAATTAGTTCACCGCTCAGGATTCACTTTCACGTGGTGTGACACTCTGCTTATTATCCCACTCTATGCGTGTGTGTGCTCCGCTCAGTCGCTCACGGCCCATGTGAGTGCTCCACTCAGCGTCTGCGCCACGGGGGGCCTTGTTTCCGTAGTGGGCGCCCTGATTTTACAGGTGCATCTCAATAAATTAGAATGTCGTGGAAAAGTTCATTTATTTCAGTAATTCAACTCAAATTGTGAAAACTCGTGTATTAATAAATTCAGTGCACATAGACTGAAGTAGTTTAAGTCTTTGGTCTTTTAATTGTGATGATTTTGGCTCACATTTAACAAAAACCCACCAATTCACTATCTCAACAAATTAGAATACTTCATAAGACCAATAAAAAAAACTTTTTAGTGAATTATTGGCCTTCTGGAACGTATGTTCATTTACTGTACATGTACTCAATACTGGCTAGGGGCTCCTTTTGCATGAATTACTGCATAAGTGCGGCGTGGCATGGAGACAATCAGTTTGTGGCACTGCTGAGGTGGTATGAAGCCCAGGTTTCTTTGACAGTGGCATTCAGCTCATCTGCATTTTTTGATCTATTTTTTCTCATTTTCCTCTTGACAATAACTCCATAGATTCTCTATGGGGTTCAGGTCTGGTGAGTTTGCTGGCCAGTCATGCACACCAACACCATGGTCATTTAACTTTTGGTGCTTTTGGCAGTGTGGATAGGTGACAAATCCTGCTGGAAAATGAAATCAGCATCTTCAAAAAAGCTGGTCAGCAGAAGGAAGCATGAAGTGCTCAAAATTCCTTGGTAAACGGGTGCAGTGACATTGGTTTTCACAATGGACCAACACCAGCAGATGAAATTGCACCCCAAATCATCACAGAATGTGGAAACTTAACACTGGACTTCAAGGAAATTGGGCTATGAGCTTCTCCACCCTTCCTCCAGACTCTAGGACCTTGGTTTCCAAATGAAATACAAAACTTGCTCTCATCTGAAAAGAGGACTTTGGACCACTGGGCAACAGTCCAGTTCTTTTCCTTAGCCCAGGTAAGACACCTCCTGACGTTGTCTGTGGTTCAGGAGTGGCTTAAAAAGAGGAATACGAAAACTGTAGCCAAATTTCTTGACACGTCTGTGTGTGTGGTGGCTCTTGATGCCTTGACCGCAGCCTCAGTCCATTCCTTGTGAAGTTCACTCAAATTCTTGAATCGATTTTGCTTGACAATCCTCATAAGGCTGCGGTTCTCTCGGTTGGTTGTGCATCTTTTTCTTCCTCACTTTTTCCTTCTACTCAACTTTCTGTTAACATGCTTGGATACAGCACGCTGTGAACAGCCAGCTTCTTTGGCAAAAGAATGTTTGTGGCTTACCCTCCTTGTAAATGATTGTCTTCTGGACAACTGTCAGATCAGCAGACTTCCTCATGATTGTGTAGCTTAGTGAACCAAATGAGAGACCATTTTGAAGGCTCAGGAAACCTTTGAAGGTGTTTTGAGTTGATTAGCTGATTGGCATGTCACATGCAGTGAATTGGTGGGTTTGTGTTAAATGTGAGCCAAAATCATCACAATAAAAGAACCAAAGACTTAAACTACTTCATTCTGTGTGGCAGTGAATTTATTTAATACATGAGTTTCACAATTTGAGTCGAATTACTGAAATAAATGAACTTTTCCACGACATTCTAATTTATTGAGATGCACCTGTAGTCGGTGAGGCAAGGTACTGCCCTGGGAAGGTCTCCAAGGCTGTTAAATACACAGATTAAAAGCGAAATGTTTTCATTTCGGTTCATTCTTAGCAAAAAAAACAAATTTTTTCGTTCAGGTTATGCAGAGCGAAATAAGAACGGTGCTGCATTTAGAAAGAATTCTTATTAACTTTGCTATTATTCTTGAATTTTCAAACTGCTAACACTTTGCAGTTTCGAATTATGCCTTTACTATATGACCAAAAATTACGGAGTAGTCTATTTTATGTTTCAGCTGTTAGACCCGCTCCACTGTGGCATATTTTTTCTCATTATGATATTTTTCCGTCGATACTGGAACGCGCGTGAACTACAAAGCCTATTTTACCTAATAAGGCTAATAGTTTAGCTTCAGCTACATCACGAATATGGACACATTTGGATTTGTGCCTGAGAGAAATAAGCCCAACTTTAACTTACGTTTCTTTATAAATTAATTTGCTTTGGCATGTTTATTGCTAAGCATATATTATTATATACTGCAATTATATTTATCCATTAGAATTATATATTTTTAAATTCTTATTCTGTTCTGATACGGTTAAATTTAAAGGATTTGTTGTAAAGTGAGGGGAACTAAATAGTGTTCATAATGTTGGTACATTATAACATTATTAGGCCAAATCTGGTTTACATTCACTTCTGGCTTTTTTCAGTCTTGATTGCAAATTTTTTTTTATGTACGATGGATAATTAAAACTAAAATCAGGCGTGTGTATTTATAACATCAATTACTAGGCCTACATTCTTTTTGTCAGAAATGGAAGTAACTTAAAATGTCATTGTGTGTTTGTAATTTTAATATTTTTATCTATAGGCCTATACAGCAAAACTACAGAGCTTCCAGTGGGTTATTTTATGGAGCTGTAAACACGGGAATCTCCTCTGATAACAATAGCTTTCTAGGATTAAACATTATTTGGATAATTGGTAAAAAAAAAAAAAAAAATTATCTCTTAATAGCCCTACTATGTGTTAGACCTACCTGAAAAACGAAAAAGCAATGTATTTCATTTGTAGGCCTATCGTTATTTTTTTTTTTGTGCTATCATTAGTAATTTCTTTATTGTTCTTATTTTATTATTAACTGCTTAGCCTCCTTGTCATTTTTTATTAATTTCAAAGTTTTAAATAAGCTATCTCGTGCTACTGCAACAAAAAAATAAATTACCCAGCTGTAAAATCAAAAAATTACACTGGTGAGCAAAACTTTGTTTAAGTACCATATAAATAGTATCTCAAAATGTTTACATATGAATCAAGCCTACATTAAAATTGTCATATAAATTGGTCTTTTAATTTAGAACTTAGCCTAAGATTGCCACCAGTGATGGACAAACATTTTTTGTATAATATTAAAAAAATCTCTGTATGGACAGTATATCTGCAGTTTGACCGGCTGTACCGAATATCTATACTTTTCAAAGTATCATATCCAAGTTAGAAATTCAAATATTGTGACAAAATTAATTTCCAAAGGGTGCCGCGACTAAAGAAAGGTTGGGACACACTGGTCTAGGTTATTGTTGTTGTTGTTTTTCCAGCAAAAGCAAAAGAAGCAGTACCTCCTCAAAACATTTGGATGACAACAATGTGAAAATAAAACTAATGTTATGAAATTTGAGATTCTATAATATTCTATTGACTACGCATTTTTATTAGCTAATAAACAGTCCCATTGTGAATTCCCTCCCATTATGCCCATTACAAATGTGCCTGAATGCATAAAACTGGTGAAAATGGATGGACTAATTACAAATAACTACTTATCACCCATTCAGACATCACCACTTTCATTCAGATTTGAATCTAACTTAACATAAAAATGATGTGTTAATGATTTAGTTTTTATGGAATAAATTAAAGAAGCATGTACGTGCCTTTCATTGTGTGCGATGTTTTTTTAAGCATATTTAATTTTTGAAAAAGTTTAAATTATGTACAACATTGTTGCTGTAGTCTTCTGTGACGTGTTTGTCTCAAACAGATTTTGGACCTCTGACTAGGACTGAGGATGCAGATATTTTCAAAGAGAGAATCAATTCTCTTTCAGCATCCGGTGGAGGAGACTTACCAGAGATGTGCCTGTCAGGACTGCTGGTCTGTGTGTTTGTGTGTTTTTATATTTTTATATTTATGTATTTTGGTGAGTGTTATAAAACGTTTTTTTAGACTGAGAAAATCACTCTTCTTCCAACTGATATACTGTATAAGATTACATTATTGACATGATTATTATGAATATCTCATCTCTGTTAAGATTTTATATTACAATAAAGCCAGCCTGAGAAATTACAATAATCTTGTTTTTCTGTCCCATGGTTCTCCAGTTGGCACTAGCAGCAGCTCCTCAATCGTCAGACATTTTTGTTTTCACTGATGCTGCAGCAAAGGACTCAGCATTAAAAAGCACCGTTCGGGCCATGATTGAACGCACCAAGACAACAGTAAATGCCTGCAAATCACTTCTTCATAATTGCTGCTAAAATCTGAATGTTATTAAATTGTATGTAATGACATTTCTCTGCATTTCTATCTTTTCTTTCTCCACGCAATCCAGGTCACTTTCATGTTGACTAACCCCTTCTCATTCCGTAGAAGAAGGGATATCTCACAATCTCAAGGTTTTACATCAAGATCAATACCTCTGTCAGACATACAGCTGTACAGAGATCTGGCCCATGTTTCTGGTGGACAGACCATTGAGGTCACAAAAGCTACTCTGTCTCAGGCCACTGCAGTCATTACAGATGCATCTACCTCAGCCCTTGTATGTATTAAGAATGATAGATGGTGACTTTTTGTGTGTATCAACTCTCCATTTAATCTCATTATAACATATTTAATAAGGAACTATTTAAGAAGAAGGGGAAGTACGTACCCCAAAATTTGCAATATTTTTTCCCAATTTGGTCATTGGGAATTTTGCTGTGAAACACTGCGACATACTGAAAACATCTCTGTGTTTCCTGAAGGTGACGCTGTTTCAGGTGGTAAGAAATCCAGCCATTGCAGAAAACTTTACCTTTGTCTTAGATCCATCTCTGTCCAATGTGACTGTGTATGTCACTGGAGACTCTCCAATCTTCACCATCTACAGCCCGACAGGTGAGCAGTACACCTCGGACATTGTTTGCAGATATGAGGGTTTTATTTTGTCAAATGCAAAAACAAGATGCCAAAATCATTGTTAAAAATAAGCAGATTCCCCTGCCTTTCAGGTGTGTCTCAGTCAGGTTCAGTGGCAGATGGTCCTCTGGGCAGCATCCTGACTGTAGGGAATCTAAAGAGAGTGAAACTCAACTCTGACAACCAGACAGGAGAATGGAAGATCAGCATCGACTCTACAAGCTTCTACAGCCTGAAAGTCACTGGTACAGGTTTTTAATCTGCCGGTATATGTTTTGTTTGTAAACCATTGAAATTTTGTTAATATATTTATTTTAAACATTGTAAAAAATTATACTGCTTAATAAACAATGGCTTTAGGGGGAAAAAATCAGTCAATGCTTTCCTTCGGAATATTCCAATCACTGCTGCATCTCACAGTGAGCTACTTTCACTCTGCTTTAATTGTGATTACAGGTCAGAGTTCTGTGAACTTTCTCTTTAACTTTGTGGAGCGGTTAGAAGGGGGTGACTTCACACCGAAAGCCAATCGTCCTTTCACTGGTATGATATCATCTTCTTCATTTGATATTTCTTGATTATTACTAAACAGTTACACTACTGTTCAAAAGTTAGGGGTAAGAATTTTTTTATATTTTTGTGAGAAAATTCACATTATGCTCACCAAAGCTCCATTATTTGATCAATAATACAGTAAAACTGTAAAAAAAAAAAAGTGAAATATTATTACAATTTTAAACAACTATTTTCTATTTTAAAATGTAATTTACGATGACAGCTGAATTTTCAGTCTCCAGTGTCACGTGATCTTTCAGAAAACTTTCTAATACAATATGGTGCTCAAGAAATATTTTTTATCATTGTAAAAAAAGTTGTGCTGCTTAATATATATTTGTTTTTCAAAAACAGTAATACAAGTTTTTCAGGATTCTTTGAGTAGAATGTTCATTATGAATGTTTATTGTCCCTTCTGATCAGTTTAATGCATCCTTGCTGAACAAATGTATTAATTTCTTTTAAAATAAATCTTACTGAACAGGAGTGTATAAACACTATTATTTATTATTATTTTTATTTTGTGTCATCAATGTAAATGAAACAAACAAAATGCTTCTCTGATTGCTCAGGTCGGAATACTACTTTGTTTGTCTCTGTGACCGGAGGAGATTCATTCACAGTGACTGACGTGCTTCTAGTTGAAGCTTCAGGATCTGATGTTGTTAGTGGAACCATTAAAGCATTGGGTGCGACAGACTTCCTGGTCAACATAGACAGAATCCCTGAGTGGGCATTTGTGGTGCAGCTGAAAGGGCTGTTGAATGACTCAACTCGATCTTTGCCTAGTCGATTCCAGAGACAGTCACCCACCCAGCAACAAGGATCTAGAGTTACTATCACGGTGAGCTTGAAGGGCCAGTTCACCCAAAAATGAAAATTCTGTCATCACTGACACAACTTTTATATGAGCTTAGTATGACTTGTATGGAATTTGCAAAACCTCTGAAAAGAATATATATAAGACATGCAAAATACAATGATAATATCTCTAATCATATTAAACATGTTTCTTCTCAGGCCCAACCAAACAGCACTATAGAGCCTGGAATCCCTTTCTTTCTCAACTTTACATTGGTCACTAATGCTACAGGCGGCAACTACACTATCCGAGCTCGGGCAGACCGCAGCTTCGACCTGTCTTTCCCCAGTTCTCTGGACGCAGGAACAGAGGGAAGTGCTCAGGGAACCGTAACACTGACTGCACCCTCCGACACAGAGTCAGGGACGGATGTCACACTCACTATTGAAGCAGAAGATTCAGAGTCTGGTGACTCAAATTACATGGCACTGCGGTTCACTGTCATGACTAAGGTAACTGTTATGAAAACTGCAAACAAGAGTATATATTATTAATATTTACCATCCACTGAGGAGAATATATAGCTTTCTGCAACACTCTGCCTTTGTGTTTTACATGCAAACAGTATTAGAGCATTTTATCCCTTCATTGACTCTGATTAACCTCATTATTTATTTATTTTTTTTTGGAAGGTCACTGATTTCTCTAGCCCTGTCTGTCAGGTAGTGAGCATCAAAGCTGATTGTCCTGTGGAATGCAGCAGAGCATCATGGGAACTCTCTACCAACTTAACGGACGGTAACGGTACAGGCATAGCCGGAGTATCCCTCAGTCGTGGCAATGGCTCTCTCAGCTTAAGTAATGTGATGAGTGCGGACGGCACAAATGTGACTGTGGCTTTCTACAATGCTTCCTGTTGTTCTCAGGAAGTAGAGCTTGTAGCTGTGGACAGGGTGGGAAACGTGGGCACATGTTTCACCTCTATAAAGAGCCCTTCTACAACTGTTAGCCCCAATGGATCATATTCTGTGTCCTTCTCCATGTGTGTTGCTCTAGTAGGGTTATTAGTTTCCTTTCTGTATGGATGAGGGGAACTGTAATGATGAATTAAGTGAACATTTTTCCATTATCTTTAACTTAATATAACTATGTTCTCACTATCATTGATTATCTTTTATAAACTGCCGGTAACGACTTTACATTTATGCCCTACCTCCTTATCAGTTATAATAGAAAAATGCTCTTATGAATAGGGGAAGGTGGGGAAGATGCCCTGCTTAAGAACAATGTGGATTTACTTATTTAAAACTGTTTCATGGTCTCTGTAGTTCGTAAGGACCATGCAAAACCGTTCTAAATCCAAACAGTTGTAGGAAATTAAATCAAACTTTTCTATGCCAAGCTACTCTCTTTTATCTTATCTGACATTTAAAGTTTCATTTGATTTGAATTCTTATGACTGACCAGCACGTTTTGATGCAGGCATGTTGCTGGGTCAGCATGTTTGGTTGGTCTTGGAACAACAATCCTGTCAAGTTATAACCCAAACCCTAATCACAACCTTACACTTAAACTAGAAGAAATGTATAGATTGATGTTTAACCCTCACACCTGAAATAATATCCTTCTTCATTCAATTGATGCCATATGTAAAAATGATACAAATATACAAACTGAGCCTGCAAATGCTATGATATTTTCAGGCAAACTACAGGGTAATATCATTTTTCAACCCGATTACGATTACGATTATGCACAGTTTAATAAAACAGCATATTTAGGATTATGGATATGTTTTGGGTTTGCGAAGTTCTTATAATAAAGAGAACAGAAATGTGCATATTTGGCAATCTTGCAATGTCCTGGTGCTGTTTTGAATGAATGCACATTTAGAAGAAGAAAAAAAGTGGAAAAACACGTACACAAGCACCTTTGCTTCTGATTTGTTCTAGTCTTTCAGATGGTTTCTGGTTGATTCCCAGCACTGGCTTTTTTTAATAGATCAGATTAAAGGACGATTTTATTTAACTAATGAACGAAGTGCTGAGGGACTAGATGACCCCATTTAGAAGGAAACCTCACGGGACAGGGCAGTCAGTGTGTTTATGTCCCATCTGTACTCTTCTGCAGCACATCCAAACAAACCTCCGTCCTCCACCCCCATTCTCTCTCCTTCAGATTTCTCACAGCGAGGTTGTCTCACCCCTGAAGATGAGTAATGGCAGAGTCATAGTGACACTTGTCCATTCATCATAATCAGAAGATAGCGCGCCAAAGCAGCACAGCACACAAGAGAAACACCATGAGAAGGGGAGTGATTCATTAGAGTAAGATATTAAACAACACTCTTTAGCATATGTGTCTTTAATTAGGATATAAAGACACCGCCCTCTGTCTCGCTGCCATTTTCTCCTCCTGGGTTTTATTCAAGCAAGCAACAAGGTACATTTTATTTCTTTCATTTCTTTTTTATTTTCTTTCTGACCATAATGACTAACTCACGGTAGGCACTATTTAATTTTTCACAAATTAAAACGAGACTGTGAGGAATAGATACAATTTATATTGTCTTATGGTCAAATGGTGTGTAAATTTCAGTTGTCAGACAATTTTAATGTTGTCTACAACCCACTGAACTGTTTAGCTCCTTACTGCCTCGTTTTCATTAAATAAATAAATATAGATACATACATAAGGTGCCTACCTTGACTTTGGCCCAGACAGTTCAACAGCAGTTGTTCTATCGTCTGTTAACCTGGTTTTACCTTACTTTGTTCTCCTTTTCTGGAGTTTCTTTCTTATATATTTTAATAAACAGATTAAACTTGTGCTATACTCTTTCGTTCTATCAATTAAATGGCAGAGACATATTTTAACGAGAACATTTTTAATGATCGATCTCTTTAATGTATTTTTTTCTGAAAAACAAATCTTTGTAACTCTCTGGCATTACCATTTACATAATTCTGTACATGAAAAAGAAAAAAAGCACTGCTTTAGATACAGAGTAACATTTTAAAACTAGAAAAAACCTTCAAAATAAAAATTAGAGGAGGTTTACATTACAAATTAGTAGTAAGACATTGTCTGAAGTGCAATGGTATAGCTCAGATGAGTTTAAAAGTGGAAAAAAAAGATGAAATAAAAATACTTCTCTATCTTAAACAAACAGCAATATCTTTACAGTGAGTAGAGACGTATCTTCTGATGTATTTAAAATAGTAAAAACATATTTACAAATAACTGTATCTGATATATATATCTTTTTCCATCACATATATGTCAGCACCAGTACGAAATAAAAAGAACAAAAAGATCAGCGCGATGACTTCAACAGAAATCAAAAACATGTTAATCTTGGTCCCAGATTGTTGATATTTGGTGAGACGGCAGGAGGACGTGGGCTTTACCCTCTCCATCTGCAATCCTCTTGACAGAGCAACATAACACTGCAAAACACTGAAGATGTGAATGCGTTCAATCTCCCATTTAGACAAAAATTTCTCACAAAAAAAAGGCAAGTCAGTCACAATGTTACATTCATGTTCATTCTTCAGAGAGCGGAAACTATAAAACAAGAGTTTGATTACAAAGACACCATGACTATAATACCATAATACCGTAGCAACACACAACAGAGCAGAAAAGATAGATGTTCTTATTTGTGTGGCATCTCATGGTAAACAGCAGAAAACTAAAGTCTGGCTAGTAAGATAACATTTTGAGACGTCATTTAAAATGAGTTGACAAACTCACAACAATGGTTCATAATCAGGGTCATAAATGAATGTATATTCCCAATAAAGAGAAAATGCCTTTATTAACAAATTAAGTCGATTTTTGTTTTTGTTTAAATTTAGTCACATTTGAAAGAGTTGAAAAGTTGTCTGCAATACAGTTGGCTTGATGGAGTCTTGATGTGCTTGTTTTTCCTCTGTCAGCCATTGTGTAGCAGGTAAAGGAGTGTCAGTGTGTTCAAGAGCTGGAAGTGGTGCAATGACTGAAATTAAACATTACAGAAACTAATAAATATTTGTCATTTGAAGAGTAAAATAAAAGATGAAAAGTGGTATGACCCATGAGCAGAAATACAGTATGCACGGTGTATTTTTTTTCTTATTAAAATATCTTCAACCAGTGTTCGCAAGCAATAATGTTCAGCTAAAGAAAGGAGAAAAAAAAACAGAATGTTGGGAAGCATTTAAATATTGGTTTAAATTTCTAGATGTATGAATTAAAACACTGAATTTGCCTCAGATTAAATGTCTGTGGGCAGTTAAAATCGCATCATAAATGTAACTTTGATACTTGAGTTCATGTTCTAGTTTCCTTTCTAGCTGCCATTGTGACTAAAGAAAACATCGTTCTCACAGTTTTAGGGAGGGGAGGGAGAAGTTTGTAGCTGCCAAATCTCTTCAAGCAATATTAACAAACACCTAGTTGACAAACACACACATGGCTTCACTCTTCTACTGACACCGGTCGCCTAGCGACAGCAGAGCATCCATCTTGCATGCACTGAGAGCACACAGAGTCTGATGTGTTTTGTTGTGATGCTCATAGTGCAAACACACACACACACACACACACACACACACACACGCAAGCACAAAGCAGAGAAAATGCAGAGGATGAACATGTCAAGAGCAGCGAAAAAGGGAGAGAGAGAAGATATGTAAGAGAAGAAAGAGGAGGTGTGGTGAACTGTTTGGTTTGGGAATAGGGATCCAATGTTGACAAAGGCCCACCTCATATTTTCACACACTCTTTCATACGTGAACAGGGTGTCAGAATAAGGGTGAACTAAAAACAATACATAAAAACATCCATAAAATCTTTCCCAATGTCATTTTGCAGGTTTTCAGTGCCTCTTGCCCTTAATCCAGCAGAAAGGATATAAGAGAAAAAAACACAGAAATGGATCAAATCCCAAATGTTATTTCTCAAAAAAAAAAAAAAAAAAAAAACAACACACCGAAAACCGGATCCTTGCTCGAGAAGCAACCCAAACAGAGAGGAATTGGTTTAAATATTGTGACAGCACACACATGTAATACACAACATGTAATATATTTCTTAGATTTGTCGACCATGTAATAAAAAAACCCCCAATAAAACGAATCACATTTTCCATAAAATTGTCCTGTTAAAAAATCCCTTAGGCTATTGGCTGGGGAAAAACTCTTCTATCCAACCTTCCGTTGAATCCAAATCTGTCCCATCTGATAAGCTGAACGAAACCCCGGCCCCAGCCCCTGATTGGCTGCTGTAACCGTATGCCAGGTCCTGACTGGACGTCCTCTGGTAGCCCTGAGGCTGACCCCCTGGCATGTACGGCCCACCCCCTCCCGATGTTCCCGGCATGCCCTGAGCAGGGCCCTGTCCGAAAGCAGCCATGTTGGGCACACCCTGGTTCATGCCTGGCATCACCATACCCCGCGGCTGGTTGGTCCTTGGTTGCCCTGCCATGTGCGGCATCATCGGCCCACCCATTGCCGCTGGGTTTATCGAACGCGGGTCCACCATAGTCTGTCCGCCCATCGCTTGTGCGAAATGTTGCTTGGCCATTCTTGGAGCCTGGCCACCTTGCATGGCGTATGCAGGGTTACTGTTAAACGCCACCATGTTGTTTGAAGTCCTTCCGCCCATGGCCTGCATGTTTTGCTGCTGCTGCCACGTCTGGCCTCCGCCTCCCATCATGCTTTGCAGTCTCTGAACTTTGGCCATCGGCTGCCCACCAGGGGCAACACCGGCTGATTTTATTTGCTGCTGCGGGAGGGACGGATTCATTAGCATTCCCTGCCCATACCCGCCTCCTCCAGTGCCTCCGCCGACCATCCCTTGCCCGCCGGCGCCCCCTTGTCTCTGCGCCATCAACATGCCGGGCTGGTTGGGATGGTGCTGCTGTTGCTGCTGGAGCATTTGGCCCATGTTTGGGTTCATACCTTGGTACATCCCGGTCTGTGTACCTGCCTGGCCTCCATAGGCCATGCTCATGTCACCCTGTGAAGGCATGGCGCCCGAATTTTGGACGGGTGTCATCTGCAGTATCCCAGGGTTTTGTTGTTGCTGCTGCTGCAGAAGTCGAGCGTTGCGCATGTTCTGCAGTGTCTGGTTCCTTGCTGCCATCTCCTGGGGCGTGCCTAAAATAATTTACAATTAAATAATATTAACTGACATCTGATGTTCTCATTACTTTTCCAGTATATCAAAGACTTGTTTCAATTAAAGTCAAATGGCATAAGGATACACTCTCAAAAGCATAGTGAATCACTGTCAATTGTATATGACGACATAAACTGCACACTGAAATCTCCAGATGTCTGTGCATCAAATTAATAATTCCATGTTCGACACCTTAGAGCTTCAATGAACACATATGTATTACATGTTAAAATGATGTTGACGGAAAATTTCGCTATAAATCTAAATAAAATTTAGCTTTAGATTTTCTGCCTTACAGCCCCAACACACATGACTGAAAAATACTGCTTTTCAGCATAATTTGAGCTTATGAAGCTACATTTCTGATATTGTTGTCAGATTTGACTGTTGATAAGAAATATTGTATTAAATTGTAACTCCAACAGACTTTAGTTTGGGTGAATGGATGTGTGTGTTATACTGCTTCATTAGAAATGCTGGCAGATGCACTGGGTGTTGAAGTGGCCAGGCAGTATTTTAAAGTGTCAATAAGGTGGCACTGAGGAAGAGCTTTTGTCTCAAAAACGTTTTGCACTTTTCACTTTTTTATGGCCTCTGAATAAGCATTAAATAAAAGATTTTGAGGAGGTTATAGCCCTGCATATAACCGTGTGCGGATTGTCATTTCTGCTGGCTTCATGTTGATTTTGGATCTATGCACTAATTGTGTGTCTTTGGATATCTGACGCTGCTCCTCTTCTGTGACTTTAAAGTGTCAATGAAAAAATAATTTCTTTTCATTTTGAAATCGAGAAAAGCATTTATAGGTTTAAAGGAGGAGTTGTGATTTACTTCAGGTCCTTACATTGCTTATATATTAACACCATAAGCCATTTGGCCACAAAGTAATGCGGTCATTATATATAGTGGCAAAGTGTTTAGTGTTTGGGCATGGATATTTTTTGTGTATTTGTATGTGTGCCTTGCCTTGAAACTGCTGGAGCGGGTATGGATTCCTCTGTGCCTGACTCATCTGTCTGGGGAGATGCTGCTGCTGTTGTAACTGGAAAAAGAAAGCAAGCAAAGCAGAAAAAATGCATGAATATCAAAATTCCTTATCAATAATCACAAACAACTGAACAGAAAGCTGAACTCAGAAGCCACGAAGGGTCAGCAGCTGCTTGCACACTCATAAAGGTGACTATTTTATAGGAGTATAAACAAAAGCCCAGCACTATCACCTGTTCTGCCAGCATGTGCTGCTGCTGCTGCTGTTGTCTCTGTTCTCTCATAAGCTGTGCTTTCTGCTGCTCCATCAGATGGAGCTGGACCCTCTTTTCTTGCTCCATAGCCATCATCTGCTTCATCATGGCTGCCTGTTGTTGCTGCTGTGGATTGGGCATATAACTGCCGGGCCCTGCCCCGTTAGGCCCTGCTGAGGTCACTCCTCCCGGTCCTCCATGAGGTGGCTGGACTCCACCAGCCTGTCGCGGCAGTCCAACCACACCTTCCTACAAGCACAAGAAAAGAGAGCTGATCAGAGAGTGTTCTGTATAACAGACGATTCATTTAATCTATTCAGTCATTAAATTATTGACAGCTAAGACACATAATACTGTTCTAATTGCTTAACTGATTATTTTCAGGTTGAATTGTCATTTGATCTCTGGGAACTGGCTTCATTGGTACTAAATTAAACAATATATATTACATAAACTGTTCAAAAGTAAAAAAAAAATGGTATACTGTTATTCAGAAAGGATGCATTAAACAGATCAAAAGTGACAGTAAATGTTACAAGAATGTTAGAGTAATGTCACAAAAGATTTATATTTCAAATAATTGCTGCTCTTTTGAACATGTATTATTCGTTAAAAAATCCTGAAAAATGCATAATGGTTTCCACAAAAATACTGATAAGAAGCATGATGAAGGATCATGTGACACTGAAGACTGGAGTAATGCCAGCTGAAAATTCAGCTTTATTATTCACAGGAATAAATTACAGTGTAAAATACATGAAAATAGAAAAAAATATATATACATATTTCACAGTATTACAGTTTTTACTCTATTTCTGATCAAATAAATGTATCCTTTGTGAGAATAAGAGACTTCACATGTAAATACATTTAAATTTAATACTGCAGTAAAAACAATGTTAACATCAATTATGTAAATGGACGTGTCCTTTCCATACCGAGACTTTCAAAAATACTTTGGCCAAGAATAACTGTAGAATATATTTTTACAATGTCATAAATTAAACTCGGTACACTTTCATTAAAATTCATTTCCTAATGAACAAAAATAAAAACTCGCAAATTTTAAGGAACACCAAAGATGATAGGAGCTCTTTATACCCCTCTGAATAGTGGTTAAGATAATATAAATTTACTTTTACTACACTGGAAACAGACTGTGGTCTTGTCTGAGACAATATAAACTGAAATCCAAAACAAAGAGCCATGAGACCCAGACCATGTGTTATGAACTTATAAGATCTGACGTCCAAGAAAACTAAACTGAGACACCAAGTAACTATGTTTTCAGGCCTTTTACTACTTTTTTATAGGAACAGTGAGAGCTAGGATAGAGAATGTTAGGCAGAGGAGAGGGGAACTGTTGCAAACTGGATTCAAACTCACATCATCCGCGCAAGCACCAGTGTGCCCGAGCACATTCACTAACCGCAAGGCTCCAATCTGGAGCGATCATTTTATTCAAACAAGCTCTCCACGAGGCTCTTATAACAGAATAAATAATGAAGCACAAACATGCACACGCCACAGGAGACTGTTCAGATAAATCTAGACCAGACCGGTCAATGAGCGCAAATCTGTGTGTAGACAGCTGGATCTCTTCTGTTAACCAGTCATGCTGCCCAAACCTGCGCCGATCAGCAGGTATGTATCTGTGTTGAACGCTGGACAGGCCAGAGGGGGGCAGTGTTGATCCCCCCCCCCCCAACTCCTTCATTCTCTTTCTCTCACTCCCTTTTTGAGTCGTCATCTATCTCTATTTCTTCCACCTCTGTGCCCATGTCTCCATTCCGTTCTCCATCTTTCCCTCCCTTCCTCCACATTTCCCTTTACCTCCTTTCTTTTTCTTCTCTTTCACCCTCACCGCCTTACATACTCTTTTTCATTACGATCCCCTCATCCCCCCCTTTCCCTTCAGCTCTCTCTGCAGATGGCTTAATCATGAGTGGTGTAAAAGATGTGTCTCCCTTCTTCCTGCCGGATAATGTGTGTGAGCCAAAGACTCCTCAGCCGAGCATGGAGAGAGAAAGAGATGAGGGGTGAGAGAAAAGGACTCAAATGACAGAAAAACATTAAAGAGAGGGAGAGAGAAAAAAACAGGAAAGAGAGACAGAGATAGAGAGAGAGAGAAAGCAGGTAGCCAGGCAACAGTGGCTGTAATGTTGAGCAGATGGTGCTCATAGGAGCCATGATGGACGACAGCGGGCAGCAGCTGAGAGAGAGAGAGAGAGAGAGAGAGAGAGAGAGAGACCGAGCGAGAGCAGCGTAAATTAAGTCTCTCTTTCATCCTCTCTTCCTTTCTCCATTGCTGATTCCATATCCATCTTTTCTCCTTCGTTCACACATGTTTGAACCACTCTTGATCCTACTGTTCGTGCTTTGTCATCTTTCTCTGAAACTAAACTGTCAACCGAAAAGATTGTTGAAGACTGTATGGGAGGATCAGTGCAAATACAGTAAGAGTGTTTTGTATAATAAGATTGTTTATAAACTGACAATGATTACTGAACTTGAAAATGTTACTGAAAGGTGTAGTAGTGCGTATTTTCTGCAGCTCTAGCAAAACCAAAAAAGTAATTAGGGGAATCTGTTTCCAAACAGGTTTCCAGGATATTCCTACTGCCAATGTTTAGGCAAACAAGTAGCCCCGCCCCCAAACGCATGCCATTGGTCTAGCCAGAAGCTGTCATGGTGGATTGCCCAATCAAACAGTGATGTTTTGAAACCACCACAGAACTTACACTCCGCAAAGACATCAAATGGTTCAATTACATTTACTTACTAACGTTTCAAGTTCGAGAAATTTTGAGAGGGGAAATTTTAAACTAAAATTTGTAATTTCTGTATCACCAGCATCACCAAATGGAACTGAAAATAACTAAAATAATGACTTCCTGCACAATCTGAATCTGCCATTGGTCAGCCAAACAGATAGTCCCTCCCCAACCACACAAAATTAGTTGTTGCTGTTGTTAGGCTGGTCAGGAATCAAACAATCATAATGTTTTGCTAGTGCCACAGAGTCAGAGTATTTAGATTCTTAGGAGAAATCAGCCTACAAAAATGGCTTACGTACAGTTGTCTAAGCACATTAAGATGAAAGTATTTTAAAATCTAAATGACACTCTCAGCTAGGTGAAAGTATTAAAGTCATCATGAAATCAAAATGGAAAATTCTTATTTTTTAATGGAATACTGTAGTGTTTATTACAAATAATTTATCCGTGCACTTCATTATTTTTTTTTTAATTCATGTGCCCTCATAATCTTTAATAAAAAATTTTAACCTCCCCTCCCCCTCAAAACAACAACTCTTCAGGTCACGAGCAGTGTTGCCAACTTAGCAATTTTGTTGCTAAATTTAGCAACTTTTCAGACTACCCTAGCAACTTTTTCTTCCAAAAGCACCTAGCAACAAATTTAGCAATTTTAAAAAATTGATTTGGCAACCTTTAGCAACTTTTGATAAGTGACACATTTTCCATCCAAATTACACAAAAAGAGGAAACCACTGATGCCTAGCAGTACACACATCATGTGAATTGAGTTAGCTGCTATTTGCAATTGTTCAATTTAATAATAATAATTGAATAATTGTTCATTTATGATACACTTTGTTAATAGCTTGTACCTGCGATTGTTAATCAGTTAGTATTCTGTAAGAAAAATTGAAAATCTTTCAGGACATTATCCATTATACATCATCCATTGTAACCCGAAAACACAAAATACAATGCGTAATGTAAAATGCAGGTAAAAACCATTAACGAAAATTTCTTTCATCTTACATAGTACGTGCCTTATTTTTACTACTTTTCTTAAGTGTAGCCATACTAACTAACTACTAATAGCACGGCTTAAAGCATATTATTTGAGAATGTGTAGAATTACTAGTTTACTAGCTATTAAAAAAACTTAAATTGTAATCATTCAAAAATGTGTACGTTTTCAATAATTCAATGTATTTAAAAATAGTTATTTATATTTTAATATTATATCATGCATATTATTTTACAAACAAATCTAAATGAACATACATAAAATATATTTTTTGCTGAGATTTGATGATGTGACAATTTTGCGTCGTGATTATGCAATGACATCACAACGTCATTTAGCAACTTTTAGCAACAAATCGACCATCCTTTAGCAACTTTCTCTGAAAATTAGTTGGCAACACTGGTCACGAGCTATGGCGCAAGGGCGGAGCTATCTGGAACTGCCAGCAGCTGCAGTGACATCAGTGACGTTTGGAATAAACGACAGGGGGAAAAGCTGAAGCTGATGCTTCAATTTATAGCACTGACACCAGTCATGAGGGAGTACGTTACCCCTAAACATTGAAAAGATATTAGGATATTACGACAACATTACTCTTAGGACATCGCAAACTAATTTTTTTCATGAATATGACTTAACCTGATGGAGGACGCGCTCAGTCATTCAGGCAGTCTCTCTCTCCCTCTCTCGTTTTGTGCCGTTGATCATCGTTGTCATCCTTAATAAATAAAACATTTATTCATGCTTGATGCCGGCTGTGAATCCAGTGGAGAGAAATCCCCCACCACTAACTGCAAACTGGCATTCAGATCTGCCTCCATTTTGTTAGCAATGCCCCAGCTTCCCAACGATCCAATCAATTCCCGAAGGACGAAATCAAGTCCCACCCTCTCATTTCAGATGCCGTTTCACTCGGATATACGTCACAGTAGAGAAGAAAAGACAATCGCAACTTCCGTTTCATGCCGACTTTAAGTGCAAGGTTTTACCAAAGGCAACAAACAAACACAAACAGGCAAGACTATCCGATGATGGCAAACTCTAAATATTCAGCTCATCTGCAGTTGTTAAAGGTGTTGGAGGATGTGCTAAGGAAAACAGCTCACTGCAGTTTGCACAAAACAATACATAGTGCAATAGAGAGAGTCAGAGTGATTGCTTTCATTGATCTCATGTATACACACACAAACACACATTGATTACCAGTAGTGAGCCTTGGCCCAGATCAGACACTAATCTGAGGGGCTTGCTCACAACATCCCCTCTAATAATACGCCACGCGCCAACACACAGCCCTCATGAGGGTGTTTGGGAGTGTGGGTGGTGGTAGTAGTGACTGGCCAATTCAACAAATCTGAGCTGAATACTGACAGACGAGCACATAAACTCAAGCTATGACAAATGTTAAAGAATTTTGGCAATACCAAAGATGATGCATAAATTTAGCTTCGGCTGATCATTTGCAAGTTCAGGCTCAATATGGCTTAAAGACTCAAGGGAGGAAGTTTCAACTGCTCTCAACTGGTTGACAGATTTTTGAATGCCTGAAATCAAGAGAGCAGGGTGGTGGCATATTTATACTTACACACTTCCTATAACTACTGCTCTTATATTTATGCATGATGTTTTTATGCAAAACAGCTTGGTGCTTTAATCAAGTTAATCATGCAATCCCTGGTAATTGAACTCCGACCATCGCATGGTATGTTCTACTGTTACTCTCAAGCAGCACTATCCTTAGAAGGATTGATTAAACAGAATGATGAAATAAAAATACACTACAACAAAGGTGTGGAGTGGCCACTGTCTATCAAAACCACCAGGTGCTGCTGCCTCCATCATATTATTTGCTTGAATATCAATCACGTCAAATCTACTGAGAGCATAAACAAATGAGAGCTTGGCAGGCACAGTATCACAAGCCAAAACCAAGAACTCACAAATTCAGATTGCAATTACATCACAAATGGCGCTTTTCCACTGCGTGGTACGACTCGGTTCGGCACGGCACGGCACGGCTCGGCTCGGTTTGCGTTTCCACTGCAGCTTAGTACCACTTTAGAGTGGGTGGGATTATTCACATGTCGTTACAGTTGCGCCGCCTCTACTGCCGCGACTCCTGAAAAACTTTTTTCATTCCACGTCGCCCCATCAAGCTCTCGCTGGATCCGCTCCACTGCTATCAACGAGAGGAATGTTTGTACTTCCTCAAGACAACGAAACCGCCATTTTTTGGTTGTTAAAAAAAGGTGTGCTCGTTCAAAATAGTTGTATCCGATCCTTTGCTGGCTGTGCTGATTTAAATCTAGCAGTTCTGTTGTGTTTGTGTCGCAAGTTCAGTGACGCAGGTAGTGACGATCCTCTCCGGCCAATCCGTGATCAGCAGAGTTTACACGTCACGTTTTGGTAACGGTACGGTTCACTTGGAACCTCAACCAAGGTGGTACTAAAAAAAAAAAGTACCACGTACCAGTGGAAAACCCTCCAAAAAGTGAACCATACCGTGCCGTACCATGCAGTGAAAAAAAGCCAAAATTGACCACAAACAAAAGAATATTTCATATTATCCATATATCTACTGGTGCAATGACAAAGAACAAAGAAATGCCCAAGTAGCCATTCTTTTGTGTGTTAAAATCTCCATAACACACCTGTTATGAGGTAGGACTGGCTGTGCTGCAGCCCACCCCCTCATTTCCCACTCTTCCGTCCCCTACTCCACAAACTCTCCACCTCTCTACCCCCAACCTTCTGCCCTCCCCTTCCTCCCCATGTTGCGTTATCTCTCCCAGCTTCTATATTCCCTTTCTCGCGCTCTCTATTCCTCTGCACAGAAGCCATTAGTGGTGGCCGTAAAGCCATATTTCCGTCTACAGCTCAATTACACGCACACACACTCACGCGTGGCACAAAAGTGTTTTTTTTTTTTTTTTTTTTCCGAGCCTTTCATGAGCATTATGGATAGAAATCCATCCGCAGATCCTGCACTCTACTTTCTCCATATGAATCCCTAATAAACAATTCCAGTAAACAGACTTTTTCATTTTCAAATGATGACATTAACCCACAGATTTCTGTTTATGTTCATTTCAGCAGCCAAAGTGGATGACGACATCTACAAAATCAGAGCAGTTACTTAAAACAGTGAGAAATCAAATTAAATGATCGCTCTTTGAGAAAGACTGGCGTTAAAATGCAACAGATACAGTGTCTGAATGAGGCTACTTGTTTTCCTTTGTTTGGACAAGTCTGCGGCGTGAAATTGTGCATTGTTCATTGGCTGCACCTCAAAGTTTCAGAAATAAATACTGAGCACACGCGGCTCAATTAAACACAAATGGACTCGCTCTGTGTGGATCTACAGGTAGAGGTAAGATGAGAAAATGATGAAATCTGATGTAAGGACGAGAAAGGAAAGACAACAGAAGCAAAGCGAAATAGAGGTCTCCCTTATGCTTCCTCGCTGTTACGCTCACTCTTCCTGTCTAACACTCTCCTTTTTTCTTTATGGAGGATAAAATGCAGTATTTGGAGCAATAAGCTATTCTGTTCTACTTTTTTAAAGGAAAAGTTAAGGAATTCCATAAAGAGGCCCACACAAAATCAGATTCCGAGTGCCAGACATTCATAAAGTTCTACACATTTACTACATCATTATTAAATATTTTGGGTCATTTGTTCATGTTTTCAGATATGAATAATAATGCAACATGTCTTCAGAATTTCACAGGTTTTTCTCCAACACCAGCATAGAAAGCGCAGGAGAAGTATGCAGATTTGCATGCGTATGTGCGACCTGCATGTGTCATACAATATGCAGATTTACCCTTAAAACACAACAGAATTCAGAGTTGTATGTCACAACAGGTGCTTGCGCGTGTCTGTTTCAAAATCTTCTCTCATTCTTTCTCCTCTTATCTCTCCTTTGTTTCTCGCAGCTGTGCCTTGTTGAAAGCGATCATGACTAATTATTCAAGGCTCAACAGATGCAGAAATTATGATGAACTTTATTATCCGAGTGAGAGAATGAGAGAGAGAGAAAGAGTGGAGGGAAATGTTTTAAGCTGTTGAAACGGTGTTTGATTGGTGAAGGGTTTTTAAGTGTGTCTGTGACAGATTAATTGTCATCTTTTACTGTCTCACTTTCCTGGGATGAGTGAACCAATCATGGCTCTTCTCTAAAGAGATCTCCTTTTTTTATTGTCCAACATTCCCACACAGGGAGGCAAGCTCAGGCTCTGATAAATTGAGTGTGTGTACGTGTGGAATGAGGGAAGCAGAGTACGTCAATAGTACATGTGAGCTTTGTTTCAAATCCTAGTGAGCTGCCTACCTAGAGAGCATTTTAAGGCATCATAGGCATGCAACCAATGCACCAAAAAGAACAAAAAAAGGTAGAGAGAAAAAAGTTAAAAAAAAACCACCAAAATTATTTGGTTACCAACATTTTTCAAAATATCTTCTTCTATGTTCAACATAGGAAAGTTACACAGGTCTGGAAGCCATAGAGAGCTAAACTGACAGAAATCTTCCTTTTTTGGGTGAACTATCCCTAAATTCCTTGTTTTATTCATCTTGAAGATACCTTATTTAAGCCCAAATCTAAGGCAGTGCTGACCCACAGCACAAAAGGCAATCCCACAATGCACTGCAACAATGTTCATTAAAAAATCGAACTTTATGTAACAATAACAACAAATAGACTATTTCACGCGACATATGCACATCCTTTGCATTTTTATGCTTATCTGTGTGTCAAGCTGTTAGCTTAGCAACACGCAACTCCATTGGAACCAATTGTGAGTTGGGCCTCTGTGCATTTCCAGCGCTATATGTGTGACGCAAAGAAGTGCTGCCTATGTAAAGTGTCCCAAATCACTCACTAGTGACATTTCAGAAGCTGCCTTAAAAGGTAGCTGTCTATATAGCGCTAGGTTTTCGGAAAGGAGCCACATTGTTTAAAATCACATTTGAAATATGATGGCCAGTACAAATCGCGTGTGTCTTACTCGTGATGTTGACCGCGCACTCGCAAGCTACGCCGTAGGCTTTAGGTGTTCGGTTTCACACCACACACCCCCGCCACCCGCTCCCAGGCACTTTTTCTCCTGAGCAGCAATTACCAGGGCCTTGATTTATGTGTCCAGTCAAAGAAGCCTCCTCCCCCTCTCTTTTCCTCCCTCTCTTGCAGGCCTTTTATCAGCAAGTCACTCTCTAACAGCACCACAGCCACCCCGGAGACAGACCTCATCAGATAACTCACACGCACGTATGCACGCAATTAAATCTTTAAGAAAAAGGCCTCATCCTCTCGGGACGGGGTGTAATCATTTAAGTTTCTGAGAGCGTAGCATCCACACACGCACGTATACGTATGCATCGTGTTGTATGTTAATGCGGAGGGCACCACACACGCACTCTCTCTCTGTCTTGCGTGTTCTGTCTATAGTGAGAGATGGGTGGGGGGAGGGGCTGAAGAATGCACGGCCTCGGGGGGGCTTCCGATGCTAAGGAGATCGGAGGGAGAGAGAGAGACAGAGTGGTGGAGAGGAAAAGGGAGCTTTTTTAAACACTCCCGGCCACACTTACGAGCGCATAGGGAAATAGAGAGAGGGTAAATGTTTTAAGACACGACACCATTGACACCACACACACACACACACACACACACACACACACACACAACACCACACACCTCAAAAGAGCCGTTCGTGGGCGAGACTCTGACACACACTCGTTTGACAAGGAGAAGGAAAGGCAGAGAGGAAGAGACGAGGTGTCTTTTTTCTACAGCGTGACAGTGTTGACGGCTAGGAATGTCATTGTGGGCAACGAGAGGGAATTACCAGACATGAAGCAAACTAATTACTGGCTGATTCACTAATTACCTCCAGAGAACGCGACGGAGAGAGAGCTGCTAAGTGAGCATCTCCCCTCCTGTCATGAAATAATGGGAGAGGAAAAGAACAGCAGCCTGACACAATGTGCTTCGTGACATCATAATGAGAAATGAACAAAGGCCCATTTGTTGCGTTTTTCTTAAACAAATGTTGCCATATATACCTGTAGGTTTAAAACTAGAACTACTGTAAACACACGTAAAAAAAAAAACTTCTTAGGTGCATTTCACAATGTCTGGATTGCTTATACTTGCTGTTGATGTTTGGTTCAACATATACTTGGGTTTTTACAGTACAACCTTTCAAAGTATACTCCATTTGATAGTGTGAGCTTGACATATGCGCAGTAGAACAAACTAATTATTGTCCAGTGTTTGCATTTTTTTCCCCAAAAAAATTTATGAACGAAAATAATGTAGGCCTATTCGAACTCATTTAAAGTAGAGTTGCAGGTGTCATTTAATCCCCCAAAACAAGCACTTAATGCAGGTGTCTATTGTTTTTTGCCATCTTCAGTAGTTTGTTCTTGTTCTGTCTCTTCTACTTCATTTCCAACTTTGAAACAACAGTGGGAATCAGTGTTGCCTCCTTGTGGACAAACTACTGTAATTAGTGCATGTTAGCATGGATAGAAACACACACACAGACATGCACACTGATGACCAAATTCACGTCACTCAGACTGAAAACATACCCTAGCGTACGAGTAAAAAAGTATATTTTCTTATTAGTATATATTATTTACTTATTAGTATATTAAAGTGTATTTCAACTCACGGATCATACTTCATACCTGTTGAGTTCCCATGTATAAATGGATTTGACTGATAAACAAGATATGTGTGTTGTAGGGCTGGGCGATATGACGATATTATCGTATTATCGACATTATCGGAAAAAAGACAAATGATAAACCTAGTAAGTTGCAAAAAATATTTTACATAGCCCCATAGTCACTATACAGGTCTTTTTGCATGCAAGAATGAAATAATTTAGTAGGAGGGTTGGCAATGGACAAGCTATTCCAATTTCGTAAATTCAGATCAGATTTGCGTAATGTTATGAATCAAATTACTTGTTATAAAATTACATTCGATTTCTGCTTCTCAATTTCTCTGTATGCAGCATTTATTGTGATTGCAAAAGATTCAACTACAAGACGAAATAGAACTCACATTTCTCCATAGAGGAACTATGTTTTCTCCTTTGGCCAGCACACACACACCCACACACACCCCACACACACACACACACGACACAGGCCACACACACACACACACACACACACACACACACCACACACAGGTTTGTTTTTGTGAAAAGTGGGGACATCCCATAGGCGTAATGGTTTTTATACTGTACATACTGTATATTCTATTGCCCTACACCACCCTACCCCTAAACCTACCCCTTACAGGACCTTTGTGCTATTTTCAGATTTTCAATGCAACTCCAATTCTTTTTGGTGATTTATAGCATTTTGAAAAGTGGGGACATGTGGGTAATCGCTCCACTGAAAATTCCACCTTCTCCTTTTATACCCATCGTCATACCTATCTCGTCATTAATACAAAATTTAATGTGTCCTCATACTTGTCCACAACCGCTCGCCACCAACCACACACACAAAAGCCGCCCATCTTATCACTTGTGACACACTGGACTAACCTCTCTCTTCCTCAGCCATTCTTACACATTCCGACGTTACACAGCCTCCCCCAGAATCTACACTCAAAAGCCATTTTCACCAGAAATTGCCACAGGGCGCAACCGTTCATGTCTTCCCGTGAACGTAAAGAGCTGAGAAAGAAAACAAGGTTGTATTGTACCGTGCACATTCGACCACGACCTCCCCCGCCCTCGGCGCCCCGCCAGTCATTAAAATCGTTAATCCAAGAACCAAAAGAAATTCCCTCCCTTATATACCTTGAGACATTGAATCCACTTCTTGTAAACCTCAGTATTTATATTTTAATTTTGCCCTGTTGTCTCGCTGCGACATACTGTAATGGCAACCGATTGCCACTGCAGACCCACTCCTTCGTTTGCAATGATTTTTCGGAGATGCCGCTATCCAATATAATTTTATCCTTATTTAGGATAGCAGACCTATTCTCTATTTTGCAGCTGCAGTATCTAGGTAAAAGTTAAACACAGCAAAAGGCCCAATAGTAGTCACTCACGGCAAATTGGTTTCGCGTGCTTTCTGAATATTCTTTAAACAGACTGTATAAATGAGGAAAACCCCAAACATGAAAGGTATAGATTAAAATACTCAAATTCCTTCATGCACATTTTAGTGCAATCTTTTAACAAGATTTTTTAAAAAAAAACCGTTATTTTTTACATTAAATTGCTTAATTAAGCCTGATATTACCCTATAACTTCTCTAGTTTGACGGATGAAGACATTAGTTAGGCTTCTCATCTCACCCCTCAACAATGCAACAGCAGTTCGGAGGTTCGTAGCACTCCCTGCATATTATATTAGTGCGGCCATTGGTATTTTTTGATTACTAAAATACAAATTTAAAATACCATACAAACATTAAATTAAATGACCCTCGCTCGTTCTAAATACATAAAGCACCGTTATTTTTATCTTTAGTTAAAAAACGAGGCCCAAAACGAACCGCTGAATCACGCCTCCTAACTAGGACTACCTAACAGGGGGGAAAAAAGTCAACGTATTATGCTCCGAATTTTTCCTTTTTATTTTAAAAATTTAATAACTAAAAAAAAATATTAAAAATAAAATAAAACATAATCCCTAGCCACTTATTTTAGTTTAGTCATACTGATATTATCAATACGTTTAGCTATTACTACACGTTCTAAAAACCACGTCGTGCAATTGTTAGTAATCAAGAAATTAACTTAACCGATTATATTACAATTACGAAACTTCTACACCAGCTTATGCCAAAAATCCCAGAGAGAAAACATCGGTAAATAGGCATATTTTATTCAAGACATCACTATATGACATCAACAAGCATTTATCATTCTTACAATTACCGCCACAATGTTCAACTTCACCATGATGAACTTAAAATGGGATTCTATTATTTTTCCTCAACAGTTCTCCACACAATGAAATTTATTTCAAACACAAATTTGATAAGAACAGAGTGGGAATTATTAGCAAAACCAAAATAACAGCAAAGCTAATGTTTTCGGTTAGTTTAAGCACAAACTGAGAAAAGTAAAACCAAACTTTGTGGCAATAATTAAGACCAAACTGAACATGGTGTGTGTTTATGGTGCATGTCGGCAATGTTGTCTTGGCGGGGGCGGGGCGTGGTGGAAGTGGGGCTTAGGTAGACGATATTATTGGATATCGTGATATTTTTAAAGGTGATTATCGATAAGATCTTTTTGACATATCGCCCAGCCCTAGCGTGTTGCTTATTGTGCTCTTGCTCCAGTCTTTTAAATGATGTTAAACATATATAATTAATCTTAAACTAAACTGTAAAGCACTGATAGCTCTACTACTATAAATATTAAGAATTTTGCATAAACACGTAAATTACATACAATGAAATGATTGTCAATAAAAGTAAAACATTTAATACAAAATAAAAGGTTTGTTCTCATATTATTCATCAGAATATCTCTTTTCGTGCCTGAAAATGTCTGGATTTTTAAGTCTTCTTGTAGAGACTGCGGAGAGATTTTAAATGATGTTTAGTCAACTAGGCGGCTATAGCACACTGAAAATATACGTATCCGGACCATGCAAGCCGCACTACTTTAAAACGTAAATGCATCACGAAGTTCAGTGCAAGTAGACCACTAAGGGTCCTTACGGTGCGTTTGCTGTCCTGAAAACCACCACGCCCAAAGGTGATATTGTGGCTCCTGAGAGGGTCATGTCTATATTGATTTCCTCTCTTACTGCTAAAAAGGGAGAAACACCATGCAAGAGAGAGAGAGAGAGAGAGAAAGAAAGAAACAAGAATATGACCACGGCAGAGATGTCAGAGAGGAGTGGTAATTACTTAGATAAAGAGACAGAGCGAGGGAGTGAACGAAAGAGAGACTGTGTGACAGAGTGTGAAAAGAGAGCGAGGAAAGGAGGGAATGCTGACACTAGCGGAGAGACAAAGATCTAGATAGAGGAGAGAAAGAGAGGAGGCCTCATTTGCACAGGGGGGGGGGGGGGTCTGTCTTGTGGATAGTCATAAGTTTTGCACTACAGCTCATAGCGTGCCTGTCGACCTTATCTAGCAGAGCTTATAGCGCCGGGGCCACTAGATCTCCCACACACTCCCACACGAGGGGAAAAGAGGTGAGGATGAAAGACACAGGTTAAAACCCTTAAATATCACTGGGATTTAGGTCTGAGAGAGACCGAGAGAGAGAGAGAGAGAGAGAGGGATACAATTAAAAGTAGTGTGAGTTCAGTAGAAAAGAAAATGTTATTTTATGTAGTGCACCATTTTATACTGTCAGTATAGTAAACATACAGTCAGGGTATTAAAATGAACTTTCTGCCACACTGTTCAAAAATGTTTCTTCTATTCAGCCCTAATTCTTAATGTACTTCTTGTTTATTGACAGGAAAATTATTTTGCTGGGTTCTGTTTCCCCTTAGATATTTGTGACAAAGTACAGGTCAAGGTCACTCACAGCAACACCACCATCACAAAAACAAAATAACACAATACACGTTTCTTTCATTTTAATTTCATGGCTCATTACAAAAAGTTTCCCACATAGGTCTATTTGTGCCTTTGATTTGAGATCTGCACATAAGTAAGTGTAAGATAAAAGTTATTACGATATTACATGTTAACCATGTTACACAGTTTCTAATAAAGTTAACAGCTGTCTAGTAGCTTATTAGCAAGTTTTATTTACTCACCTAAGCCAATTTTACTCATATTTGGCACTTGGTAAGTGTTCAATTTGGCATACAGCATTCAGCATTGAAAAACCCTCTCACTCACATGGATACTAAACGCATGTAAGCAATCATACACACATGAAATACCACCTGCAATTAAAGGGGTCATATGATGTTGCTAAAAAGAACATTATTTTGTGTATTTGGTGTAATGAAATGTGTTTATGCGGTTTAAGGTTAAAAAAACACATTATTTTCCACAAACTGTACATTATTGTTTCTCCTCTATGCCCCGCCTTTCTGAAACACTTTCGATTTTTACAAAGCTCATCGTTCTGAAAAGGGAGGTTTGCTCTGATTGGCCAGCTATCCAGTGCGTTGTGATTGGCCGAATACCTCAAGCGTGTGACGGAAATGTTACGTCCCTACCATACTTTGATGCCCTGTCCCGGCCGGAGCGATTAGACAAAAACATTAAAACCCATTATAAACGAGGCATTTGTTGTATCCAGTGGGGACATAATTACGGATTATAATGACTTATACTGTCTTTTTACGCGTTGCATTGCATCGCACCGCGTAAACATAAAACCATGTCTGCATTTGTGATCGGAGAAATGACAAACAATAAGTGCTACTCTACACTGCCCAAAAAACTCTCGTTTGATTTGTCAGTGGCAAATTCTTTAAATATAAAAAACTGACTTACAGTCTGTGAGTCAGAACAGCCGGCATTGTAGTCTACTCTACCAGGATCAGGAAACAGTCCTCCATAAAATGCGCTGGACACATCTGAATATTTGGGTTAAACGGTTCTGGAACAGTGTTGTAACTACAACTGTAGCGTCTGGACCACTCAAACACACAATATATATTTTGTTAGCTAGATTTAACAAATACTCTGTAACACCCCAGGAAGCCGAACAGGCCCCTGGTTCCATGGTAACCCTGACACCCGATACATTTACGACCTCCTGGAATTTAGGTGAAGAAAATCGCTTCCTTGCCTATAAGGAAAATCCACAAGGGAAGGACGTTTATTTACTAATTAATTAATAGGAAAACCTTTCCTATTGAATGAACACACATGATCCTTCAGATCATTGGGTATATTATTGTCATCGTGTATTTTGTCTTTGAAATTGTATACTGTTATTCAGGCTTATAATCGAAACACACTCCTGTCAGCTTACATATATATATCTCTACCATGTTTAGTACCTATGAATTCGTATTCGGATGATCTAATTGAGAGTGTATATTGTATGTTTACACCTACGCAACATATTAGTGTTCTAAGAGTCTTTAATAATTTTTATCCGAGTTTCATATGCAAATTACCATGCTTTCAAACAAAGGGCCATAAAAATGCCCCAGTATCTCAGAACTCCCACTTGAAATTCCGGACTTCCTCATTGGACAAGCACATCTTGAGAGGCGTGAATCTCTGCAAGCTTTAAAAGGCCACACTCCATGTGACCCGCCCATGTCGGTGGTTTGTTTTAATTCGAGAGGATGTGAGAAAACGCTCCAGGACACCCTAAGTTCGTGCCAGGCTTCTGCCTTGACTTTTCCATTCACCAAAGATCCTTTGACTCAACCTGGTTCTTTTCATCAATAACTTCAGCAAAGATCACCTGGAAACCTTAAGATTGCATCAGGAATCTCTTTCAGACAGACGAGACTCGCAAGTATCAACCTTAGTCTTATTAATTGCTACATTAAGTATCAGTTACACCTTTTAACAAAGGTGTGTTTGAACTAAGAAACTGACGTTTCACTCAGGTGTAGATCTGCTGAACATGCAAATGGTTCCATAAAATCATTCCTCCTTATGGCTCTTTCTTACTGAGTTTAAGCTTTAACCCTTTTCCTATACCCACTGTATGTGTGTGTGTGTGTGTGTATGTTTTGTAAGACCAGGTTTATTTTTTTTACCATTTAGGATGTTAGACCATTTTATGTGTTTATGTAGTATGTTGGTCTAGTTTAAGTGTTTATGTAGTTAATCAAACCTTACTTGTTCACACTTGACGTGGTTCATTGTTTTGCTTATAACTGGAGTCACTTAATCATGCATTTATGCTACAAGCTTTTCTAGAATTGTACAGTAAGGAAGTTATTCCCCTTAACCAGGAAATTAACATTCTTAGAATTGACAAGACAAGTTGACCTTAGGAGGTCGGCTAAATATCTACAGCGGATCTAAATATTTATAATTATTTATAACTAGTTATGATTAATTATTAATTTTTCCCATGAGCTGATTCGTTACACAACTTAACCACTGATTTCTAGTCAGTGTCCTCGTTTGGAAGGCCAACGAAGTCGTTTCCGCTTTACAACGGAAACAGCTGTCACACACCACGCGGGGGCCTAGAGTGAGCTGTGGCCCTAGAGGTGAGTGAGGAATGGCCGGAGGGCTTGAGTGAGCAGAGGCAGTGGGCGGGGGGCTGGGGGGTGGGGTGGGTGCGGAACGTCACGGTCCAGGGGGCGACTTGCGGCAAAACAGTTGACTACCCCTGGCTGGACATCTGCTTTCATCCACGCGAAAGGGGGGGGGCCGGATGGGGGTCTTTCGATCACAGCGGTGCGGTCTGAGATTGATGCGGTTTGCCTCCGCGACCAGCACGAATCAGCTCCAGGCATGACGAAGCTGATATCGTCCTCTTTTGGAAGGCCAACCAAAATAGTTTCGCTTTCACAACGAAACACAGCGCCTTCACGACATGGCGAGTGGCATCAACAATTCTACAGCAAGAATAAGTTATGCCTTCTTTCTTTGCATGAACTTTTGGGCGGCATTATGCAAATCTTCCCACATTGTGACGTAGACATGTGGGGGCGTGTTAGAACGAGCCGTTTTAGGTAGGCGTGGTTAAACCTAACTTTTATAAAGAATATCTCTTTAGATTTGAGACTTCAGTCTTTCACCTTTACAGATTTCTTTATGCAGCAAGAGCTTGTAAGACTCAAAAAAGAAAGGAAAAAATTGAAATCGCATCATATGACCCCTTTAAGCTTTTACTGTCAGTAGTAAAACTGACTCTGGCTTTTTCAATATCTAATGGTCATGAAAAAGACCAACTGCTTTCCTCTATTTCAATAAACACCTGAAGCCGTAGCCTCTGTATTGGCCAATTTGCAGCAACACTGCACCCACTTGAAGAGTCAAAACTGCTTCGATTTGAATTGTCACTCTCTCCCAATGAAGCACGCTAAACTGGGTGGGAGTTCAGAGAGCGTTCACAATATTTGGAACCATCCCTTCCTGGGATGTGCTGAAATACTTCCAAAATAAACTAGTTGTGGGTTGTCTGAACGATTAGTTGACTAGTCAGTTTTAAGGAAGCCTCGTTAAGTTGGTCTTACTGTCACTTTTTTGATAAATTTTATGTATCCTTGCTGAATAAAATTATATAAAAAAAGACCTGACCCCAAACGTTTTGGATGAATTCAGAGAGCATGCCAACAGTCTATCAGCTATTGTTAACATGATAAAACACACTGTTAGAACAGTCCAAATCGCTCTGAAAAGTTTCCACTAAGTTCATCACTATATAATCTTAAATATTACAAATATTAGGATTAACTAGTCAGTTTTTGCACAGCTACTTGACAAGTCCACTGTCCTGAATCATTCCTCTATCTCTCCACCAAAACATCCAAGCGACTTTTTTCAACTTTCACAGTTTTAACTACATAAAGTGTTACACGAGGCCAGTTTAAGATGTTTAGCTTAATAAAACCAGCAATGAGAAGACATGTAACATATGAATAAGATGGCCACAAGCCTTTTCACTCTTGAAAAGCTAAAAAGCTGTTAAAAGAGCACAAATATGATTGGTTCTAAGGTTGATGCATGTTCAAGTCTGAACTTGTCAAGTTAAACAAGCAAAAAAATCTCCTGTGTGACAGTGGATGTCTGATTGGATGCACAACTACATCCAAAGAAATGAGTTACATACTTAGAATTAGAGAACAATTTGCTCTACCAGGTTAAATATAATTAGTAAAAGTAATTTAGGAAAGGCAGTTAGACGCACACACACACCCAGAGTTGTGCATGAATTCCCAGGTGAGTCTGAAGACATGACCATCGCTATTTTTGTCTCTTCTACAAAAAAAAGAAAAGGAAAGAAACGGAAAAGGAGGAACGGAAACAAGACTCTAAATATAGTTCAATGTGACATTCCAGAAGAGAATAATACTCTTTCCCGCAGTTTGACCAGAGATTGAAAGAGTGAAGAGAAAGAAAAGAGCAAGACAGAGAATTAAGAAATGCAAGTGATAAGAATTACATAAACATGATATTAATGATTTCAAAGGCCTATTTTGAGTAATTACAGCATACTTCCACCTCGTTACTTCATTAACTTGCTAAGGAAAGGAAAATATTTGCCAAAGAATCATGACAATTTTAAAAGAATGTCAATAATCAAACTTTTTACAAGCTTGAAACAAACCTTCTTTAAGATGTCTAAAAAGATAGCCACAAAAACAGTTTACAAAATAATATTTCTGATGGCTACTCAAAACTAAGTTGGTTACAAACAACACATACTCCTCAATATACAGAGGCACACATAATATGTATAAAACTAACATTTAAAGTCCAAAAAAAAAAAAAGCGAAGAAAGATCCCCATTTATATTCAATGAGACAAAACGGCAAGCAGTTTTCATCTGCTGGAAATTAGCTGGATCCTGAAAAGTGGTCAGTCAATGAGATGAAAGTTTCAGAGGTGAAGCATGCCATAAAAATTATGACTTTTTTTTTTTCGTTTGGAATAACATGCACTGATGAAATGTGCCGAAACACCAGAAGTGTGTATAATGTGTAATTTTCATGCTGACTAAATCTAATTTATCTTGGCGTTCTGCATCAGTATTTCTGTGACACTTTAATTGCTGCTTTAGGTAATTACAAAGACTATAGATATACAAATACGGTTCACTCCTATTATTTATGAATGGGAGAAACTCCAATGCGCAATATGGTGGAATATGCCCCGCCTTCTAAGTGAAAGAGCCAATCGCTGATTGATAAATCATTGCGTCACTGCAGCTGCCATTAGAAGCTCCGGTTCTCATAGAAACCTGAGACTCACGCTTAGGACTGCACATGTGCATTGGCTGGTCTAGCTTGAAAAATAAGCTTTTTTAACAGTTTAAGCAGAATGAACAACATTCATGGGGCAGTTCATTTTAGATTTTGTTGCTGATTTGAAATATGTAATTTAATTGTGAGTTCAGCAGGCAGTTTTTGAGATTTAAGGATTCCCCCATTCATTTAGATAGGACTTGGTCTTGGATGCCCGAAATAGCTGCCCGGAGATGTTGCAAATATGCCCGCAGAGTTTGGTAATTATTGATGATGTACAGATTTAAGTTATGATCAGAGTCTTAACACATTTTTCCATGTTTAAATTCATTCCGCAGATGTTCCTGTAAAATCAGTGCAGAAAATGTGACAAATGTCCACAGGTCTAGTTGATGCACCTCACCAAGTAATTTTGCTTTGCAGCTAGTGTACAGTAAGAAGCCTGACCTTTTACTTGCAAGAGATGGAAAAGGGAGAGACAAGATAAGGTAAGAGCTTTTTCTGCCAGTTCAGCAGGAACTGTTTGTGCTATTCCAATCCAAGGGTGACATGTGGGAGGGCAGACATAATCAAACGCTCAAGAGCAGAGAAGCACAGAGAGATGAGATGAAGATGGTCCATTCTGACCAATCACACCCTGAGACTGACGAGCAAATCCATCTAGCTTAATAGCAGGCATCAGAAAGAAAGTCAGGAAGTGGCGTGGAGAACACATGAGAGAGAGTATTTAAGTATGCAGACTGTGTACCGACATATTTTTTTCCCTCAAACTCACACATTCGACTCCTAATTCTCCTCTCACTCCTCTCTGCTCTGGACACCATTGGTCTAGCAGACCGACATGAGCCAGCTTGTGTTTGATACATAAGCTCCAGAATGTTTTCGTACACAGAGAAAACTCGATCTGTGAGCGTCTAGAAGAAAGTACGAATGCAGTTGGGAAACTGAGAACTATGTCAGATTTAAGCTCCCCCAGCCACCGGCCACCGGTCTTGTCGTAGAGAAGACTAGGGTGTCACGGGTGTGATAGTTCCACTATGTACAATGACTAATGGAGGGACAGGCTATTCGCACACCCTCATGGATTTCTTGTCTCGCATTCATCTAGCAAGAGATTTTTGTATAGTTGAATATAGTCAAGGGAAGCTAGTACTATTCAAATAGATGGTATTCTCATCATGCAGGTATGTATATGACTATAAATACATTATCTTCCATTCGTCAGCATCCCTGCGCAAACAACTAGCATCATTCTATGATTCTATTTTATCTAATTGGGGTCTTTGTCTTTATATTCCATTTAACAAACCCCCCCATTGTATTCCATCTAACACTCGCACCTCTATATTCTATTTCTATTTATTGAATTCTACTCGTTTCCTTTTATTATCTAATAAAAAAGTTCATTGTTTCTCGGACACCTAGCACTCGCGATATTTGCTTATTCTACATGTTTTCGTTGTATTGTATTATTTAAAAATTAATGACCCTCTCATACTAACGTTCTCTATCTTTTGAGACTGTTCTACAGCCACTTATATATTGCGATTTTGTGGCTTGATTGCTTAATTGTCCTCATTTGTAAGTGCTTTGGATAAAAGTGTCTGCTAAATCACTAAATGTAAATGTAAAAATGGTGATGCAATAATATTACAATTCTGGTCATGACAGATTAGCTGATAATTATTTGAGGTTATGGTTGATAACTGATAAATGGTTGATATTAATTATTATTATAATTCTATAATGTACTGACAAAAAAATTGCACTTGAATTTTTTTTAAAATGCTAATTTAGATGAACATTGATTTTGAGATTTGCTAAAGAAGAAAGTGTTACATAACGTCAAAGAAAATGTTATTTATTTTTTTAAAGAAATTACTTTTACTCAGCAAGGAAAATTACTCAAAAGTAAAGACTTTAGATTATTATGAAAAAAAGTGCGACTTCAAATTACTGGGACAATGCCCTTGCCACACAGAATTATGTACATTTTAAAATCTATTAAAATAAACATTTTAGTTAAAAAGTTATTTAAATTTTTTTTTAAAGTTATTTAAAATGTTTACTATATGTTCAAATAGTTACGTTGGACGATTGTTATTCAAATAAATGTAGCTTTGGTGAGCATAAAAATAACTTTTAAATTGTTCAAAAACATTTTTTAAAAATCAAGGGAAACTAAAAATTGAAATAAGTACAAAAAATGCACAAAACTGGCCAAGACAAACAAACAAACAAACTGAAAGAATTTAAATTTTTGACCATGTGGCCCCTGTATATTGTGTCTTAAATGACTTAAATGTCTTAAGTGTCCTATTACTAGCGTAGAGCACCCTCATCTACAGAGGTGATTCCCACGCCAAGGTCAAATGCCTCAAATAGCAATAAAGGAGCAAACATATGATCAAACATACATATCAAACACTTTCCAAATCAGCTACAGCACACTGAATTAAAGACACCTTCTAAGGACTGTGTATTTCCACATGACTTCTATAACATACAGGCTGTGTGTGTTCTTGGCTCTCCAGAGAGAAGAAATCTGTGTGAGTTTCAGTGATGTCATTCAACATACTGTATGAAAATCTCTGATGGGTGGGTCACTCCAAATATGTTATTATACCAAATTCACTAGAACAATCCACAATGATCAGAATGATAAGTGAGCAGACCACAATGTCAGAAAAATTCCCCATAAACACTCAAAGAAGAACAGAACTGAACAAAGTGGAGGAAAAGATGGTGGGAAATAAAACCATGCAACAAGCTGAAAACAACAGAGATAAGGCAGAAAACATGTCGAGGGCATGAGGAAGGTAGAGGCTGATGATGAATAGAGCGAGAAAGAGAAAGAGAGAGAGAGCGAGAGAGAGAGTAATGAGAGAAGAGATGGCGGAAGAGGCGGAAGAGTGATGGAGAGAGAGAGAGAGAGAGAGAGAGAGAGAATCGCTACTGCCAGATTAGCGTCTGACGTAACATTATCACACTGCTGATAGGAGCAAGAGCTGGAAAGAGCAACCATTAGGGAGGAAGGGAAAGAGTGAAGGAGGGACAAGAGAGGAAGGAGGGGGAGAAGGATGGAAGACTTTATGGCTAGAACAAGACAGATCTTTCACCACCACACACAAAAAAAAAAAGAAAAGAAGAGAGTAAGAAAAGACTGGCAAAAAAGGAGGGGCAATGAACAAGGGATGGAATATTGTGAGGCCAAGAAAAAAAGAGTGAACAGCCTAGAAAAAGTGGGAGAAAGATAAACAAGACTAAGTAGAGGGAAAATACAAAAATACAATCAAACAAAGAAACAAGAGATAAGAAAGGAGAGATGAATCCAGGCCATTTTGGACATAATATTTTGGGTTTGGTTCATTCCTGTTATGCACTACACTTTAAACCAAGCGACATTTGAAATACTTTCATGCTTGTTTTGGAATTTAAGGACATATTTCTATAAAAGGGTATGCCAGACTTCTATTCTGTATTAATATCTACATTAAAATACATACTCTGTTCAAGATCAGGCACTTAAACTTTATTTAACAAGATTTACAGTACACAATTGCAAGAAATCATGTCAAATAGGATGGAAACACACAACAATCAAGTTAGCAATTGCTCAGTGAGGTACTGAGATTAAGTTTACATGAGGGTGTAAACCTAAAGCTAGCCTAATTGTTTTTTTATTTTTAACCATTATTTGAAATGCTGATAATATCATAATGTCATCAAACAGAATGGACAGAGGAATTAGACAGACAAGACAAGTCTAATAACGCAACACATCACAGAAATCATAATCTCCAGTGCTAATACTTGCTGATGTTGAGCTGTTGTTTTCTCACCAAAATACTGCCACTTCCTAGATGATGATGTCATGAGGAACTGGTTTTTGTTAAAGAGATTTTACAAAAAGCTAACAGGGTGGAGCTTAAAGGGATAGTTCACCTAAAAATGAAAATTGTCATCATTTACTCACCCTCATGTCATTCCAAACCTGTATGTTCCAAAGAAAGAAAGTCATACAGTTTTGAAATATGAAGGAGATTAAATGACGACAATTTCCATTTTTGGGTGAACTATCCATCTGATAAACTGATAAAGCAATATCCCAACTGCAAACTGTCCCCAAGTTAATATGAACCCCAGAACCCCATCTCTGTGAATTCGCTTACATTTCACCATAGTCTCTCAAACAGCCTGAATAAGGAAATTGTTTTAATTTGTCCTGTTCTAGTCATAGACCTAAAACCACCTTCCCACACTGATGTTCTCTCCTCGACACACACTAAACATCGGAGGGGCTGAGAGAATGCCAGGCATTCCTGAGGCAGACTCAGAGCAAGGGCCGAGCTTTGAGGGAGGACTGATCCTCCTCAAGCCTCACACCACCTTCTCAATGCTGGAATGCAGCTCCATAACCTCTGTGCGTTTATTCAGATGAAGAAACAGTAAACTGCAGAGTGAGCGATTGTGGTACATGAAGCATAGCACGTGGCTTGATTTGATTTTCTTCTTTACCTGATAAACTTACTGCACTTGAGGAGGTAACAGGTCTGAAGTGGGTTTGGTGAAGAGGCGAAGTACCTAATCTCCATATTTCCAATCAAATATGGAGATTAGGTATTGGTGGAGGAAGCCAAGATTATGGTTGTGGTTTAAAACTATTGGATAACAATAATCTTGAACTACCGTACACTTCAAGGTATCACTGCAGTAAAAAATAAAGTACTGAAAAGGCCAAGATTAGCTTAAAGATCTCCAGTGATGCACATATTTGTTTGGAGATGGTTTGTTCAAGGAGTGAGCAGTGTAAACAGCTCTTCAGGATGGCCTCTGATCAAGGTCTCCACTTCAGTTTATAGAGTGCAACAGTTGGGTTTCAGAAGTAAAAACTCCATTCATATTCTCCACTGAGAAACTTTTTTTTTTTGAGTGTTTTTTGATAAACTTTTAAAGTCAGACCTATAGTGAGTTCTGAGGTTACAACCCATGACATCATGCAAAAAATTCCACCAATCAGAGAGCTGCAGCGAGTAAATCATATCAAAACAGCATGCAGGGAACTCCACCCAGAAGCACAGCACACAATGTAAATATTATATCTCTATATATATATATACATACACACTAACCTACAACACACAAACACACAAAAAGTATATGCATATTTTGCAATAAATTAAAGTATGGTTTCTATAAACAACTTTAAACGAGTAGTTTTATATTTCTCCATTGTCCAATTCGATTGTCATTGGCAATGCTTCATTTGATTATAGTTCAATCTTGTATCTTTGTCTTATTGTCCGATTTTCAAATACCTTTTTGCTTCAAATAAAAGTTTGTAATGTTATGATTCCCCTTATAGCTAGTTGGTTTGGTTCATGGCTAATAATGCTTTAATGAAGACTTTTTTTAAAATCCTTATGGGAAAAATTAATTTAAAAAAACAGTGGACAAAAATATGGGTGGGCACTAATTTACTATGGCAAACTGCGTGTAATAAATACTGAAGGCTATGTGTATTTCATAAATTCAGTCAAAATCACACAATTTGATCGTAAAGAGGTAAAACTTGTCTTAACTGCTTTTTCATATATGAATGCTTTAAATGTTTTTGCAAAGCTGAAATGGAGAGGGACATAGTCCATTAAAATGTTACTTATTGCAATATCATCCAGCCAAACTTTAGGACAAACCATTTGGTCTTGGCCAATGTGTTTCCATTTGCCACCCACTGTCAGGTGTGAAGCAGCCTGACGTTTCTATATCCAATCTTAACTCTAATGGTGTCGATGAAGCAATAGTCTCCCTTCCCTTTCATCCACACTGATTTATGACCAGAGCTACCAAGATTGCCTTTAACAGCCCCGACAAAGCAAGGTCTCGGCTCACAAAGACCCATGCAAACACACACCATCTCGCAGTTCTCCTCGTCAAGGTTAAAGCGGACAAAAACAAATAAATGATCACATTACGACCAATGTCTCAACAGTGCGGAGTATAAAACAACCAGTAAGGGCTAGGGACGCTAATGAGGCTGTGGAGGTGAAGGTGTTTATGGCTGAAACAAATGAAACCGTAGCGGAAGGCGGTCGGGGCCTCAATCACGCACCACAGACGCCGCCAGTGGCAGGTAGGTTAGCTAAGAGCGGCATCAAATCCCCCCCTCCCCCCCTCCGACAGTGAAACTGAAGCTGGTCGAACCAGTGATAAATGGCCCTCTTCGCAGCAGGGTCCTCCTCGCGGGAACGTCAAGTTTTTGTTTTTTGACTCCTCCCGGGGTCCGCAGGCCATGACGTTCCCAAATGAGATCCGGTTTAGAATTCCTGCATGCCCTCTGTGCCTCCTATTTTAGAATCCTTACCACCGCAGCGGGCGCAAAGATGGCGTTCCTCATGGCAAGCTACAAATCCCAAGTGAGTGATTGAGAAAAATGGGGGTTTAAAATGGTCTCTTGTTAAATTGGTGAGGAAAAAAAGATCAGGGTTGACAGAACATGGCAGATGACATACGAGCAGCGAAAATAAATAACAGAACGCCTTGAGGACAGGCTAAAATGGGGATTCAATGTGCTTACAATAAATCTGACTTTGGATATGTCAGCACATATAGCTCAGACTTTACGACACACGGAGGGGAAACGTCATAGTAAAAAAGTCTGGCAATGAGGTTCATTCTTGCAAATATTCCCTACATCTGAACTTAAATAAAACAATTAAAATAAACAAATTTAAAATAGCAAAAATAATAAAATATAATAAGAAATATAATAAAATTAAAAAACAATCTAGAATCAGTTACACTATAGAGGAAGCTGTATTGTTTCGCTCTATTGATCTGGACCCACGTCACTCTAGTGTGGCCTCTCTTCCATGAATACAGTACCCATCCCGACTCTCCTGATTTAGCCCTCCTACCAGCTTACAGGGACACACACACATGCACACGTACATCCCAGTTCATAGGCAGGGCTTAGCAGTGTGGAGGGACAATTTCAAGCATAGTCACTCCGCAGTGACCCCAAACCAGAGACCACCACTGGATTAGACATTCACTCTCTCTCTCTCACACACCCCTCAAACACCAATTTACAATCTGTTACACTGTTCATCGCTCTCTAATTCTTTCTAGATATCGTTTTCTTCTTCATATGGCTGTGCTTGTCTAAAGACTTCTTTAATACTGGACACAGCTGTCTGAAAGATGTTTTTTTTTAATTACTGCTTTTAAAATATTCTTCTTTTTTTTTACTTAGTTCCTACAAAGCATCTGGTGTGAAAACTGTCCACTATATCCATAATTTTATTGTCTTTTTATAAGGTCTTCAGGCACGGCCAGTCAAATTCACACACACACTTTTACTGTGGACATATGATTGAAAACATGCTGAGCGAGTGAACTGAGGTAATAATCCAGCATGGTCACATAAATATTCAAATTTTTAACTCATACAAAGGATGTCTGATGAATCTGAATCACAGATTTCTTTTAGTCCCATAATTCATTCAAATATTAATATTAGAACAGTTAAATACTTTAGTTTTACACTGTGATTTTATGATGTTTTCTAGTCTCACTGGCGGTGTTTGGTGGTATTTTGAACTGTCACCATAACACCCTAACCTAAGTGTTTTTGAAATCTAATCAAAAAATATTTTTTTTACAGTGTCCTTATTAGAAGTTACATGTTTTAATGTACTAAATTGTGCATAATTACACACAACAAACCTTATTCCTAACCCTTTAGTAAGTACATGTTGTGTATAATTACACTGTAACAAGGTTACATTGAAATAAAATGTAAACTAATATAACATTAAAGGTGCAATAGGTGATTGTCTTCAGAAACATTTTTTGTTATGCTGGTTGAAAGTCTCTTGACATCCCGATAGCAATCATTAAGTTAAGTGGTCTAAATGTATTTATATATTATGTGGAAGGCGTAGGATCAAGAAATGTTCGTCTAATCAACGGTCCGAGCATTTTAATATGTTTTCCTACTTGCCTGTCAACGTATATATTAGCATACCTCTGCGCATTGGGTTCGCGCAGACAGAATACGTCATCAGCTCGTTCACACACGCTGTGCAGACAGAGCGAGAATGGCAGACAAACATCAACAATCCAACCTTCCTTCCTGGTATTGTAGTACTTTTAACGTTTCCAACGGGGGGAATGACCCTGAGCGTCAGCGGTTATACAGTCCTCGTGCCAGCTCGTTAGAAGTGAGCTACGTGCATGAATTGTGTTCCGAATTATATGATCCGTACCCAGTGTTAATTGCTCTCTACTCCCTGAGCGGGGGGAAATATTGAAGTTACTTCACTTCGGAACATGGGCTGGAATTGGGAACCGCTGATGTAGCCTATTGTAGTAATGTTGTCTCTGTGAGCGTAAATGCGTTCAGGGGGCGTGGCTTTGGACGGTGAGTGAAGGAGGGTGGGACGTTCGCGTCAGTGCTATCAGGCTAAAGTTAGCATTTTCCAAGATCTCCTACTGCACCTTTAACTTAAGTGCATTTTAATTATATATTTTCTATTTTAATAATCAATCAATCGAACAAACAAATGTTTGCTACCAGAGTAAATCTGAGTATTTATCTGTGACAAACTATTAGGATATATTTGAAACTATTAGCTAGCTTATAGTGTAGCTAAAGTCTTTTTAAAAACTGTAGCCTTACTGTAATTGAACTCTGTAACTGTAACTTGTCAAGGTTCAAGCTACTCATAATTTCAAAGTAACTTTCCCAACACTGCCTCTGTACACGCTGCACCACTTAGCATTTCGCTTGTGAATTTATCACATTACTCTAAGCTATCAAAGGATCCGTGAACGCAGCTGAAATTTAAAGGAGGGCGGATTCCGGACCTGGAGTTGGTATTCAGTTTTTCTCTTCACCTTTTCCCTCCCTCGCTCCCTCTCAATATGGCTTAACAAACCCATACGGGCCAAGTCCAGCATCTTGACATTCCCCCAGCGTGCAACTCACTCATCGCATAACACCACTGTCCCATCTCTTCCTTTCACTCTCTCTTCCTTCCCTTTCTTCACCTCTCTGTGTTATCGCTCGCCTTTGGAGAGCTATCTCACTCCCCTTTGCCTTCCTTATCGGTCCGCTCCAGCCCACCACACACACAGGTAAACAAAGAGCTCCATCAGCCCTGGGAAGAGGTGTCGAAAGGGGGCAGCGCAGCCAGGGGCTGGTCTGGAGGGGCGGCGGGCTTCTGGAAGGGGGGAGTGTGGTAAAACAGGGTTTTTTCATTACGGGCTAAAGAGACTGATACACTGTTTACTGCTGTTGACGATGGAGGGAAAGAGAGGATGAGAGGGGAAACAGACCCAGGGTTACGCTCTCTGTGTGTCTGTCCGTGTTTGTGAACGCTGGTGAAATGACACCATTAGTGCAGTGGGCGGCAGTGGTTTCTGATAGATGACTAGACAAGAGGATGGGGGTTGAAAATATCACTGTGATTTCCTCTCTTATCTGGCGACACAAAACACAGTGAAGTGCAAAATAATTTGGCTAATTCATTACACTGACAGTTTTAGTGTTTGTCATGGCGTATTTTTTACAATGGGATAATAAGTTTAATGCATGGATGAATTACAGAAAGACAACCGTTTTACTACACACCTGAAAACGTGTGATAATGCCATGCACTGCTAAATGGTAATTAAAAATAAGGCTAATCGCTAGTTGCTAATTAAAGGATAAATAAAATGGTACGAAGGAGTGATATTAATAAAAGACAAATATCAGCAATATTCAGCATATGATATACATCGGGGTTGTCGCTGCGGGTGATATGTTAAAAAAAAAGAAGAAGAAAAAAGGTCAACCTAACAAGTGCTTTCTGCACTGAATATTTTTCATTCAATAATAATACTAATAATAGGTATGACAATATTGCTGTCATTTCTGTTGTTGGTGGTGGTAAGATACTGTAAACTTTTTTTTGCTATCTATCTATAATTAGTTTTGGCTCAAGTACAAATTAAAGTCAGTTATTTAATTCTGATGACAATGTCAGTTTTACAATAGTAATTCTCACCATTTTTTTTTTTTTTTTTTTTTTGCCAAAAACACACACAATTAAATGGTTGTAGGGTACGAGGGGGGTTATCGAGAACCGGTTCCATTTTAGAACCTGTTCCAAATTTCCAATAATCGGGTATTCGATAAGACATGTGCATTTCGATTCCGCTTAACGATTCCCGCGTTCACATTTTAATGTGATTTTAAACTATTTAAGTGCAGGAAGGGAAAGAACTTGCACACTGTTTGCGTGCAGCGCACACATCTGAAGCGCGAGCACAGAGAACAGTGGTCCCGATGCAGGTTCCCGATCTGTGTCCGTTCTCGAACTGTTCCGTGCATTTCCACAAAGGTTGTTCTGGGCCAGAACTGACTTCTCTTTCACATTTATCGACCAGTATGCACAAAATACGTCAGTATATCATCATAAACACAGCCGTTTTTTTGTTTTAAGTGAACGTAAACGCATGGACAGCAAACGCATGGGTAACAGTCTTTGTAGATGTGTGTTCGTGTGTAAAGAGACGCCGTGTTAATAAACGTGCGCTAGTCATTATGTTAATCAAAGAACAAAAGAAAATCACTCACTCATCTTGACTGAATATCTTTAATAAATTTAATGAGGATTAATCAATATTTCGTTTATGAAAAAGAAAACTATGCAGTGTTTGCTGACTTTTGAACTGACATTTGTTCAATTTTATTTATTTATGCTATTGCTAATTAATTTGTTTACTTGTCTTTAACAATTTAATGTTTTATAATATAAAATTTATATTAGTCTAGTTGTTTTTTTCTGTGGTATTTTTTTGATAAAACCATAGACACAAAACAGAATAAATATGTTTGGCATCTAAATATTTGACTTAAAATTTGTTTAATGGATTTTTTTGGAATCGGAAATCGGAATCGATAAGCAGAATCGGAATCGATAAAATTCAAACGATACCCAATCCTACATGTAAATCAAGTCCCTCAAAAGGAGATCATCATATTTAGGGGTCATTGGTATGGAATGCTTGAAAGTGGAGAGGAGAAAATTGAGTTAGAGGGAGAAAAAGAGAGTCCTTATTTTCTTAGTATTGATATGTTCTATTCTTCATCTGCACACACACACACACACACACACAACGAAATAGTCGTAGATCTCCCATCTCAACCCTTCATTTCCCACAACCAGACTGTACCTGCAGTATCCTCTTCTCTCACTCCCTCTGTTTCAATGGAAATGGGCAGAAACGATCCATTACCACTAATGAATTGATTCAATTGGGCATAATAGAGTCATTTATCTATCAGAGAAAAGCCAATTCATGTTGAGAGAAAGAAAAGTGAACGAGGGGGGAGAGGAAGAAAATGGTGGTAGGGAGGGGTGAAATTGGGTGTGTTTGAAGATCGCTCTCATCTTTGGTAACTAGGCCAGAGTGCTGAAGCTCTGCCATAACATGCCACAATGTCGAGCAATGCATACACACACACAGTAAGTGAATGATTCAATTCCGCCTTGAAGCAGCGGTGTCTGTGATTGGCAGAGCAGCGCGTTTCGCAGGAGGGAGCAGGACCAAATTGAAAGTTAGTGTGCAAAGTGAATTATCTCTGGCTTCGTTGAGCTCAATGGGGCTTAGGGGGGGGGGGAGGGGGGGCGAGCGGTGGGGCCCCGTGTGTGTGTGTGTGTGTGTGAAAGTCAGGGAGCTTGGGAAATAATTATATTATATGACGGCACAGCCAGGCAGAAAAAGCCACATATACAGACACAAAAAGACACAACAGTGGACACTCAATTTTTGCGGCCTTGGTTATGGGAATTTTTTTCTATTAATTTTCTCAATGGATTAAAAAATAAGACTTCTAAGAAATGGACCAAACAATTAGATGATCCCAGTAAGTGAATTATAAAAAGTATTTGAAAACTGGAAAAGACAGAAGCACTGCGAATTAAGCCATTAGCCAATGATTATTATGATGATGGCAAAATATTGATAATACACAAAATGTTATCTATTCAATCATTCATATGCAATATATAACTACAGTTCAAAAGTTTTTTTTGAAAGAAATTAATACTTTTATTCAGCAAGGACTCTTTAATGTAAAGGGACAAAGGCATTCATAAAATTACAAAAGATTACGCATTCAAATAATGCTATCTTTGGACTTCGATTTATGAAGACCCTGGCCAAACGTGACATTCTAAGCAAAAATGTTTCTTGAGCATCAATTTAGAATGATTCAATCTGCATATTAGAATGCATTCTGAAGGATCATGTGACACTGAAGACTTAGTAATTCGGTTTTTCATGACAGGATACATTTTAACATTTTAAAATAGAAAACTGTTACTTTAAATTGTATAAATATTTCACGTCTTATGTTCACTGGTTTTTTTTTCTTTATTGACTAAATAAATGCAGCCTTGCTGAGCATATGAGACTTCTTTCATAAAAAGTGTGACTTTTATACACTTTTTCTTTCAAGTGAATTAGATCACATGGACTTTTCTCTTAGAAGCATATACCATTTTTTAATGTCAGCACTCATTTAGAAATGTCTTTAAAGGTTTATATGTTATTGTTAAAGATGCATTTCTCTATGGTGAACATAAACGAGATTTTTACTTCCAGAACACTACTGAACTGATTCTTCTCCTGTGATCCAATTCTGCACAATATTTTGAGATTTTGGTTCTTCATCAGGTGCTGAAAGTCAATTTCATGCTAGATATAGCAAATTAGACAACCACCATTCCCTAAATCAAACACCAAACCCCCTCCAAAGACACATCAGCTAGCCCTACTTCAGCAAATCCGATGTGCACATTAACTGACAGGCAGAGAATATTTCTGATTTTTTTTTTTTCCCATTTATCTGTCAGGTAAGAGAGACATTTTTATATTGCATTCCGGAAAAATTGCTTGCAGCACCTAAATAGTTTGGGTGGAAACTGCTTCCACACTTGTACACTGAACACCAGCTGTGATCAAACCCCACACAAGGATGTTCATTTACCTAGAAAAGAACTGCATTTCTTGTGTCAAACTCTTCAGTACATCTGCCTGTTTAGCTTTCACTAAGTGCATTACTGTGAAAAACTTTCCATTCTTTTTACAATTTGAGTGACAAGTAAAAATTATTTTCTGTGATAATCACTAACATATTACAGACACGGTCAACAAATATTGTTATATTTAACCTAAAATACTCCTTTAGTGCACCTTTAAGAATTCCTATCCATATCCCTGGTACTTTCCATTGAGCCCTGGGGGTAATATAAAGCATATTCTAATATAAAGCATTTTACATTTTAAATGATCTGTATTAACATTATCTGTTAAGCTTAACCCTATAATGTATACTGTATCATATTTGATTCCTCTAAGGCCCCTAAATTAGTGACAATTGATAATTATAAGCATTATGTGAGTAGTCTGCTGTTACAAATATCTTACTGATTTACATTTCAAGCTATCAGAATTTCATCTTACTTTTTGGCCATTTTCCTTTATAACCATATATTGCACTGTGAGCCATAAAATCCTAATGTATCAAACACAATCCAAAAAACAAAAACAAATGCAAATGTTTATTTTTCTGATTTTGTCCAATGGTTTAATAAACGATTCCATAAAAAACATAAATAAATACAAATTCTGACTATTATATCATACGTCAGTCTTAATGTTGGTTATTTTTGAAAGTTATACCAAGAAAATTAAGGGTGTTTCCAGGTCTGTACATTTTGAAATCCCCTAGTTTAGGTTAAACTTAGTTGGTAAAAAAAACAACACCAGCAACATAAAAAAAAAATACTTTTTTTATAAAGACAAGAACCCAATATTCCTTGTATAAAGCAGTTATTTTTTTATCCTTCAGTCCAATAATATCTGTTGCCGCCAAAGTAAAACCATGAAAATGATCTCCTCAATATGTCACAAAACAGACAGATGCTCTGTAATGTACCTACATAAAACAAAAAGATCCAAACGCCCACACCTGCTGGAGCAGAAAGCTCATGCCAAGTATACCCTCAAAGCGTCAGTCCAACCCTTCCATTACGTCTCATTCGTTTAAACAAACATAATGCGGCCAACAGATAAAGCCCCAAACTCCACAACGTCAGCCTGAAGAATCCTTATCACCGCCTGGGGGACAATGGGTCCTCTCTGATAGGTGACTGCTGCAGTGCCTGATAGGAAAGCTGGCTTCAATCAAACTGACCATAAATGTGATAAAATGCACTAACAATCGTGATGCCAGCACTATTAGTATCGAGTAACCCATGGTAACGGGACAGAAGTGGTAGTGGGAAAAAACAAATGTGGGTCAGGGGAACTAGCTGGCATCACTCAACGTGCCATCAATCTTATCAATACAGTACTGCGTCAAGGGCCAGCCCAGGACCGTAACAAAGGATTCTAGAGGTGAAAAAGCAAGGTACAGGAAGGATTCCTGAAGAGTCTGCAAACACTTGCGTAGGAGCAGAAAGTATTTGTTTCATGTCCAAACAGTGAGCGAAAGGGCTGCTGTGTGGTCGCTGCAGCATTCCCAGTGTTCTCTAATGAGAGAGGAGAGCTAAAGCAGCCACTTCTCCCAAATAACACACGCAGCTCTCTCTCTCTCTCTATCTCTGTCTCTCGCGCGAGGCCACAGGCAGTGGAGAGTGGGTGGCAAACACAGTGTGCAGTGCTCCTCAGGTTGCAAACAGAAAGAAAGAATGAGAGCAACAAAGAAAGGAAAATTCACATAAATAGAGAGAAAAACCAAAACGATAAAGGATACAGAAACTGTAGATTTCCTGATACTTGCAGTTCTAACTGCGAGAGTCCTTTCCAACAATACAGCATTTCACCCTCTAAATGTTTAAAATATATTCAAAAATCTCTCAATTCATACTTTTCTGCGCAATAATTCTATACATCCATCCATCCTTTTATATATAATAACGGTAAAAACGTTCAATATAAATTAGTAATACATACAGATATATGAACAATATAAAAATGTATTTATAATAAATCATATAATATATACATAATATAATAAAATATAATATAAATTATATATAAATAAACTGGAAAAATAAAAAAATAACTTGTTTAATTAAAAAAAAATATACATTACCATTCAAAAGTTTGGGGACTGTAAGATTTTTAAATGTGTAAGAAGGCTCTTTGATAACCAAGGTGCCAATTTTTAATAATATAAATATATACAATTTAAAATGACTTTTTTTCTATTTTAATACATTTTAAAATGTAAACTTGACTGTCGCGCCGTTAGTCCAGGTCTCATTGTTCAAACAATGTTTTCAACAACTTAGCTGATTGTATATAAGAAACAGTCTTATTACCAATGTTAAAAACTGTTGTGCGGCTTAATGTTGTGTTCCTTTTTTTTTTCAGGATTCTTTAATGAATAAAAATTTCAAAAGAACAGCATTTATTTGAAACAAAAATTTTGTAACATTATAAACGTCATTCTAAAAACATTAGTAACAACTGTAAAGAGAACAGTAGCATACTTTACAAATAAATACAACAACTGCCTGTCAAAACACAAAGACAGTTAAATACTGAAAAAACAATCTCAAAGCATCATTGACTCTTGGTGTTGACAGATTTGATCTGTTGGCGCTCTTGCTACGTGAGCACTGCCGAAGACGTTCAGAGTTTTAAATCACAGATACATATCAATGTCACACACATGCTTTACTTTCAACCCGGAAATACACTAGATCTGTCTGTCAACGAGAGTGACCTATAGACTTTCCAAAATCGAAGGCAGCTGCCCAGTCAGTCAATGATTCACACGCCGATATAACATGATGTTTTTGACTATTTTTTACTTTCTTTCTTAGATCCCAGACTCACAAAAGTTGAGATATTTTAACAAAAAGTGGATTAAAAACGCACAGTATACAATAGTATGCAGCACAGTGTAAACTGTAAGCTTGGTAAATGTGATTCTGAAGTCATGCAGCATGGTGTACTTTATTTATAGGCTAACTTCAGCTTTACTTTTGGAGATTGCATTTCGTGTTGGCTTGTGATCGTTTAAGTAAAGTTTATCATCATGAACAAATCGTGTAAGAATCAAACTTTTGTTGATCACAAACCCTATTTTCTGAAATAATCCAAAAGCCAGTAGAAAAATCCTATTGGTTTTTCGTTGAGGGAACTTTAAGGTTGGTCTACAAAAATATGCCGTCCCTGCAGCGCTCTGTAGAACAAATGTGTGTGAGTGTTTAACAGTTGCACAATAGTGGCAGAAAAAAGGTACAAAAGAGATACAGCTTACCAAAAATAGCATGATAATGCTTTTTTTCCCCAGTAAGTGTTGCATACACCAAAAAAATGATTTTACAAAGTTAATGTTAAAAGAAGGTTATTTGAGTACGTTGCAAAAAATGCTCAGTGTACTATGTTTAATTCATTGTTACTTGCCATTTCTTTGGTAATGGGTTTATACTTGACTAACAATTCGAAGTGAAAATTGTTTCTACACCTTTTTTTCAGTTGTGCACGGGTACCTGCACAGAGGTACTCTAGTGCTGGGCGGTTATACCGGTTCATACCGAATACCGGTGTTTATTTTTATTATGATATGAATTTCTAAAATACCGCAAAAGTATGTCGCTTAAACAACGTTCGGAATGCGACACTGTTTGAAAGGGGTCCCTTTTCACTGTTGCACTGTGGTGAGGGAACAGCTGTTGCTAAGCGTGAAAGTTCCAAAACTGAATCTGTAGAACTAATAGAACATGATGACACAAGAACTCATCCACAATATCCACACTAACCACCACACATATCCACCGCCCCCTGCCATCAACTCCCACGTCTCACACACACAAAAACACACACACAAGCGCGACTTAGCACTAGATTTCGCCACGTCTCGACCATGTTGTGCTTTTTCCATAGAATATATTAATGAAAACATAAGCGACTTTTTGGGATATAAACCTTGTATGGTCAGTGGAAGATTTCCCAGTGCTGTCCTCGCGACGCGTGAGGGTATGACTTCCCGGAGAGTGTACCTCTCTCTGGCCTGTCTGTTCTGTGCACGTGCGCGGCAGAGAAGCGACATCAGTTGGCCAACGCAGCGATCGTCAATAAATGGGTACAAAACAGCGTTTCCAAGCACCTGTATTATAAATATGAGCGTAGTTCGTCTATTAATATTATGCACTTTTTTTTGTTTGTTGTTTTTTTAGTTTGTTACTCACAGAGCAGGCCGTGCGCTGCCTGAGACAAAAAATGTACTATAGTCAAATAGCGCTCTTTAGGGAGTGCAGGTTGATTTTATCAGACCGTGCGTGATTAAACGAGAGTGATCCTGGTAACATGTATATAAGGGGTCGTGGTAGCCCTATATGTGGTTTTTTTGAACCAAATTTTGGAATCTGTTTCAACTACATGACAGTATAGATTTAAAATAGCGGATTCTACAGTAATATTATGCAGTATTCTCTCTCACTCAGAGAAAATAGGTTACCACTCGGTATGCATGAAAAAAAAAAACGGTTATGTACCGTGAAACTGGTATAATTTTGAAAAATACCGTGATATAAATTTTTGGTCATACCGCCCAGCAATAGTACTCAGTAAGCAGTACTCAGTCTTTTTTGCATTCCTCCTGAAATGCTCTCCTTGGCACACTCTCTCTCGGCAGCAGCTCTAACACACCCAAAACTCTGTAAGGACGTTCTATGTCGGAGGCTCGAGTTTGTAAACGAGTGTTTCAGTTGACGGCAAAGTGTGTAGGGCTTCCTTCGGCGTGTTTTTCAAGTGAGTGCGTGTTGGTTCAGGTAAAGTGGAGCAGCACAGCTCTCAGTCTCTTTGCAGTGTGGATCAGGTAGCAGGGTTGTTGGATTATGCTCTTTTAAGAAGGGATTAACCATGTTTCAGCGTTCAAGGCAAATTGCTCTGAGAAGGCATCTTGGCTACAAAAAAAGTTAAATTCTGCACCTAATCCTTTTCAAAGCTCCTTAACTCGCTCTCTCTCCTTCCTTGTCACTCTCTCAAGTCAGTGAGCGTTTTGAGAGCTGCCTCCTTTAAGACAATTCACCCACCCTCCCACCGTCTTTCTTTCGGGATATGACAGTTTGGAGGCTCCTTGGCAAAGATAAGACAGTCTACGTCGGCAGGATGAGGTGCCGCTATTACACTAAATATAAAATAATGACAAGACTGTTCGACTGGCATATGTATAATGCCACAATACATATTTCTACGTGGAAGCAGAGGAAGCTGACACAACAGTGACAAAAGTTCGGCTTTAAAGCTCTACTATTAAAATGAACTCAACGTGTCACTGCGTGGAAACCGTGTGCGAGTCTGCCGTATTGCAGTTCACTACGGTTTCAGGCATGAAATAGTGAAGGTCTTTCAGAAGAGAGCAGAGCAGCTTGTGTTGATACTGTGTGTGTGTGCAATTCAAGTGTCATATCCATGACTGCCATATGGAAAGAGACAGCTGTCTTTCTTTTTTTGTGTACGAGGGGGTGTGAGACCCAGGTGTTCCTCCCTCTTTATCTTCCTGTTTCTCTCCTTCAGTTGTGTTGGGAAAACAAGCGATAAAGCCTGAGGAATGAGGATAGCCACTAAGCTCTTGTTTGTTCTTTGATATAACTAGCTTGTGTGAGTGTAATGAAACGTAAAAATGCTTGAAGCTAAATAATGTAACAATGCTGAACTTTTTCTACAAGGGTTTGATTTAGGGTTAAGTGATCCAAAACATCATTGGCTCAGTATAAAGCAATAGGAGTCAGTGGAAAGTGCTGCAGGAACAAGTCCTAAAATCTAGAAATCAGTAAGCATTTGAGCATTTCTGGTTACATCATTCTGATATTTGTTTTTTTAAGAGGTTTTTTGGTTAAATACCTGAAATTAGGTCTGCGGTTACAACAAGCTCTATTTTCACGTTTTATTCTATGTCATAAAATACATCAGTAATACCTTACTTGTGATTATTTTTATGTTTCTTGAAATAGCTGATTGTCAACAAGTGGCTAAATGGGTCTACAGAGGTTGTCGGGGACATTAAACGTCATCATGCTGTACAGGTAAACTCATCTACCACACTTCTTTTGTAGTCTGGTTGTGTATATACATATATATTTGCGTTCTTGCTAACTATTCTAAAGCAAACATTCCAACTCGTATTAGATTAATTTAATGAACAAACTTTTATTAGCCACAAAGCTTATTTTCTGCAATAATGCAAAAGCCAATGGAAAAAAAAAATCCTATTGGCTTTTTGTTGATCGAATGATCGAGCAAAATCCGGGTTGAAAATACGTCATCAAAAATATTTTATAACTGCAGAACTTTATAGAACAAATGAGTGAGTGAGTGTTTATGGGTTACACAGTAGTGGCAGGGGGAAAAGGTACAAAACAATGTTCTGGCAGTTCAGGCAGGTGTAGTAACAAGTGTTAGAGCGTTTTTGTTTTTTGTTGCTTTTTTAAAACTCTGAACAGTACAACCAATTTGAAACGTAATATGACAACAGAAACAACTTAAATTCTACGAGAATGACCATGAACATGGTCAACATGTGTAAAAAATGCATTAATGTGAGAATGAAAACTCAATGCATTGATTACCAAACGTCAATAATTATTAAAAATCATTATCATTACTATAATAATACTCAAAGTGTTAGAACAGCCACTGATAAGATGACACAACAGACGCCAAGTATACAAGTAAGAGAAAATTACATCAAGTATTCATATTAATATGTCCATCAAAGTAAATTAACAGTTGTTATTCCTTGATCAATTATAACAAAATATGTTTTTGTTTTGAAATATTTCTAGAGAATATATTCAGAAACATAACTGGAAACATGCTGACACAACTGTATTTCACGTACCATAATTGCTCATGTAATTTCATACACCAGTAATAGATTCCATGACCCTGCTTGATTTAAAGATGGGTTTTATCTGCCTGCCTCATCTGTACATGACAGATTTTATGTTTATTTCAATGATTGGTTTAGTAATTATTCAAGCTGCACGACAAACTACCGCCTGTTGTTTTCAAGGTATTGATTTAGTATTAGTGCAGAGATGGAATTATAACAAAGCCAAAATATCGGTATCAAGCCAACCTAGTGCTTGTTTGAGGGTGTGTTCACACTCGTCATGTTTGGTTCAATTAAAACGAACCTTGGTGTGATTGCTCTGTTAGTGCGGTCCGTTTGAGTAAGTGTGAACGCTGCCATCTGAACCCTGCTGCGCACCAAACTAAAAATATGGTTCCTGGTCCGCTTCCAAACAAACTCTGGTGCGGTTCGAATGAAATATGAACGCAACACGGACCAAACACTTCTAAACAAACCAAAAACAGGAAGTAATGACAAGATGTGACGCTATGCGGCATGATTTAACGACGTGGAATGAGCGGTATCATCCAAAACAAAATGAGCAGAGTGCAAACGTGGAGCAACGAGGAGGTAAAGTGCCTTTTATGAGCTCTTTGTGAGTTCGCAGGTGGTGAAAATAAAATCATAAGTACACACAGCAATGAGTGCGCTTAGTCCAGCAGATGGCATTATGTGTGTTCGACTTAAAGTGGCGCTGAGCAGACTGATCAGTTAATGGATGCTTTGATATCATACACCCGCAGCGCCGCTTTAAGTCGAACACACCTTTTGTTTGGGGTATTCGGTGAGATCCGTCGCAAAATATACGTCATTCAACCAGACCAATCAGATTGTGAACGTCTATGTGACAACCGTTGCCTTTAGGTCGATTCTTGATGTCAAACATGCGGTGCCAGTGTGAACGCTCAGCGGACCAGGACCAAATGTATCGTTTTCTTTTTTGGTCCAGACCAAACGAACCAAGAGAACCGAACTACAAGTGTGAACGCACCCTAAATGTTTTGAGGAGGGTACCCACTGCAATCTCACAGCAGCAGTAAGCACACTAAAGACTAAATAACAATCCTCGCATGTTGACAGGTGTCAAACATTTCCATGCACACATACACAAAACACACATGTGCAAGCTCTGCACACACAAAACTCCCACCTTTCCCATCTCGAGTCTGCCATTGATTTCGGAAGTAAAGCGCTATGAGCCATGGTATCTATGGCAACACAGTGGCTGAGACGGCCAAAGTTTCTCTCTCTCTTATTGGTGAGGTATCCTCACTGGAGGAAGTGAGAGGAGGGGGAAGAGGACGAGAGAGAGGCATCATTCTTATTCTGTGCTACAGGCCAGTGTTGGCTTCATCGCACACTGGCAGCAACAGCATCCTGGTCCCTGCATACTAAACAGAGCTCTGTCATCCAAGCACATGAATGTGAATCTTATTAATATCCCGTATCTTTTTTTCTTTTTCTTGGTTGTTTTTCTCTTGTTTTAGCCTCTTCTATATATGTTATTAAACGCCTCTATATTTTTTATTACTCTAGAGACGCCCACACAAGCATACATATATGAGGAAGCAGTATCTAAGTAGGCTAATACACACGGGCGGCAGACCCCACTGCAGGCTGCCTTTTTCCTGGGGCACCCTCTGCACGGCACACACCAACACCCCTCCTCCTGGCCTGTGCAATGATAGCCGCACACACACCCCACACTCCCCTAGACCCCCCACGCATTCGAGACTCATCCTCTTTGTCCCTTTCTTCTTATCTCCTCCCTCCTCTCCTCGCCCCGCCATGCTCCATGTGGTCTCTCCATCGTCAGTGTTAGTGTGAGGACAAATGAGAAGGTGCGCAGTGGCCCCCGCGCTCCCCCTCCCACACCCCCTCCCGTCCGTGCGCCCCGGTATTGCCGGCTTCCCAGCGCCTGTCCTGCCGGGTGCCGATTCCTTTTAGACGCCGGAGCCCTGCGTGCCTCTCCACACCCAACAACAACACCCCCCTTCCTGTGCCTGCTCCCCCCCCCCCCTTCCAAGAACTTGCCTGTGCTTGCCCCCTTCGGTGGTCTCTTCCCCCCCACGCCTGCGCCCTTTCTTCCTCTTACCCACACTTCCGCCATTGTTTCTTTGCTTGGCCGTGGAACTCTTCCGCTTTCCTTTCTTGGCAGGTTTTGTCGATTCCCCGCCCTGCCTCCAACCCTCCTGGTGTCCCGGTCTTGTAGGCCCTGTGGTTGCCCTGGGAAATCCTATCCCATGCTCCTGCTTCGGCCCCTGCTGGTCGATCCCATCTTTCCCCCTTGTTTTCCCCCCTCGGACGTGCCACCCCACCATCTTTGCTATGCCTGTGGCTGGGCTTCCCCATCCGCCGACTGTCTGCCCATATTTAGCCCACGTCCCCCTTTCAGACTCCCGGCTCTTCCCCCCATGCCCACGTTCGCGCGCCATCCCGTTCCCGTCGTTCTGCATGTGTCTGGCTTTCGTGCTGGGGGTTTACCCGGGATGACTTCGCGGGCCACTTGGTGACTCTTTGGGTGCGTTCCCCTCTCCCCTCCCACCCCCTCTCCCCTCCCCCGCTCCCCCCTCTCCCTTCCTTCCCACTCGCTTCTCTCGCACCCTCTTCCATCTGCCTTCCCCCGTCCTCCCTTCCCCTTCCCCTCTCCACTGTACCCCTCACACGTCCCCATCGCCCACCACACCCCCTCAAATACGCTTCCCCTCTAGTGCCGTCTGCACGGCCCCCCGTAGGGGCCCCCATCCTCGGCATGTTCTCCCCACAAAAGAACGACCGCCAAGACCCACCCCCCCCCCACCCCCGAAACACCACCCAACAACCCCCACACACCCCACATAACCCCCCCACCCACCCCCCCACCCACACACCCCCCACACCCCCAACCCCCCCGGCCACCCACCCCCGCCAGGGCAACAGAACGTTTGGGGGTTTGCGTATGCCTGGTCCCCAGCTCCCCTACCAGCGTGGTCTTGACGTGGCGCCCGCCCGTGCTGGTTCTTCCCCTCCCCCCCCCCCCTTCTGCCGGCGCGCGCCCCCCCCCCCTTCCGGTCCCGTCCACCCTCTCTCCCCTTCGGCCCCCCTTTCCCCACACAATCCCTCTCCAGACTCATCTCCAACCCTCCCTCTTCCCAGAATCAATGAACACCCCAACCAAAGCCACCTCCCCCTCCCCTCCTCCCCTCCCCTCCCCCGCCTGCTTGCCTTTCCCCCGCCCTCGTTGCTGGCTGGCTTGTGCCCATTCTTCCCTGTCTAAGGGCTTCGGAGTGTGCCCGCTACTCCTTTACTCGCCCCTGTTATCCCGTCTTTCCACCACCCCCCCCCCGGCTTGTCTGATTCGTTCTCCTGGCCTCTCCCCGTCTCTCCCCTCAAAACCACAGGAGCCACTCGCTGACCATCCCCCGCGACCTTCGTCAGCCCATTTTCCTCTCTGCCTGTGGTTTCTGATCGAGTTCCCGACCTGTCACCTCCTCGGGCCCTCACCCCCCCGGTGGTCTATTCTAACCGCACCTTGCCTCCTTTTGAACCCCTCCACTGCGGCGTATTAGTGCGCCTTCCTTCTTCTCTCAGCCTCCTCGTTCGCCTCCAGACCGCCGTCTACTATCTATTAGCCACTCCTTTCTTACCTCCTCCCGGCTGTGTCCCTCTTTCCGTGGCAGCGCCGTTGGCCTATAGGCCCCCTGTGCCTCACCTCGCACCCATCAATCTTGGGCTTTCCCTTGGCGCCACCTTGTCCCCCCTGGGCCTTGTTTTCTTTGCTTGTTTGTTTCTTTTCCCCCTTACCTTTCTCTCCCCCTCTCCCCTTTCCTCTTCCCCTTCCCCCTCTTTGTCCTCACCTTCTTCTTCCTCTCTCCCCTGTCTTCTCCCTTTTCTCTTTTTGAGTGGAGTTCCCTTGTGGTGTTTGATTTTTCTTCTTATGGGTAGTGTGTTCCTCCCCTCTTCTTTTTCCCCCTCCCCTCCCCTCTTCTCTTTTCCCTCTTTCTTTCCCCAAGACTCCCTCTTCCTTCTCCCCCCCTTTCTCTTTCTTTCACACCACAGCTTTCCTCTGGCAAAGACATCCGCGACCTGTGTGTTCTTTGGGTCGACTTCCTCTAGTGTGCCGAGGCACCCTCGCTGCCTTTCTTCCAGCCCCCCCCGCGCCCGTCCGAGAACGATTCGCCAGACAGGCGAAAGCGCAGACCCCAATCGCAGACCGCGCGGCGAGCGAGAGAGAGAGCGAGAGGTATACATCCCCTTGCGCCTTGCTGTGCTCCCTGTCCCGATCTTCTTTGTTTTCTTTCCTTATGTTCCTTTGGCCTTCTTCACCTTTTAAGCCAGCGGGTTCCGACTCCCACGCCCTACACCGAACTCGAAGCCACCACGAAGGAGTCAGTGAGCGCAAACTGGCCTCATGCGCACAAGGTCCCCTGACCACCACGACCCCAGATCTCCGACCTTACCGGCTGGCCCTAGAGAGGACCCTTTCTCGTCACTGTTCGCTTTCGCAACCTCAGTCGGGCCCCCCGCCCACAACTGATTAAGATTCCTGCACGCACCTCCAGAAGCTGTTAATCCTTGGTGCGTTTTATATTGTTCTTATTAGTAGAATTCAGCGACACCCATAGAATAAATAACTATCTTAGTACCAGAGACAGGCTTAGGTGTTTTTTGTGCAACTTGTACAGCACCCCACAGAAAGGACAGACTACAAAAAAGAATTAAGCACCAGAAACAGTCCTAGAGTAGAGCGAGAGAATTGCATGGAGGAGCGACAAAGGAGGAGGGGAGAGTTGTGTGGGGGTGGAGGGGTTTACAAACTCTCTATACAACTAGTTGCTAAAACAATGCTCCATCGCTGTATCTGCTCTCTTTCCTTGTTGACACACACAAGTGCACACAAATGCCTTTGTTTAGGCAGCACAGTAACGGTCGGTGGTGGTTTTGTCTGGTGTCTGTGTTGTCAAGGATACAACGAGTGCGGTGCGCTTCAGCCCCCACCGCTCTTTCCTCCCGTCCTCACTCCTGCAGGATCTGAGAGCGGCTAGGCTCAATCCCTGATGTGTGCACGCATCTGTGTGTGTGTGTGTGTGTGTGTGTGAGAGAGAGAGTGTCTGATGAGGAGGAGGAGGGTTTGAAGGAAAGCAATACCTCTCCTTCCTGTGAATAAAGAGAGGTGGGGGAAAGGGAGAGGACAAGAGCAATACAGGGTGGTCTTTTTATGATTTCTCTGAATTATGAATTTCTCTGAATTTCCCCACTGTTTGAGATTTATTCCACAAGACTCTGCGCTTCCGTGGCACATGAAAGATGACCGCAATACAGGCAGAACTCAAATGTGTCAGCATACGCTAGTCATGTGAATTAACTTTTAACTCAAAAGATAAGATAGAGATGACATAATACTGCCGTTATGGAATAAAGAACCATACAGTGTCTTTCTTAGTAGTGCTTGCTAAGGCAAACATTGTTATTTGAAGAAACCTACTAATCCTACAGAAACCTACTAACCCTAAACCAAGGAACTAGTGTGGCGTGTAATTTGACCCACATGCTTGCGCTACAAACAAAAATGCTACCTCGAATAGCTGATGCTACTTGAGAAAAGGAATGCTATTACATTCAAAGTGTTCAGACGTATAATTTTGGCATGGTGTACGATAAACAAAAGAGCAAAAAAAGTCCACTAGATAAACACTGCAGGAGAGACAAGGCCTTATCTCAGGACCACCTAGACACAGGCTCATTTGAGTTAGCAACCAAAGCCCTAGCAAACCCACAATATGTGCTAAAAACAGGGAACACATTATAAATTGCATGTACTGTAGCAATCAAAGACAACACTCTAACAATCTATGTCTGCAATAGACTACAGCAGATGATTTTGCTAAACTAACACAAGACGAGGGCGTTAGCTAATGCAATTGCTATAGCAATTTCCCACAACACCCTAGCAATGTGCTTAAAAAAACCTCTTAGAACACTGTATAAATTGCTTAGCAATGCCCCGGCAACCACCCACAACACCAGTCACCTAGTAAGCAAACATCTAGTAACTAACCCATGACAGCACGTTTTGACAGAAGGTTTTTCTCTGCCAAGTACTAGCTATTCATAGTTTCTTTTGAAATATAAAAACATCAATTCTGTCACACCAGAAGCAGAATACTTGAGAGGCTGACTGCCCATTAGGCAACCCCATTGTTAATATTCGAAGCCCCTAATATTCGAAGTTAATATTCGAAGCCCCCTGTGCATCTATTAGTTCACACACACGCTTTACATTGACATTAGCCCTAGTACACACTCACACACACACACACAAACAAAGCCCACCATATCGCTCCTTCTCTCCCTTTGATCACCCACAAATAAATTACAGCCGTCACAGCGATATGCAAAATGGCATGGAGTGACAATCAAAGCCTGACTAACAAGCTTTTAAGGACCGTGCTAAAGTTTCCTAATCGCACACTAATAAGATTATGCAAACTCGCCCATTTAGCCACCTGTGTATGAAAAAAGAAAAGGAGAAAAAGAAAACCAAACAACTAGATGCGTTCTGATCTCTATGAATGTGTGTTCAAGGAAGCCACTGTGAGAAAGCTATTACTGAATGTCTTTACCTTTATAAGCAACTATAAATATCACTAATTGCAATCCCACCCCCAACCCAAAACTGTCCACCAAAAGCATCTACCACTCTTTAATCAATAACCTTATTGTCTGTCTATTGTCTAGATGAAAGATCCAATAAGATGCTAAATTCAAAATGCATTATCCAATCAAAAATTTGCCATTCCTCCAATCCAAATGAGAGCCGGTGCACACAGAGGATCAAGATATAAAAGTGGTAGTGGCGCTCTGAAAGCAAGAAGCCAATGATTTGACAATATATTGAAAACTATTACATCCTCCTTGTTTTCTATTCATTTTTCTAAATCAAATACAGTGTGATTAAAAGGTCTGAGAACCTTTTTCTAATGTAATCTTTTTTTTAATGATTAAATTATCCTATCAGCAACAAAACCGAGCGAAAATTTTTTTTTTCAATTTGTTCTCAGTCTTATAGACATACACTTTTTGTGTGAAGCCAGAAGCCACCTTTTGGTTTCATTGCAAACAATGGAGCTACTAATTTACAAAATGCATGTGCATTAACAAACAAATTGCATTTTGCAAATTGCAAAAAAAACATTAACAAATATATGTCATGATCTAGTACATTCAAAGAAATGAAACCAGCATTTATATGAGGTCAAGCACATAAAGTAAGTGCGTTGAAATACAAAAAGCAAGACAGATTTTGGTGCTACCATTAAACTGAGAAAATGCAAGACTGCAGATTTTAACATCAACAGCATATTTAGAAGGAGGGAAATTACAAATGAGCATATTTCTCTTTTTCATAGTCTCCATCCATTCTCTTTCATAATACCGTTCTCTCAATTAGTCTTTGATTTCTTTCACACCTTTTCCATAATTCACACCATCTTTTACTTTGGGTCTACCTTCATTCTGCTTTCTTTATTTCTCTCTTTTTCTTTCTCTCTACCTTGTTTCGCTCCTCTGCTGCATTTTCCTCAGGCTGCAAAAGAACCAACCATCATAAATCTACCCCTTTATTGCTTCTGAGGAGAGGGAAGGAGGGAAGGGAGGGGGACATGGGAGCTGCAGGAGAAGAAAAGAGGAGAAAGGGTGGAGGAATATCTAATCTCAGAGCAAGAGCAACAGAACCCAATGAACAGATGGATAAAATGAAAGGAGGCGAGAGAGGGAGCCTGGGAGGGGCTGAGGATGTCACCATTAATGAGAATAATTTACAGTTCAGAAGCTAGCAGACTCGAGACCTCTTCAGTAACTGAGACCACCACCAGCACCCTTCCAATTACAAAAGGCATTCTAGCACTCTTGGCTGACTTTTTCATGTTAACCGTAGTCTAACTAAGGAATTGTGTTAGATAATCACGCAACAAATAGTAACATATTTCACACTTCTCTTTCTTTGTGGACTGAAGGCCAGTGGTTACAACCACTGAGCATATGGCAGTGACATTTAAGTGAACAGTAATGAATTTGAAAATCCTATCAATTCCTGACACTGAAAGAAGAGCTTCTCTCTTCTTTTAGTGTTGCCATTTGTTCTTTATTCCAAGGATAGGATGAGGGAAAGGGATTTTGGCGGGCACAGGGACATCGGAGGTTGGCGCATAGGCATAAATATATTGCAGTGTGTCGATTTCCTATTCCAAGAGCTAGCTGTTGCTCAGGGCAACAGGAACCATTACTGTCCCACTGCATAACACAGACATAAAATCCAGAGTTATGGGTGAGGACTTATCGGTTGGACTCTTAGAGTGTCTCTAGGCAAACTGCCCAATGCTGAAGCTTTATCTACATGATTAAGAATTAGCTTTTAGTCTTACATATCCAGAATTTTGTCTAAAATTGCACAAATTTAGCATCTTATATCTTATAAAGTCCGTCTAATTGGCATATTAAAGCAACCAATCACAAGCCTGATGTTTTGAGGTGGGTTTATCTGAAGTAGATTACACCACAATAATAGAATGATAAAAAAAATAACTAAATAAAAAATACAAAAAATATAATAACGGTGCAGCAGTCTCCATCAATGACTGTATAGAAAACACACACAAAATAAATACACCATTGTCCTTGTCCCAAGCACAGACTAACAAATAGGGATGCACCGAAATTAAAATTCTTGGCCGAAGCCGAACAAAATGAAACACTGGGCTGAAGGCTGAATACCGAACACAGTTTTTCAAATTTTTCCCCTCTGTAGGCCTATTAAATTGCCAAAATGTGCTTATTACTGTTTTGTCCTGCTTTTCAAATAAAAAATCAATTAAAAAAAACAACAATTTAAAAATATTTAAAAAAATTTAACATTCTAGCAGACATTATACCAACAAAGCACAATTTAACTTAAAATTTAGAAGTTAGTAAAATAATATTTTTTGGCCATTTTTGAGACTTGAATCAGGCATGTATTGTTTTCTGTAAAAAATAAAGGCAGCCTTACTGAGCAGAAGAGAATTCTTTTAAAACATTAGAATATATTACAAATCCCAATTTGAAAAACTGATGTGTGAAGGTTATAAACATTGTATTTAATAGAGCTGTAGTAGGGTAATTAGTTTTCATTATTGTTGGCTACATTATTATTTATTTACAGCAACGACAGTAAAAAAAAATTTTTTTTTTTACAATACTATCATTTGAATGTCGATGGAGTTGGTGCTTTGCTCGGCTTTATTGGCAGAAACCTGCAGGAAGATCTCAGTGCTTCTTTTTGTTGACAACAGCATGCAGATTTATAAATTATTCTCATTACGAATTTGGGAAGACGTTTGTCGCACGTATCACATTGTCCCATGCCTTTAAAAAAATTCACAAAAATGTTACTGAGCAACTGACGAGTAACAAGTTCAGCACAGGTTTTCCTAGCACTTTGGATAGTAGTAGGATAATAGTAATAATAATCAAATTAATAATAAGAATAAAACATTTCATTAGATTTATATAGCGCTTTTCTAGGCACTCAAAGCACTTTACATGGTCAGGGGGTATCTCTTCATCCACCACCAGTGTGCATCATCCACCTGGATGATGCGACGGCAGACATAGTGCGCCAGAACGCCCACCACAGCTTATTGGTGGAGAGGAGACAGAGAGATGAAGCCAATCAGTAGATATGGGGATGGTTAGGGGCCATGATGGTCAGAGGCCAATAGGCAAATTTGGCCAGCGCGATGAGGTACCCTTCCCTTTTAGAAAAGGACATCCTGGAATTTTATGACCACAGAGAGTCAGGAACCTCGGTTACCATCTCATCCGAAGGACAGGGTGTGACAGTATAGGTCCCGCACTACAATGGGGCGTTAGGACCAAAAGACCACAGGGTGAGCACCCCCTGATGGCCTCACTAACACCTTCTTCCAAATCACTTGAATCCCTGGCGCCGCAAGCTCATGCAGCGCCGTCAGAATACATGCAATTCTGCGCGCTGTGGGCATTGAAAAATTAAATCCGGCAGTTAGTTACTGACTAGTTTGAGAGGTAATTCGCAATTCATCATCTACGTAAGTAACCACCAGCTATTAGGCCACCTAATCTTCTCATCGAGACATGTGGATGCTGCAGCATAAACAGTCTCTCGCTGTTGGTTTGCGTCGTGGATTGTATGATTTCTGCGTCTTTCTCGGATAGTTTTAAATACGTGCACACGACGAGTTGCTTGCATTAGCGATGCCTTATTTAATCTCGTTGTCAGTGTTTGGCTAGTATTATTCGGCATTTTCGCTTATTAGGCGAACAACGAAAGAGATTTTTGTGCTATTTTCGGCCGAATAATTTCGGTTGCCGAATATTCAGTGCATCCCTACTAACAAAGATATAGTATACCAAGAATTTTTGACAACTCTAAAGCGGACACCTCACTGTAACAACCATCCGAACACAAAAATCTCAAAGATTAGCTTATACACGTCCAATTTACAACTATTACCCTGGTGCATGAAATATTCCATTCAAATATTGATATTTAGCTCTCCATAACATAGCATGAATAAAAATCAAGGATCTTACCTGTACATGCTGCTGTATTGAGCCGTATGGCATGCCTTGACTCAGCATTTTTTTATTCATCATCATCATCCTCTTCTGTTCTTCACTTAAATGGGTTGACTGATTGGGCATTGGACCTGGAGCTTGTGGTGGCCCACCCCCTTGCCCTGCGGTGCCCTGCAAGTAGGGCATCATCGGGTTTTTGGCTTGATTGGCCATGGGCGGTGTTATCCGCTGACTCATGTGGTCTACTCCACTGAAATGAGTCAGTGGCTTGGTGTTGCTATAAGAGAGCTGCTTATTGAGGTTATTTTGGGCAACCAAGTTATTAGGTTGCTGCTGCTGCTGTTGCTGGTTGAGCATGTTCATGTGGTTCTGTGGGAGGTAGTTGTTTATGCTTGGTGTTTTTGGCCCCATTGTGCTGCTAGCATTAAAAGCCTGTGTATACATCATGGGGCTATTTGGTTCGTCTGGGTTAAAGGGTCCACTGTATGGGCTTGTTGGTGCTCCTGCAGGTGACCAGTTTGCTCCCTGGGACTGCTGTTGGTGTTTTTGTTGGATAAGTTTGGCACGTTGCTGCTGCTGGGCAGCCATTTGCTTCAGCTGCTCAGCCGGTGAAAGTTCAGAAGAGGGCGGGACTGGTACACCTCCACCTGTTCCCCCTGATCCAGGACCACCTCCGGTTACTGGAGTTGATGCCACGGGGCCAACAGCAGGACCTGCATTCATCATATATCCATTCCCGGGCCTTGAGGCCTGGGTCTGCGCTTGGGTGGGCGTTTGCGGAGAACGAGCCACGCAGTTAGCAGGCGATCCTGATGGCATTCCAACTGCTGGTGACTGCTGCAAGGGTTGCTGGGGCGGTGTCCCATTGGCAGCCGTTGCAAATGGGGGACCAGAGGAAGATGGTCTCACCTGAGGTGACCCCATGGGCATCTGTCCACTCTGCGGTTGCGGTGTACTGTTGGGTGCCGTGGCTACAGAGTTAGGTGCTGGGTCTTGTGCAAGCTGCATTTGTTCCGTTGTGGCCCGTGTGAAGTCACTCACCTCCTTTTTCTCCTCAAAGTCCTCGTTGAAGAGGTCGTGCATGTCATCCTCAGGCACCGTGTTCGCCAGCTCATCAATAAGTTCTTGCCATTCCTGGTCATTCAGATTGATGTCAGAGAATAGCTTGTTCTGATTTGAAAGTGACGTTTCCGAGGAATCGATTCCACCACCATCGTCCAAAGGCTCTTGTTTCATGTCCTTTAGTAGGCTAAAGCCATCTTCCAACTCCAATGAACCATTCAGTTTAATATCAGGCATTCCACCATTTTTGCCTAAATCCTCAGGTCGTCCAGTAATATGGTTTGTACCAGCATTGCCGTTGCCGGTTCCGTTGTTTGAGGAGGCACTGTTGTTGCCCAAGGGCAAGGTGGGCTTGATGTCCATCGTATGAAGTGGGGTAATGGGTGGGAGGCTACCAATAGAGTCCATTCCAGTGCATCCTTCCTTACGGAGTCTCTTTGTAGTGGGAGAGTAACTCCCATCACTGAGACCATTTTGGTCACCATTTAAAGGAGACCGGGCACTGTCCAATTTCCTCTTTACTGTCTCCTGGAGCTGAGAGAAATTAAAAGAGAGAACAATGGTTAGAAGGGACTCTTAGCTCCATATAAAAACATATAAACAACAACACACTTTCAGAACATTGTTGTCCTACATTCACAATGTCTTGTAATGTTACCCAGTGAAGCGGTTTCTCAGTGTATAAATAGTAGGGCTGTGACGGTCGCCGTGACAACCACGTCACGGTTGTCTACTGCCACCGGCGGTAGTGCACGTGACGTCTCTATAACAAGCATAATACGAAGTTTTGTATACAAGTGTAATAACAGTAGTGGAACACTGAACCGTGTGCAACGGAAGCGACACCGCAGCGGGTAGCGACGGTTGGGGAGGGGTCTGTTAGTGTCTAACAGGGGACATTTGAACCCCGTGTCAGTACCTCATAAACATAACGAGGCGGCTTACTGTCGGGGTATTGTCATGTCGTGTCATGACGCATCCAGTGTAGCATCACTGATTATAATGAGTTTTATAGTATTTTGTCGCGCCGCATACTGTAGACAGGGTGTATTTAACTTTCTTAATTTCGCTACTTTTTGTTAACCTGTATATTTCTTTGATATTTAGGTAGGTTTGCAGGCTGCGGATTCACGACTGAGTGCTAAAATAACACAGAGCGTTGACGAGTTAAAGGCCAGGTGATGTTAGATGAGTGAGACAGGGATGGGTTGCTCAGGACAGTTTGAAAACATTTCAGATGACATGTTTTTAAAAGGGACTCATATAAAATATATACATGCATGCACAGTCTTAAGGCCAGCTTTAATTGCCTTTTTGGTAACCTCATGACTTAACTGACCACAACATTGCAAGCACGTATTTTATTTTGCGCTTTGATATGAAATGATACAGGCTACAGCGCGCCGGCGCCTTTGTGCGTGCAACTGAAGAGCACGCGCTGCGAGCACAGTACCGTTTCCACACTCGTTTGACTCGCGCCTTGCGCTGAAGTGAAGCTGGAGCACGCGTCTGAAACGTCTCCCGTTCTCAATCGTTTTGCGACTGAATAAATGCACTTCTTGTAAAGAGAAAAAGTGACAGAAGCAGCAGTTGTGAGTGTGGTGGCCAACCCTAGACCGGCGTAAAGAGTGACACCATCATATATAGAGATATATTACATTTATATACGATATAGATTTAGGTTAAGATATATTATTATATTATACATATAATATTCCATAATATACAACTATAATATATATCGATATATATATATAATCTAGAATATAATAGATATAATCTATATATATATATATAATATTATGATTCACCAACCAGCCACCGGTTAAACTCTGCCACACACAGCCCTATAAATCGTCAGACATGGTATTATCAATAATTATTTACCTTTCAGCGCGCAGAAGCACGGTAGCGGGGTTTATCGGCCAGAATGCAAAAATTACCTAGGTAATATTCTATCGACAAAACACTTCACAGTAGCAAAACTTTATGCCACTGGGATCCAATGTCATTAGTGGTCGCATGAACATGTAAAAAAATAATAATAATAATAATAATAATATATCAATATTTCATGATATGTACTTAAGAGTGCCTTGTTCTTTTTGTTTATCTTAGTGTACAGAAGGTCTTTCACTGAGGTGTTCTCTTGACGTCAAATGAGGGCAGGTATTTTGATCAACGCAAACTGCCCACACTTAATTCCAGTGTTGGTTTTCCATTATTTGTGCAGGTGTTTGAGTTTAAACAGAGACCTCATGAGGCAATAGGCCAATTTAAAAAAAGAAGACAAGAAGGTCCTTCAATTTGCCACTATGTAAAGACTTGCAGATCAAACTTTTTTTGACTTTTTGTCTTATAACTTTTACAATAGGAAGGTGTTAACGATTGCCAATGAGTTAGAACCAATCAGTGATGTCAAACAGGTTGTAACTTCTACACTTTTCACTGTTCATGGATGAATTAGACTAACTTCTCAAAGGTAGTTTTAGTGTGCTCATCCAGCAGCTTGGTAAAAATTCTATTTTTAAAAACTGGATATTTTTTAAACACAAAAACACTTTCTATCTGACTGTCAGATCAGGTTCTCATGAACTCTTAACCAGCTTAATTTTGCAAGGCTTCCTTAAAACTGACTAGTGAGCTAGTCATTCAACCCATTGGCTCGTACGTTTTGTAATATGTAGTTTTGCACATCACTGTTTTACTAACACTGCACATATAGACAAAAATATAAATTCTTACTGCACAGAGAATTACTGATAGGAGGGAAAAGGTGACAAGCATCAGCTATCACTTCACAATTACATAGAGAGAAGAGAGAGAGAATCGGTTGCAAAATAAACTGCGTTTCACAGTTGACACATAGGCACACTTTTATCCCACAATGCTCTTCTGCTTAATTTGTCTCAGCCATTAAGCTGTATCTAAGCTGCTCAACACAAGCATGCTAGACAGTAACACACATGTACATGCCAACAGAGGTTAGGGATGGGAGACAAACCTTAAAAATTTCACTATTGCCTTAAATAGCATTACATATTGGCACAATAAACCACAAATAAGGAGGGAACTGCAATCAGTCGTTATGAGAGTTTTAGTATTCCTCCAGTTAGTCCACAAATGTTTCTTTTAACATTCAGTTGTGCCACTTTGCAGACGGTCCCTTCCCTTTCACTACTGCAGGGCAGTGCGGTGGAGAATGAACAGTGGCAAATATTGACGGGGAAAGAGTGATAGACGCCTCCTCAGAGGTGAGGATAGAAAAGAAGGTGAAAAGCATTTCCCATCATCTCTCCTCATCTTCCTGCTTGTGCTAATGACTCTCACAGTGAACACATTTAACGGTGTGTTAATTACAGAAGTGAAATGTGTGCGTAAACCCAGAAATGTAGATGAACTGCAAGAACATTAGCGACAAATTCTCCCCATACACAACAGCAGGATCCCACCCACCTTCTTTGCTTATCCCAGTGGACTTCAGTGTGTGTGTGTGTGTGCGCATGTTAGAAATCTCTCTCTCCCTCTCTCTCTCACACACACACCACTCTACTGAAACATGCGAAATGAGATTCTGAAACAACAAGATTCATGGATCTTCTCTCAAGCTCTCCTCTGAGGCAATACGTCTAGTCCCCCTCCCTCCTTCTATCTCTTTCTCTCAGTCTGTCTCTCCCTACATGCGAGAAGAACAGCGAGATCATGATGGGAAACAAGAAAGGCTGATGTTTACTGGCTAGCTTTATGTAAAAGCAGGAGATAAGCATGATAAAATAAGACATGCACTCACATACAAAACACGTTCGGTTGCATTCTGCCTCTATAAGACTTTAACACCATCTGGCTATGCTTAACAGACATTAGTCGTGCAGCAAGTACTGGAAGCTATACTGTAGCAAGCTCAAATATGACCCTCATATTCATGATAACTGTATAGGTCTGCGTGGGGTTGGATCTTTCATTGTTACACCGCTGTCGTGTGCAACAGCTCAGGGGGTTGTCAAGGCAACCGTTGTCACGACGGCTGTCAATATTCGTGCCGTTTATCATGCCATAAAGACGATTAGAATGACTGTCACTAACATGGAGAGAGTGAGTGACGAGGAGAGAGACAGAGAGAGAAAGAAATCAAGGCAGAAATCGAAAACAATGTGGCTCACAAAACCGCTGCATTCGTACACTAATATTTACAAAGCCTATATGAACAGGTAACCAAAGTCAATCGCCTTCACTTGTAAAGCCTAACAATAGATTGGGGTGTCATGCACTTGTTTTAAATGACACCAGTGGCAAATCAACGTATAATATTACATACAAATAAAAATATATATAATAAATACCATAAATATGTAAAAATAGGAATCTCTTTACATAATATTGTCATTATAGTGACAATATTATGTATACAAATTAATTAATTAAATATTAATATTACAATACTTAATAACTAATTATACATTTTTATGGTTGTTTTTGTCATCATAAATTGTATTGTGTCATGCACCCATTTAAATAAAACCACTAAATAAAAATAGTAATATAAAAAATAAGTATATATTAGTACACAATTTGTATTATTGATGTTATATTATTAGTCACTATAGGTGGATTTTATGGTTATTTTGTCACTCCATTCTAAATTCTTTTACCATAATTACCACTAAAAATAGTACTGACAAACACATTCTGTTGTAAGAATGTATCTTCTCAATGCCTTATAAATTAGTTGATGACTTCGCTAAGCATTTTCTCACTCCACTCCTGCACCCTATCGGTCCGTGTGTGATGAATCCTCTCAGAGTGGCACATGATTGATATCAATAATGATCATCTTCCTGCAAAGAGTCTGCATGCTAAGTGAGGCGTAATTAGGTATGTTGAGCACCAACCCCCTCTAGCAGACATCTTCACTGACGTTTGGGGTCGAGAGGTACGGTACGGATGGCCGTAACTAGTGACGCCATAAGCCACAGACAGAGACCCTATCTAGCAAGCAGCATTTGGCTCAAAACCGCCGTAATAGGATAAGAACGGTGAGAAAACCTCCCCCAAGCCTAAACTACATGGCAGTGTTAGACAAACGCAGCAAGGTAGCAGACAGGAGAGAGAGAAAGTCTGCGTGTGTGTGTGTGGTTGTGTGTGTGTGTGTGTACCAGGGGGAGGCTGATGTTTGTTTTTCTCCATTTCACTGCCTATTAAAGTGTTCAGTAGCTCACACAAACACACTCCCTCTCCTGCTCTCTTCACAGTCACCATGTGGGAGAGCACAAGGATAAATGGAGGGAGAGAAATACAAGAGGGAGGGAGGGAAAGACAGAAGAGCTCTTCAGACAGACGGTAATGCTTTCATGTGACTAGAGAGAGAGAGAGAGAGAGAGAGAGAGAGAGAGAGAGAGAGAGAGAGAGAGAGGAGAGCAGGGGGAGAGAACCACCAAGGTGCAGTTGTTATAGCAACCTCCTGATCCTGAAGCCCCTCCCCCCAGCTCCTGGGCTGAGTGCACTGGACACTTCTGCCAATAATCTCTCTCGCTCTTTCTCTCTAGTGGTCTCCCTCCCTAATGTTTTCTTTCCTCTCTCCCCTTCTATACCAACCCAATGCTTTTTTTTCTCTCATCTATTGAATTCTCTTTTTCTTTATGTCTCAATCTCTGTGCATTCTTCTTTGTCAATGTATACTTTGTATTACCCTGCATTACTGACTTTCTCTTGTGACAGTGTCGTAAAAGGACAACACACACACAAAAAAACGCAACCTTGATTATTTCACCTTGACGAATGACAATGCTTTTATTACAGGGTGCACCTAGCAAATGAGCAAAGATATGTTGCATTTCTAGGTAAGAAAATGCTAAATTGTCTCTAAATCACAGCCAGGTACAATCTATGGTTATATTGTGCCCAAACAGCATGGCATAATCACACCCAATCAGATTATGTTTGACATTTAAATGTACAGTGTAAAGAAAAGAATTCTGGACCAATACAATTTTACTGTGGGTGGAGCTACACAGTGTGACAAATTAATGACAATGTCCTGTTGCTTGTTGCAGAAGCTTATGACAAAAAGAAGAGGTGGTATTTATTAATACAATCTAACATAAGGCAATCTAGATGGAAAAATAGGGGGAAATGAGCATGCTCAATTAAATATCCAATACTGACTGATACAACACTGTTGAAAAATGTGGGATCAGTAACATTTAAAAAAAATAATAAATTAATACTTTTTTTCAGCAACTACATACTTCAGAATTGTTACATAAATTGCTATTTTCAAACTAATCCACAAGTGCTTTTGAGATTTTTATTCATCAAGAAACCCTGAAAAAAAATCATGTTTTCCATAAAATAAATAAAATAAATATGTAGCACAAAAGTTTTTCAACACTGATTAGAAATGTTTCTTGAGCAGCAAATCAGCATATTAGAATGATTTCTGCAGGATTATGTGACACTGAAGACTGGCGTAATGATGCTGAAAATTCAGTGTTGCCATTACCAGGAATAAATTACATTTATACATATATGAAAAAAAAAAAAAGAAAAATTATTTAAAATTGTAATATTTCGTTTTTTTGTGACTAAATAAATGCATCCTTGGTGAGCAGAAAAGACTTCTTTAAAAAAAACATAAAAAAACGCGCTGACCGTGCTTGGATTCCATTCTATGAACTAAACAACCAGACCACGCAAATAGTACAATCAACAACACAGAAAAGATGGCTTGAAATGCATGCCTGTGTTTAGAGGGGTCATATGATGCCATTTAAATTTTTCCTTTTCTCTTTGGAGTGTTACAAGATCTTGGTGCATAAAGAAGATCTTTAAATTTGCAAAGACTAAAGTCTCAAAAAAGAGATATTCTTTATAAAAGTTAAAACCTGTCCACAACCTACCTAAAACGGCTTGTTCTAACATGCTCCCACATGTCTACGTCACTGTGTGGGGAAATTTGCATAACGCCGCCCAAATGTTCCCGCAAAGAAACAAGGCGTAACTTTTATTCCCGCTGTAGTACTGTTGCCGCCGCCGCCATGCCGTGAAGACGCTGTGTTACGTTGTGAAAGCGAAACTACTTTTGTTGGTCTTCCAAAAGAGGACGATATAACACTTCGTCATGCCTGGAGCTGATCCATACTGGTTGCTGAGGAAATACTACAACTTCGCTCTTTCTTCACCTGGATGAAGCGGAGTCCAGCCCTTCAACATGTGGTTGCCACAATCCTCCTTCTTCGAATTCCGCCGTCGCGCGGGCTTGAGACTCACTCGGAAGCGAAGCTCACTCTTGCCACCCGTGTGTGACGCTGTGTTTCGTTTGTGAAAGCGAAACACTTTGTTTGGCTTTCCAAAAATGGATACGACTAGAAATCAGTGGTTAAGTTGTATTGACAACCCGTTCCAGAACAGTATAACCCAAATATTCAGATGTGTGCAGTACATTTTATGGAGGACTGTTTACTGACCCTGGTAGAGTAGACTACAATGCCAGCTGTTCTGATTCACAGTCTGTAAGTACGTTTTTTTATATTTAAGGAGTTTTTATATTTTTTTATATTTAAAGCGAGTTCTTTGGGCAATGTAGAGTAGGGCTTGTTGTTTTTCATTTCTCCAATCACAAATGCAGACATGTTTTTATGTTTACGTGGCGCGATGCAACATGTAAAAAGACAGTATAATCATTATAATCTGTAATTATGTCCCCACTGGATGCAATGAATGCCTCTTTTATAATGGGTTTTAATGTTTTTGAATCATCGCTCCGGCCTGACAGGGCATCATCACAATATGGTAGGGGCGTAACATTTCCGTCACACGCTTGAGGTATTCGGCCAATCATAACGCACTGGATAGCTGCCCAATCACATCACACCTCGCTTTTCAGACAGATGAGCTTTGTAAAAATCGACGCGTTTCAGAAAGGCGGGGCATAGAGGAGAAACAATAATGTACAGTTTGTGGAAAATGTGTTTTTTTTTTTTACTTTAAACCGCATGAACACATTTCATTACATCAAATACACAAAATAATGTTATTTTTAGCAACATCATATGACCCCTTTAAGCAACCCATGTTGCCCACAACTCGTCCTTTAGGGCTGGTGTCCCGGCAGAGTTAGCCCAACGTGGCCTCAACACACACAAAAACCTGCTTTTTAAGTTTCTAATATGCCGTAAGAGCTTGATTAGCTGGTTCAGGTGTGTTTAATTGGGGTTGGAGCTAAACTCTTCAGGACACCGGCACTCCAGGACCGAGTTTGGACACCCTGGGCTAAACCAAATGAGTGTGTCTAAGTGTATGTGTGTGTATGTGTTTAATCCACATAATTAAATTGAGCTCTTGAATGTGCATAGTGCAATAAAGGCAGACCGACCTTTGACACACAACAGATAACACAGCTAAACACACAACACTGGCATTTACAGACACCCTCTCTATAGTAAATACTGTACAGAGTACTTGTCTGAAAAATGTGGTGTGTGTAAGTGTGTACGTGTATGTATACGTGTGTGCTCTAGATCTAGCTCATCAGACTATAAAATGAGCCGAGTGCATGACCCTTTAATTTTAGAGGTGAAAGAAACATCCTATGGTACAGACAGTTGAGCTCACAAGTTTATACATTTGCAGAATAAATTCAAACATTCATAAAAATTGCATTTTATTTTTTATTTATTACAACCCCCAGGAAGCTATTTGCCTTGGCATAAATTTACATATATTCCGGTAGTCCAAATTGTAACTGAAATTACACAAATTATTCTGTTCTGGAGTTTACATACCCAAGGTTCTTAATATTGCATGTTGATCCTTGAGCTACTACTCTTTGTGATTGTGTACTAGACCCTGGATTGTCCTGGCTAAGTACAGCGCCTCAGTGTTTTTATATTAACTTTAAAAAAGAGAGAGAGAGAGAGAGAGAGAGAGAGAGAGAGAGAAGGGAGCGATTCCTGATCGTTCCACAAAATGTCACTCGTCGAGTTAGATCTGGCGAATGAAGGTTCATCCCATTCTAAACTGGTCTAGCTGTATTCCATAAAGAATTTACTGCCTCCAGCTCTCCAGGTTTCACATCACTAACCGAATTTTGGTCTGTTAGTCAAACAAAACTATTGTATCTCAAATACATGACCATGCAGGCACTACAAATCATTTGTCACTTTATTCCTTTTTTAAGTTTTTAAAAGGTGAGGCCAGCACTTCATTTAAATTCATCCTTTTTGTGTCACATCCCCACACCAAATTAAACGGCATTCCCTTTGTAGCTTAGTGACAAATGGGTGAGCAAAAATACAGAAGGTTCTTTTTAGGCGAGTCTAGCCCTTTAAAACAAATTATGTTATTCTACACAAGACTGAATGTGTCTATGAATACCATATTAACTTCCTCAGTTCTACTTCACCATGTTTTTGGGGGGGGAACCACTCTATTGTTTAAAATGCTAACATCGACGATTATTCAGAGAATATATAAACAGATGAGCAGGACTGTCGTAATTACATACACCCAACACACCCACATCTTAATTTAAAGACAAAATTAGTATTTTGGGGTACTTTGTCACAAGCTGGTTCTTTTGATCAATAAAGTTTGCTCACGCCTGATCAGTTGAGCAATGTTGTAATTGTTGGGTTAGCTTGGAAAAAATATTCGCTCCACCCTCCTTTGCTCTCTCTATCTGTTCTACCTCCCTCTCTCCCCTCTGAGTTCCTGTCTGGGTGATCAGAGGTTAAATACTCTCACCCAGTACATGTTTTATGAGATGCGTGTGGTGGCAGTATGTGTGAAATGAAGAGCAACCACTGGTAACCCTTATAATAAGATATTAATGAGGAAAGAAGAGTGGACGACGAGAGAGAGATGAAGGGGAACAGATTGGGGTACGGAGAATCATCAACCAAAGAAAGGAGGGAGAGAAGAGGGGGCACGAGAGCACACCGATCTTCGCTCGTTGACAACACCGCCCTCCTCCTAAAGCTGCATACATCGCTCTCTTCTCTCACTGGCCGGCAATCCCTCCTCACTGTTAATTGTCACCCTCTGTAAACACTTGCTGAGTGAAGTGTGATGTGTGGTGTGCGCTGTTGCGCCTGGGGGTGCATTTTGCAAAACTCACAGTCCCTGAAATTCACTACCCAAGTGCCAATAAAGTCCTTCATCATCAGCCCTGCCCAGCAGAGACATTGACTGTGCACTCACCCAGATAGAAAGAGAGAGACCAGGCGGAACGGAAGGAGAGGAAAGAGAGAACAGGAATCTGGGAATGAGGGAGGAAACAAGATCGGCTGTCACAATAACGCTGCAAAATAATCATCTGAGACATACTCACACGGCATCGTTCAGGCTAGCTAGGGTCCCTCCTACTGACTATATTGGGGTGCACCACCTGCATTATAGACTTAAGAGTCATCCATTCATCATATGGGTTTGACATAGGGTGTAGGGTATCATTTGAATTTTATCGATTCCGATTCTTATCGATTCCTAGTTTTGATTCCAATAAATATTAAAAAATCCAATAAAAATATGTCAAACATATTTATTCTGTCTTTTTACAAAGCATTCTCTTGCAGCTGAATAACATGAGCAAAATCAGCAGCCTACAGAACACTTAGGCCTACAAGAGGAACATTTGCCTATGGTTTTAACAAAAATACCACAGCAAAAACAACTAGTCAACAACTAATTTCAAACATTAAATTGTTAAAGACAAGATCTAAAATACTGTTACACATGCGTTTTCTTCCTCACCTGTTTACGTTCACTTAAGACAAAAACGGCTTTGTTTACAAGGATATACAGTACTGATGTAATTTTGTACATATTGGATGCAAGATGTGAAAGAAGTCAGTTCCGGCCCAGAACTACCTTTTCTGCAATGGAAATGCACAGAACGGTTTGAGAACAAACACAGGCCGGGAACCCGCACTGGGACCGTGGCGGAGCATCCAAAATCGTGTACTGTCTGAGTAGGTACTACATTTGAATTTGAATTTACTTCGCGAACATTAATAAAGTATGTTCTATATAGTATGAATATGGGTAGTATGAATGAAATTCAGAGGTACTACATCCACCATGTTGTTACTGTCACATGACCTTCCAGTGTCAGTTGCATCACTTTACTACCATTCATAAATCCTCTCCCGTGGCCTCATGGCATAGTAAAGTGTCCATCGAATGTGCACTTCAGAATGCAGGTGGAAAAAGTAGGTCACCTGTGTACTTTTCGCCTATGGTTATTCGAATACTATGAATTCAGACTCACCTCACATACTGTTTAGAGTAGGGAAGTATGCAATTTCGGATGCAACGCAGTTCTTCTGTGCTCGCAGCACGCAAAACAGTGCGCAAGTTCTTTCCCTTCCAGTGCTTAAATCATTGAAAATCACATTAAAATGCGAACGTGGGAATCGTTAAGTGGAATTGAAATGCGCATGTCTTATCGAAAACCCGGTTATGGGAAATTTAGAACCAGTTCTAAAATGGAACTGGTTCTCGATACCAACCCTAGTTTGATGGTAGCTAGTTTGACTTACGTATGCCTCATATATATGCAATACACGTGCAAATATACAGAAAACTGCATATCAATGAAAGTTTCACTTTGCAGACAAAACATTAAAAAAAATAAAAAAACAATTCAGTGAAAAGTGAAAATAAAGACAAGTTCATTTCTCACAACTTTGTCGCCATTCACATCAAACTAAATAAGGCGTCCAAAACATCCACACAAAGCCTCAACGTCTGATCAAACACTTGAAAACGCTATACTATATTAGCTAAAAGTGCTATTCTTAAACTATTAGCAATCTACTAAGCTAGCAGGCTATGCTGTTAGCTTGCTAACCCACAGTTTCCCAACCTTGTTCCTGGAGGCACACTAGGGTTGCCAACTATAGAAAATGAATATACGGGACATTATTGAAAATACAGGGATGCATATAGTATGCATTCCCGTATACTCCAAGCTGACCACGAAACTTGGATACCTGGGCATTAACACCTCCCTCTGCAACTGGATTATGGACTTTCTGACCAACAGACCTTAGCATGTTAGGTCAGGCCACACCTGCTCCACCACCATCACACTCAACACCGGTGTACCACAGGGCTGTGTACGGAGCCCATTCCTCTACTCCCTCTACACCCATGACTGCAGGCCTGTGCATGGATCCAACTCATCATCAAGTTCGCAGATGACACCATGGTGATTGGCCTCATCAGAGACAACGATGAGACTGCCTACAGGGAGGAGGTACCAGGTACCTGAAGCTGCATGGGCTGACGCCCCCGTGCAACAACAGCTCCTTAACCCACCGCTAAGACAAAGGAGGAGCTTATTGTGGACTTCACGCGAAGAAGAAAGAAGCACGCATGACCCATCCACATAAACTAACAGGGCATGATGTGCATCTTGTCGCTTTGAACGTAGCCATCTACAGCACTTCAAGTTCTACGCGCAAACCCACATCTCGCGAGGACCTGATCCTGCGACACAAGCACCTCCAGCCTCCTGCCGTCAAGAAGGTCACCAAGCCGCCTCTTCTCTCCTTAGGAGACACTGAAGAAAGAAACAGTTGTCTTCAGCCATACGGTAGCTGAACTTCAACCGTCCGTGTCGCGATCGAGAACATCATGCACCAGTTGTATCACAGGCTAGTATAGCCGAACTGCCTCAGTCAGCTGACGGGCCAGGCACTGCAGAGGGTGGTGGCCTGGGGAAAACCCCCAAACGCCATTCACAGCCCGACACACTTACAGCTTTGAGCGACATCCAGAGATAATATCGCTGTCTTACATCGAGCTCGCCAGCACATTCTAAGGCTCTTTTACACCAGGACCATCGACTTACTTAAATAACAAAGGAATTATAATTGTATACAAAGACTATTATAAAGATTGCTTTTATTACTTAATTAAGTAATAGAAAGCGACCAACAAACATATATAATACTTTCTCGTTTGCACCGTACAAGCATCAGCAAATACACATTTATCATTTAAACAAATCTTCGCAATGCTAATGAAAATTTAATTTACAAACCTGACGAATCCCAGATTTGATGATCTTGCTGACGTGCATTCATGTGAAAATAGAATAGATCGCCCCACCATTGCGCGGTGGTGTGTTCTCCTGCGTGCCCCACTTTCGAGTCTGTGCAAATTTAATGCTTTTAAACATTCAATTAGTGTGATTTCAAGATGCCCTGCCACACTTTTGATTTGAACACTGTCATATTACATGCATTTTCACTGTCTGCCTTTATGCTAAAATAAGTAGTTACCTTGCTTTATTTGAAAAAAATATGATTACCACATGCACACAACAAACGTCCCCGAATACTGAAGTGACCATGTTGCGTACACAGTTTACTTCCTTTTAATTATAGTTTCATAAAATATTTATTTATTTGTGAAAATACTTTGTCACCTAAAGTATAAGTATGTTTATTTTATGAAATTTGATGTTTTCATTATTTCAAATTATTAAAAATATGCTCCTAAATCATTATTATAACAAGATCCTCTCCAGAGTCCCCCCCAATACAATTATATCGGCCAACAGTAGCGGATGTCGCACACTATGTTAGAATCAGCCGACTAGCAGCGCGCCGACAAGGACGGCGTAGTACGGACAAATCACATATACCCAAAATATCAGGAGTCCCGCCTAATACGGGGACAAGCGTTGGCCAACCCCACAGGCACACACCAAACAGCTACACATTGACGATGTCTCCTTTATCCGCTCCATTCATTTTTTGAGTTTGGATTCTCTCCTACCGAGCATGAGTCGAATCAGGTGCGCTTAATTAGGAAAGAGTTTGAAATTCATGGGTTGAATCGTCCAGAGGTTGCCTACCAGACAGAACAGCGTTAAGGAAATCACGTAGCTGAAACAAGGCTAACCCAAAATTAAGAAAAATAAGAAATCCTGCTGTCATTTGACATCATAACAAATACTGATAAAGGGCGTTGGTAAACTGTTAGTAAAGTCAGTCATTGAATGTGATATTATCAATTGAACCTGGATCAGCTTCTACATCTGCCCCACATGACATTTTACGTTCGATGGATACAGCAGAAAAACATAATCCACCTGACTGCCAGATTTCAGAAACACTTTTATTGACTAGATCAGGCACGTAGGAAAGTTCTCTAGTTGCGTCACCTCGAGAGCTCACAGATCCTGCAGAGTTCAGCTACCTAATAAAAACACACAAAATCTGAACATAGCTAAATCGCATGTCTCAGGATTACCTAAGGTCATACTAAGACAAAAAAAACATTAGGCATCTGATATGCTTAAGTGCTGATCATTCCAGACACTCTGAAATTCTTCGCTTCAGCTTTTACTGACAGCCAACCGTGATCAAGGAAAATAAAAAAGGTAACATGGGTGGATTGTACCTTAGCTTAGCCAAAACACACAGGTGATGTGAGGATAAAGGATAGAAATGACCAATGAGAAGATAGCTATTCATGATTAACTCATCCCACACTAGCCAAGCACTACTGACCTTCAACATATGGATTCTAAGCAGAAAAAAACACCTAATTTCAGACACCTGCAAATTTGAACTCTGAGGAAGTATGTGTTTGGGTACAAGACCAGTGGTACCGCCAGTGGCTCCTCTATAGCTATACCGCTAATAATGAAGTTCTTAGCCCTCCCGTTATAATGAATACATTAGGCTGATGCCTACAGGTTCAACTCCTCACCAAATGCGGTCCCAAATGCCACTTTTTCAGAGGCTTTGCACAGCCTTTCCGAGGGTTGTGCTCCCAATTTTCGCCCGTGAGCTGTACTGACATCTAGCAGTGTCTCCACTTCGAAATATACTATACCCCTTCAGCTATACACGTAGGATGAAATCTGAACATGCATAGTAGGCTATGTGCAAAGACGAAGATTATGTCCAAATCATATGATTCGTACAAACAGCAGGTGAAAAGACTCTGAGTGACCGCCTGTTCTGAATGATAACTAACACCCGGACGCCTCCAGAGAGGGGTTGTGAACGCCAGTGAATCGACACCTCACCCAAACTGACGCTGATGAGCGTCACATGACAATGACAACATGACAAATGTAATACGTCAAGATTACATTCACACACAACTACAACACTTCATCACTACATAGAACATAATTTTGTAAACAGTCGGCAAAGTAAGACTTTTCAACAAAGAAAAGCTAAACCAACTCAAGCGGGAAAATATGCGGTTTTGGACTCGGCCCCAGTGATGGGAGGAGGGCGACAGACACCCCATAACCTTTCTTCATTTCTCTGTCGCCCCCTCATGTCGTTTACCTTCATCATATGACCGCAGGAAATGAAAACTTGCTTTACAGTTATCTTGTTGACCACTTTATTACTTTAATTTCTCTCCCTCCCTCATTCTTTCCAATTACCCATATGTTTATGCAAAGTATTTCTCTGTTTATATCTTTCCATCCCTACTTTCGCCATCCCTCCCTCTCTCCAAATGCTCTTTTCTCTGCCTGTCTCCCTCTCTCTATTTTTAGTGTTCCACTGCTTCCTGTTCTTGGAACCATACCATAGCAAGGGGGAGGGGGCAAAGAGAGAGAGCGAGAGAGAGAGAGAAAAAGAGAGCGAGAGAGAAATGTGGATGAGGAGGACGGGCAAGAAGGAAGGGAGGCCCGTAGGACGCCCCGGGCTTGCCTCTGCCTGCCTAGCTCCTCAGCTTCCTCTGTAAATCAATCCCGCCGACATGTGCATAGGCTTTTCCTCTCTCCCCACCTACCTCTTCTACTCTCCATATCCCTCCCCTCACACTGAGATCAGGCTCAAAGCAGGAGGAAAGTCATAAACAGGCGGAGGAGGCGTTGAGAGAGGAGAAGCAGAGAGACAAAGCAGGAAAAAAAGTGATAGGGCAAGCCGAAAAGGAGGGGCCTAAGCCGACAGAACGCCAGATTGTTCTTGAATGAGGCAAAAATTGCATGTAAAGAGCAAAACAGGGGATAAAGTCTTCTTTTAAAACAAAATGTTAGCCTCTAATAAATATGACCTTTACAGATCGATGTCTAATTTGGAAAGCGATTAGTTGGATTAGCTTTTAAATGATGTCTCTGGGTCTTTTTTTTTTTTTTTAGGTTACAATTATTAATAAAGCATGAATGACATTTCATGTACTGATTCAAACAGGATCGGGATCTCTGTAGTTTTTACTAAGGTCTTGTCTGGACATGGCCATTATTGAAGGTCATGTGCTCTGGATATGTGCATCACAGCATTTATTGAAATACACAAGACTATAACAGATAATATTAAGATGACACTGCTACGATCATGGCTAAACAGTTAAGCAAGTAAGCATGTTTCTGTGTAGCTTAACTGGTAAAGGACAGCAGTAGCAGCATCAAGGTCATGGGTTCAGTTCTTAGGAAACACACAAACTGACAAGATGTATAGGAGTTGATTCAATAGTTGAACCAACTTGAATTGTTATTTTATCCAGAAAGTTGACAAAAATGATTCAATTCATTACAAAGGTGCACCTGAACCAAAACTTAAAAGATACAACAATCTTATATTCACACAAGGTTGGGAAACTGTGGGTTGGCAAGCTAACAGCATATCTCCATATTAATCAAAATCAAACGGTTTGATTTCCTTTGTGTGTGTGTGTGTGTGTGTGTGTGTGTGTCAATAAAAGTACTAATTAAATCTGTTCATCAACCTTACCTCTTCACAAGACTTAGATTAAACCACTAGATTCATATGGATTTGTTTAACGACACTTTTTAAAAATCATTTAAGTTCTGGTTACCCAGACTTCCAATGGAGGCACAGAAACCGCTCATATTTCATTAAAGGGGTCATATGATGCGATTTCAAGTTTTCCTTTCTCTTTGGAGTATTACAAGCTGATTGTGAAAGATCCCTGAAGTCACAAAGACTAAAGTCTCAAAAACTCAAATAGATATTCTTTATCAAGTTAAGGACTCTGCAAATGCACCCCTAAAACGGTTAGTTCATAACACGGCGCCCCACTATCTACCTAACTATGTGCGAAATATTTGCATATGCGCTCCACATGCTGACACGCAAAGGGAAAGAAGGCTGATGATATTCATAACCGCGTTAGTGTTGAAGCAGCCATAGTCCGGGAGACGCTGTGTTGTATAGGCTGATAACAAAAGCACTTTACTTTCGGCCCTTCCGAAAGTAGATGACATTTAGGAACTTTTAAGCAGATACCTTACAACAGAACAGCCCAATTGCATTTATGGCACGACCGTTCGTGTGAACCTAAGAGGAGGTAATTCTGCACATATCGTGCTATGCATTGGAGGCCTTCTGAATCAGCCTACTGCTTTGTTATCAGATTTAAGTATTCAGTCCCAATTTGCTATTTGGAGGAGCTGTTCAAGATGACGGAGTTTTGCGCATGTGTGTGATGTAGCTCCCGTGACAGCCCACATAGCCGAATGCTGAACTCGCGCAACAGAGAGTCGAGAGATACTAGAGATTGGGCCATGACCCGAAGATGACGGGGAGACGATCGTACTGACGAACTGGGAGGAACGATTCGAGCGCCCTGTACGTTGAAGCGGACCACCAGGCGCCCGACGAGAGGGACGAGAGAGCCCATCAAAGTGCAGATCAAGCCTGGTTAACCGTGGTTTGTGTACTGCAAACACATATTCATCACCAGTGACTCAGTGGGCAACGAAATACAAACTACGAGGTACATATAGGATTACTTTTTTCAAGGAACTAGTAAGTAACGTATTACTTTTTAATTTACAAGATAATATATGAGTTACTTTTTCAAATAAGCAAGGCAAGTTACTTTTTTTCCAATTGGATGATTGACAGCTCCTACCCTGTACCAGATGTTACTGTAGTTAAAAATAAATATGAAATGCATGAATTCATCTCACTCACAAAAAAAAAAAAAAACACAAATTCAGTATTCCTCAAAATAAAAAAAAAATGCTAATCAGAATATGCACGCCAACAAACATGCAATAATAAATAAAAACACATATCCTTCTATGTATTTAAAATCCCATTCTATTAACCAATGCAAAGCAATAGTATTTAGATTCAAATGACCTTCGCATGATCTAGTTTCAACGTACTAATCAAGCAAAAATTACTCTAGACCAAAACATTTGCTGTGCAACTCTTTGTTCTATTAGCTGACAGTGTGCTTGAATTTAATTCCTATGATGCGCCTTCGAATGTGGCACGGACGAAAGCTACTACTTCCTTCAGCCTAGGCTTATTCATTTCACTTTTGCCGCTGTCTGAAAGGGCTTTTTATATTATGACCAAAATAGAAAAGTTTTTTTTTTAACAAAAACAAACAAGCAAGCCCCATGTCCAGATTTATAAAAGTAACGACAAGTACCGATAAGCCTCCAATTACTTCCAAAAAAGTAACTAAAGCTAACGCTAATTAGTTACTTTTTCATGGACCAAGTAACGCAATATTGTAATGATTACTTTTAAAAGAGAATTTCCCAACACTGGTAATCATGTACAGTCTGTCACGAGGACTACTGCTTCCACCTTCGAGGTCTGTGTTTATATTTATTTAGAAAGATGAAGCTCGCGATTATGGTAAGTACGGGAGAATTACATTTCCACCGAAGGGTCTTGCCCGGAGTGTTGCCGGGTACAGCCTGGCCAATCAGAGCAGACTGCGCTTGTCAAAGGAGGGGTCTTTGTTGAAAACTACGTGTTTGAGAGAGGCGGGGCGTAGAGGACTTACAATAATGTACAGTATGTGAAAAATAATGTATTTTTTGAACCTTAAAGCATGTCAACATATTCTGTTTACACCAAATACACAAAATAATGTCTTTAAAAAAGCATATATGCCCTTTAAACATATCTTCATTTGAAGTTTCATAAGAGTTATATAAAGTTTTAGGCGATTGCAAACCACAGAGGCGTAGATGTAAAATTGAATGACCAGCACAATTTATCGCTGAACTATCCCTATCTAACTATGTTATACTATCTCCTGAGCCGACACAGAAACAAAAAAAGAAATACATCAAGTCAACACGAAATCAAAAATCTAAAATGTATCCCAAAATTACTTTATTTAAATGCCATAACTGTGCTTCTTTAAAAGATAAATAAACACATGTTTGCCGACCCCCTCCACCTTTTAAAACAAATATGCCTTTGAAGGAGACTCAAAAGCCCCTCTTATCTCAACTTCCCTGATACGTATACTCTACAGTGTCAGACATGAGACGTGCTTTTCACAAGCATCAAAGTACTTTTTCTGAAGTCCAGCTCACTTTTTTGTATTCTATCAACGTATCATCTTAAAATTGGCATTTATTATAACAACTTGCAGATGCCGCCCGCGGCTTATTTGAGGCACGTGTTATGCTGGGTTTTGACCCCTCAGCGGTGGGACAGAGGTGGCTTAAGCCTTTCGCACTTGCAGGTGCCATTCAGGCCAGGGGCAATAGGGCCTGGGTAGACGACATAGAAAGGCACCAGAACGGGATGTCCCTCCTCCCCCCCCCCCACCTCTGCCAGACATGCCATGGTTGGTTCACCCACTGAGACATGCGTTGTGCACCCGCAGGAGGGAGCCTTTGATACTGCGAGCATGTGTGTAATCTGTGCATGTGATACAATGCCTCTTCTTCTTTCTCTATTCTGTTATACATGTAGATCCTTTTTTATGTCTCCATAAAAAAATCTTGTATATACTGAGAAAAATTATTTGTATGTGGTATACAGAGCCTGAAAGATAAGGATGGGAGCTGATTGGCAACAAGACGCCAGCGTGAATGTGGTTTCAGGCATTTGACGGACTTGTGATCTACACTATGCGGGGACAATGCTGCACTATCATGAGAGTTCTAGGAAACACAATCAATTTCCCAGCAAACCCCCAAAGTTAAAATCAAGGTTTCATTGACATATGCAACACCAAATTATGTTCGTACAGAAACCTAATCATCAAATGAAAAAAGTATATAACCAGTCCCATGTGCACACACCAGCAGTGAAGGCTTTAGCTGAACAAACCACCACACCGGAGCCAGTGGGGCATCCATTTTGGTTTCGGCATCCGGGGAGCCAGTTGGGGGTTGATAGCTTGGTAGACCTTGCTCAAGGGTCTCACTCAGTCGTCGGTATGAAGGTGCGGACATGAAAGGAGTGCTGCGTTATTCACTCCCCCCCCACCATACATCCCTGCCTGGTACAGAGCACTCAAAACCACGACCTTTGGGTTACAAGTTGACTCTATAACTGGCCAAGACTGCATTAATAAAAACTAAATAAAAATATTTAATAATTTGCCCCCACTTATTTTTTATGTATACTATTAAAAATGACTTAAACTGATTAATAGTACACATAAAAGTATACAAATAAATAAGTCTAATTCTGTTAATAAAATAAAACTTTCAGGAAGCTGCTGTAACAAAAAACAAACAAACAAACAAATAAACTACTTTATGTATATTTTTTTTTTTTTTTCACTTTTTTTTTTCTTTCTCCTCTTTTTTTCTTGTCTGTCAATATATATGTATATATATATGTACTTATATATATATACTATATATATATATCTATATAATAATATATATATATATATATACTATACACACACAGTGCGGGGACCAAAAAAAAGTATTTTAGTAGGCCACCACATTTGTGCAAGTTCCTACCCCACTAAAAAGCATGCGAGAGGGCCTGTATTTTCATCATAGGTATACTCAATAGGAGACACAAAATGCGCAAGAAAAATCCAGCAAAATCACCATTGTAGGCCCCCCCCCCCCCATTTTAAAGAATTCAATTGGTAAATTCCTCGCGATAAACTAAGTATTTGGTCACCTACAAACAAGCAAGATTTATGGCCCTCAAAGACCTGTAACTTCTTCTTTAAGAGGGTCCTCTTTCCTCCACTGGTTACCTGTATTAATGCATCTGTTTGAACTCGTTATCAGTAAAAAAGACAACTATCCACAACCTCAAACAGTCACACTACAAACTCCACCATGGCCAAGACAAAAGAGCTGTAAAAGGACACCAGAAACAAAACTGTAGACCTGCACCAGACTGGGAAGACTGAATCTGCAACAGGTAAGCAGCTTGGTGTGAAGAAATAAACTGTGGGAGCAATTATTAGAAAATAAAAGACATACAAGACCACTGATAATCTAATTTTGTATACCCTCGATAATGGAGATCCACGACACAAGATCTCACCCCGCCTGGGCGTCTAAAAGGATCACAAGAACTGCGAGCAAAAATCACAAAACAACACGGGGGCCCGCACCTAGACTGAAATACCGGAACAGAGAGCTGGGACCAAAGTACACAAAGGTACATCAGCTAACACACTGCCCCGACAGGAGACTCAAATCCTGCAGGTAGAAACGACGTGTCCCCCCCTGACTTAAGCCAGTAAATTCAGGCCCGTCTGAAGTTTGCCCTAGAGAGCCATTTGGATGAAGCCTCAGAAGCCCCCCAGGGCTTGGAGAATAGTCATCAGCCAGTTCATCGATGAACAACAAAATAGAAATTTTCCGTAAGAAAATCAACTCCTTGTCGTGTTGGAGGAGAATAGAATGTGAGTGAATCAAAAGAACACAAGACCCTACTGTGAGAGCGATGGGCGCGGTGAAACATCATGTTTGGAATGTTTTTCTGCAAATGTACCAGGACGACTGATCCGTGTAAACGGATGAAAGAATGAATGGGGCCATGTATCGCGAGATTTTGAGTGAAAACCTCCTTCCATCGGCAAGGGCATTGAAGATGAAACGTTGCTGGGTCTTTCAGCATGACAATGATTCCAAACACACCGCCCGGTCAACGAAGGAGTGGCTTCTTAAGAAGTATTTCAAGGTCCTGGAGTGGCCTAGCATGTCTCCAGATCTCAACCCCATAGAAATCTTTGGAGGGAGTTGAAAATCCAAGTTGCCCAGCGACAGCCCCAAAACATAACTGCTCTAGAGGAGATCTGCATGGAGGAATGGGCCAAATACCAGCAACAGTGTGTGAAAACATTGTGAAGACTTACAGAAAACGTTTGAACTCTGTCATTGCCAACAAAGGGTATATACAAAAGTATTGAGATGAAATTTTGTTATTGACCAAATACTTATTTTCCACCATAATTTGCAAATAAATTCTTTAAAAATCCTACAATGTGATTTTCTGGATTTTTTTTTCTCATTTTGTCTCTCATAGTTGAGGTATACCTATGATGAAAATTACAGGCCTCTCTCATCTTTTTAAGTGGGAGAACTTGCACAATTGGTGGCTGACTAAATACTTTTTTGCCCCACTGTATACTATATTATTCTCAATACTACTGTGACTGGTAAAGTGTTAAACTTACTGTTAAACACTGTGAATAAACTCATGGAGTTACATTGAAGCTGTATCATTTGGAACAATTACTGCAAATTAAAAGCCTTTTTTTGTAAACTTAACATTTAATGAAATATATAATTATTAATATAGTGGCACACATAAAAATTTCTATTTTTTGTGGCAGGTGAAAATGTTGGCAGGGCAAGAAAGACCTGGGGGGAAATCATTGTAATCCTCATTGTAAAGCTTTGATGTTTGCACCTGTTACACAACCATCCTTACAGAAAGAGGCAAAGCAGAGGACAGCAATAATACATTTCAGAGAAGAACAGGAAGGAGTTTGTTTTTTCCAGATGCTTTCAAAGAGAACCAGAAGTACAGATAGTAACCTCATAATGTATTCTCAGAAATACACAAAAACTCATACAAATGGACACACCATGGATACCTTATCATATTCAATAATGAGTAAGATACCTGCTGCTGACTTCAAATAGGAGTGTGTGCTCAGTATTAAGTCTGGAGTGTGTGTGAATAAAGTGGATGAGAGTGTGAACCTGTGCGTGATTCAGTCTGAGTGTGTGTGTGTGTATTGTGTATATATATATATATATATTATTATATATATATATATATATATATATATAGATATATGTATACTATATATATATATAGATATATCTATATTATATATATATATATGGCAGTCTGTCTCTCTAACTGGTTCACAGGCAGCGGTTGGCTGACTACAGCTAAGCCAGTCAAGCTCTCTGGTGAGAAGTGAGAGAGAAAGAGAAAAACACAGACATTCTTAAAGAGAGATGCAGATACTTTGGTGCCACAAAGCATCACTGACATATTTTTCACTCTAGCTACTTTTTTTCTTTTAAACTGTTCCACTTTTTCACGTTTTCTTCTTCCACAAAGCAGCTTTTTTCAGGGTGGTGGGGGTTTGGTTGGAGGAGAGACAGAGAGGCTACCATGGAAACAAAGCACATCACCGATATGAGCATCCCTGATGGCGCACTGGTGAGGCAATAACTGTGTCCCACTGGCCTCACTTTGCGAGAGTGTGTGTGTACGTGTATGTGTGTGTTATGGCATGAGGAGCAACAGAGGATGCACTGTGTTATTCAGTATTCTATGAACAAAGGTTTTTAAGAGAGCCAGACTGTGAGAGAGAGAGTGCAGAGAGACACGGAGCTGCTCTCTTGTAATTGGCCCCATAGGTTCTCAGGCGGAGGACAATTTAAATATTATTGAGCGAATAAGTATATTCTAATGACAAGCTGCAAGAAGAGAAAAGATGGAAAAGAATAGGGCTGCTAAATAATAGATAAAAATCTATTTAAAAAATGTAATTAGTGATCTTGGGTCTTTTTGCTCTGATGTCTAGGGAAGCTTGTTTCTGCCATGGGACAAAAAAATAAATAAAAAAGATAATTGCAAATTTTTATCTAGGATTGGGTACTGAAACCTTTATGACCGGTATGTACCAGACCGAATCAGAACGCCCTCTTGTGCTTTGAAACGAACACAAGAAGCATCATCACTGCACGTGATTGCTAGTTAAATTATATAGCATTCATGTCAGAATAATCTGAAAAATAATTTCCTGACTAAGAAAATTCACGTGACCGCAAGACGGAAAGCTCTGATAAAAATTCATAACATCTTTGTAGTAACGTTAGTGTCCATGTTGTTTTCACATTCAGCACAACTTGGGAAATGAAAGCATCCAAGGAGTGCATGAACGCAGCAGTAACACTTGCTCTGATATCAGCAGGTAGCATACCATTAGCTAGCTACATTTAAACGTGCTTAAATTAAAATGCCTAAAGCTAAACTTCCCTTGTGATGACTTTCTAAAAGCGTTTCTAATGTTGTCCAACAAAAGAGAACATTATGACATGTTTTACTCCACAACATCAGTCAAATGCTTCATTTTGTGATCTGACGTGACTTCGTATCACAGGATGAGGCAGAAAATATATTTATGAAAATACCAGAGATGGCTTGAAGAACAGATAAACTATACATTGTCGCAGTCGAGTGTTTGTCTTCATGTTTCCCCATTCAAAATGTTTCATCATCTTTTTATTCAGTCACAGCGATGACTGGATGCCTTTGTTTATATTCTTAGGGAAAAAAAAAAATTTCCTGGAGCATCATAAGTTTTATTACTTCTGTGGCATATGTGGAGTTTCTGCGAGAGGGTGCCCTCCGCCTTCCAGTACGAATGAAACAGACATTACATGTGTTTATAGCGCTCAATAATGCCCAATCCATCCTATTTTGGGTAAAAATAGGAAAAATAATACTTCTCTCAAAAGAAATTTGAAGTAAACATATGATAACCCATGCTTTCTCCAGTGTACAGGAGTGTTTTTTATTTTTTACTTTTTAAATCGCAAAAAAAAAACACTCTGATGTGCCAAGCCACCAGAACCAAGCCGAAAACTGTGGTATTGACCAGTGAGCTAACTGTATTGTTGCATCCCTACCAAGAATACTGACTTTGCTGTTATTAGTACTGTAACTGTTTTTTTTAGTGTTCAATTATTGTGAGTGGGGGGTTAAGTGGCATAGGTTTTATTGTGAATTTATGTAAATTTGTTGTGTTTTGTATTTACTAATATATTTATATATTTCAGTATACTTCAAACTTTTAATATATTGTTCAACTTTCAATTAAAAAAAATAAGTTCTTTAAATGTCATCCACCACCATTTTGTGGCTCTTTTTTTTTTTAAGTATCGGTTCAGGCATCGTTTAGATTCAGACGGTGCACCAGACTTTTATTTTGACAGCACTGAGAAGGTCAGGGTCTGAGATTTTGTCATATTCATGACGTGTCCTGTATGAAAAATGTGTTACCTTGTCTTTATTTGAAAAAATGATTCCCAGGGCACACAAACTTATCAGATTACGGAATATTGGTTACAGTGTTTACTTCCTTCCTTTACTTCCTTTAATTTCTTGCTAAAACTGCTATCATAGGCTTACACATCAAATCTGGCATCCCAAGTATACATTCTGTATCAAGTTCAATTTTTTTCAGAATTAATTTTCAAATGATTTATTTACTTTAATTAAACATTTTAATTTCGTAATTGTTTATGCATGTTCATATCTGATATATCTATATATTATATGATTCTTTAAATGAAATATGTTCAAAGTAGATATTTTGTATCTAACATATGAACATTATGAAGTCTTTTAACATAATATAAACAACATAATATAGTCATTTTTTTCATTTCAGCTGCAGCCCTGAAAAAGAAAAGAATTGCATTTCGCTAACTTATGTGCTCTGGCGCAAGGACCTAGAAAGCTGAAGCAGACACACCAAGAGACTCGCCTGTGGGTTTCAAGAAGCACCACATTAATCCATTTTTTAATTTTCCTCCCATGCTACATTTGACTTCGTTGAGGTGTCTCTCGTTCCCAGAGAATGTATTTGCTCTAGTGTTAATGCACATGTGGATGGTACTGTAACTCATTTTTCCCGTTCGGTGCGGGATCCATTCCGGTACTGCTGCTCACGTGAACACACAAACTAATAACCATGTGTGCAAATCATAGATTCAAAGTGGGACCTGCCTGCTTTCTTGCCTTTGTTCTCCCGTAAAGCATGCTATTACACGTTATAAAGCCTTTATTACACTTTTATAAAATAGTATAGCATCCATTCAATGCTTTCAAAAAAAAGCTATCGAGTGTGCATTAATATATAATAATCTATAATATTATATATATATATACTATATATATATACAGTGGGGCAAAAAAGGATTTAGTCAGCCACCAATTGTGCAAGTTCTCCCACTTAAAAAGATTGAGAGAGGCCTGTAATTTTCATCATAGTTATACCTCAACTATGAGAGACAAAATGAGAAAAAAATCCAGAAAAACACATTGTAGAATTTTTAAAGAATTTATTGGTAAATTCCTCGGGAATAATATTTGGTCACCTACAAACAAGCAAGTTTTCTGGCTCTCACAGACCTGTAACTTTCTTCTTTAAGAGGCTCCTCTGTCCTCCACTCGTTACCGGTATTAATGGCATCTGTTTGAACTCGATATCAGTATAAAAGACACCTGTCCACAAACAGTCACACTCCAAACTCCACCAAAGAGCTGTCAAAGGACACCAGAAACAAAATTGTAGACCTGCAACAGGCTGGGAAGACTGAAGCTGCAATAGGTAAGCAGCTTGGTGTGAATAAATCAATTGTGGGAGCAATTATTAGAAAATGGATGACATACAAGTCCACTGATAATCTCCCTCGATCTGGGCTTTACGCAAGATCTCACCCCGTGGGGTCATAATGATCACAAGAACTGTGAGCAAAACTCCCAGAACCACACAGGGGAACCTAGTGAATGACCTGCAGAGAGCTAAGACCAAAGTAACAAAGGCTACCATCAGTAAAACACTGCGCCGCCAGGGACTCAAATCCTGCTGTGCCAGACGTGTCCCCCTGCTTAAGTCCTTATGTCCAGGCCCGTCTGAAGTTTGCTAGAGAGCAGTTGGATAATCCAGAAGAGGATTGGGAGAATGTCAAATGGTCAGATGAAACCAAAATATAACTTTTTGGTAAAACCTCAACTTGTCGTGTTTGGAGGAGAAATAATGCTGAGTTGCATCCAAAGAACACATTACCTACTGTGAAGCATGGGGGTGGAACATCATGCTTTGGGGCTGTTTTTCTGCAAAGGGCCCAGGACGACTGATCCGTGTAAACGAAGAATGAATGGGGCCATGTATCGTGAGATTTTGAGTGAAAACCTCCTTTCATCAGCAAGGGCATTGAAGATGAAATGTGGCTGTGTCTTTCAGCATGACAATGATCCCAATCACACCGCCCGGGCAACGAAGGAGTGTTTTCGTAAGAAGCATTTCAAGGTCCTGTAGTGGCCTAGCCAGTCTCCAGATCTCCACCCCATAGAAAATCTTTGGAGGGAGTTGAAAATCTGTGTTGCCCAGCGACAGCCCCAAAATATTATTGCTCTAGAGGAGATCTGCATGGAGGATTGGGCCAAAATACCAGCAACAGTGTGTTAAAAACCTTGTGAAGACTTACAGAAAACGTTGACCTCTGTCATTGCCAACAAAGGGTATATCACAAAGTATTGAGATGAAATTTTGTTATTGACTAAATATTTATTTTCCACCATAATTTGCAAATTATTTCTTTAAAAATCCTACAATGTGTTTTTTTGGATTTTTTTTCTCATTTTGTCTCTTCATAGTTGAGGTATACCTATGATGAAAAAACAGGCCTCTCTCATCTTTTTAAGTGTGGAGAACTTGCACAATTGGTGGCTGACAATACTTTTTTTCCCCACTGTATGATATATAATATATATATATAAAAATGTGTGTATGCATTTGTTCTTCAACTCATTTTAGAACAACCAATTCACCAAAAGAGGGCTCATACACACCCCACACACACCAACACTTTGGCTAATTCCAATATATAAGTATCTCTTACATCAGCCCAAATGCTAAATATATAAAGTGTAATTCAACTGTAACCACAGTGACAAGGCAATACACAGCTCTTAGTTTAGTCATACACGCCACGACTGCGTATAAATGAACCACACACAGTGGCATCGTTACATTAACAAAGTCTGCCACTAACTTATTACATTTACAAATAATTTCATAAATAAAAGTATTTACCGGCAGGGACACATTGGTTTAAAAGTCTTATCTATCCTCTCCTGTCCTACATATTAAAGGGATAGTCCCAACCCACAAAAAAACAGACTTCAATTTTAGGGAAATGTATATATATATATATAATATTTTTTTTTTTTTTTTTTTTTATGTTTTAAACCGTATGAAGAATTTCAGGTATGATAATAGTCTCAGAAATTCACGACTGTTCTGGTTATCAAGTATATATTCAACATAATTCTTATCAGTAAAATGCTCTTAAAAGAACAGACCACGTTATTTGAGTGACCAAATCCTTTATTTACAGGATCGACAAACTGAAACATTTTATGAAAGGATTGAAGTCTCCCTTTAAAAAAACAAAGCTGTACCCTTATGTCCATCTATAACACCCTTTTTAAAACAGTTAATTATGTTTTTAAATGAAAATTTACTACTTTTATTTTTGGCAAAGTTAAAACATGATATTCCTTGAAAACATTGTTTAAATAAATTATTTTATTATAAAGAATATCATTATTGTTGTTATTATCAATTTGAAGTACATTGTACAACGCTAATATATTTCTGTCATTTCAAATTAAATCGAACTTTTATTTTGACGGGTTGTAGCGGACCTTTGAGTTTCAGAGTGTATTTGACAATGGTTTTTTTTCAAATAAAACTAGGAAATGTTTATTTACGTTTTCTCTCAGTGTAGCTCTGCTGATGTTCATGGTTATGTATTTTAGACGCTGAAAACACCATTAACTTCAGTATGCAGTAGATAAAACGGCGCTACTCAGAGACATGCAGAAATAAGCAGATTATTTATATAGCAGTCTCTTTGCGCTTTAATATTCACAGACATATATCATAACTACTTTCGATTTATCCATCCATCCAATTGCGCGTTTTACGCGACATCCTCGTTATTCTGTAAATTCCATGTTCACGACTGCACCGGGATTCCCTCGGCTTCACGGAAATCGTACGGCCTTAGTTTATAACTTATGAATGCGACATACCTTTATCTGCACTGAGGGATGGTGTGCGCGAATATGAGCGAAGATGTTGGATGTATTGCCTGCTTTTGCAGCCACTTTGCGTCCACATTTTTTGCAAACTGGATCCATCCTCAAGGACAACCCCGCGTTTTAAATATCCGATGTATTCCCATACTGCAGATATTCACTTTTTTTTCTCGGTGGGGATGGAGATTAGATAGTATCTCTGTCTCTGTCATTTTCTCCGCTGCACGTACGTGTAACGTTAAGCAGTCAAGTGAATGCAGAGTGAAGCAGCCGAATCGAAATAAATTGCATGTGCGCGGGCGAGATTTTTTTTTCGTTCATTTTTAAAAAAAACCGTAGATATGTTTACGGTAGGAGACTGTGCATGTTCAAAAAACCATGATAAACCGTCTACGTTCCAACCTTAATAATATATATATAGTAGCTATGAAAATTTTATATATATTCTATATATATATATATAATATATCATATATATATACAGTGGGTACGGAAAGTATTCAGACCCCCTTAAAAATTTTCACTCTTAACAATATTGCAGCCATTTGGTAAAATCATTTAAGTTAATTTTTTTTCTTATTAATGTACACACAGCACCCCATATATCTAATTTTTGACAGAAAAACACAGAATTGTTGACAGTTTTTGCAGATTTATTAAAAAAGAAAAAAAACTGAAATATCACATGGTCATAAGTATTCAGACCCTTTTGCTGTGACACTCATATATTTAATTCAGGTGCTGTCCATTTCTTCTGATCACCTTGAGATGGTTCTACACCTTCATTTGATTCCAGCTGTGTTTGATTATACTGATTTTTTTTTATTAGGAAAGCCACACACCTGTCTATCTAAGACCTTACAGCTCACAGTGCATGTCAGAGCAAATGAGAATCATGAGGTCAAGAGAAGAGCTCAGAGACAGAATTGTTTGGCAAGGCACAGGTCTGGCCAAGGTTACAAAAAAAATTTCTGCTGCACTTAATGTTCCTAAGAGCACAGTGGCCTCCATAAACCTTAAATGGAAGACATTTGGGACGACCAGAACCCTTCCTAGAGGTGGCCGTCCGGCCAAACTGAGCTATCGGGGGATAAGAGCCTTGGTGAGAGAGGTAAAGAGAACCCAAAGATCACTGTGGCTGAGCTCCAGAGATGCGGTCGGGAGATGGGAGAAAGTTGTAGAAAAGTCAACCATCACTGCAGCCCTCCACCAGTCGGTGCTTTATGGCAGAGTGGCCCGACGGAAGCCTTTCTTCAGTGCAAGACACATGAAAGCCCGCTTGGAGTTGTGAGATGGTGAGAAATAAGTTTCTCTGGTCTGATGAGGCCAATATAGAACTTTTTGGCCTTAATTCTAATCGGTATTTGTGGAGAAAACCAGGCACTGCTCATCACCTGTCCATTACAGTCCCAACAGTGAAGCATGTTGCTGGCAGCATCATGCTGTGGGGGTGTTATTCAGCTGCAGGGACAGGAAGACTGGTTGCAATAGAGGGAAAGATGAATGATATCCTGGACGAAAACCTTCTCCAAAATGCTCAGGACCTCAGACTGGGCCGAAATTTACCTTCCAACAAGACAATGACCCAAAGCACACAGCTAAAATAACGAAGGAGTGGCTTCACAAACACTCTGTGACTGTTCTTGAATGGCCAAACCAGAGCCCTGACTTAAACCCAATTAAGCATCTCTGCAGAGACCTAAAAATGGCTGTCCACCAAAGCTTACCATCCAACCTGACAGAACTGGAAAGGATCTGCAAGGAGGAATGGCATAGATCCCCAAATCCGGTGTGAATACTTGTTGCATCTTTCCCAAAAGACCTCATGGCTTATTGATCAAAAGGTGCTTCTACCTAAATACCTGGACAAAGGTTCTTATACTTAGGACCATGTGATATTTCAGTTTTTCTTTTAATAAATCTGCAAAAATGTCAAAAAATCTGTGTTTTTCTGTCAATATGGGGTTGCTGTGGTAGATTAATGAGGAAAAAAAATTAACTTTGATTTTAGCAAATGGCTGCAATATAACAAAGAGTGAAAAATTTAAGGGGGTCTGAATACTTTCCGTACCCACTGTATATATGCACACACACACACACACACACACACACACACAAACAAGTTTAAATATTAGTCAAAGATAACACAAGAAAGAACAACATGCAGGTTTTAATGAAGGTTTTTATTATTAAGGGAAAAAAAAATCCAAAACTACATGGCCCTGTGAAGAAGTGTTTGCCCCCCTGTTAAAACTGAGGTTTATCACACCTGAGTTCAATTTCTCTAGCCACACACCCAGGCCTGATTACTGCCACAACTGTTCGCAATCAAGAAATTTCTTAAATAGTACCTGCCTGACAAAGTGAAGTAGACCAAAAGATCCTCAAAAGCTAGACATCATGCCGAGATCCAAAGAAATTCAGAAACAAGTGAGAAAGGAAGTAACTGAGATATATCAGTCTGGAAAAGGTTATAAAGTCCTTTCTAAAGCTTTGGGACTCCAGCGAACCACGGTCATAGCCATTATCCACAAATTGAGAAAACATGGAACAGTGGAGAATCTTCCCAGGAGTGGCCGGCGGACCAAAATTACCCCAAGAGCACAGCGACGACTCATCCCAAGAGGTCACAAAAGACCCCACAACAACATCCAGAGAACTGCAGGCCTCCCTTGCCTCAGTTAAGGTAAGTGTTCATGACTCCACCATAAGAAAAAAACTGAGCAAAAATGGTCTGCATGGCAGAGTTACAAGACGAAAACCGCTGCTGAGCAAAAGAACATAAAGGCTCGTCTCAGTTTTGCCAGAAAACATCTTGATGATCCCCAGGCTTTGGGAATACTCACTGGCGTAAAAGTAACACTGCATTTTAGAAAGAACATCATACCAACAGTAAAATTTACTGTTATGGTGGTAGTGTGATGGTCTGGGGCTTCTTTGCAGCTTCAGGACCTGGACAACTTGCCATAATCGATGGAACCATGAATTTCCTGGCTGCTGTTTACCAAAAAATCCTGAAGGAGAATGTCTGGCCGGGACCACAAGCGCACTTGGGTTATGCAGCAGGAAAATGATCCTAAACACACCAGCAAGTCCACCTTTGAATGTCTCAAGAAAAACAAAATTAAGGTTTTAGGAGTAGCCAAGTCAAAGTCCGGGCCTAAATCCGATTGAGATGCTGTGGCATTACCTTAAAAAGGCGGTTCATGCTCGAAAACCCTCCAATATGGCTGAATTACAACAATTCTGCATAGATGAGTGGACAAATTCCTCCACAGCACTGTAACAGACTCATTGCAAGTTATTGCAAACGCTTGATTGCAGTTGTTGCTGCTAAGGGTGGCCCAACCAGTTATTAGGTTTAGGTGGCAAACACTTTTTCCACACGGGGCCATGTAGTTTTGGATTTTGTTTTCCTTTAATAAAAACCTTCATTTAAAAACTGTGTGTTGTGTTATCTTTTACTAATATTTCAATTTGTTTGATGATCTGAAACATTAAAGTGTGACAAACATGCAAAAATATAAGAAATCAGGAAGGGGGCCAACACTTTTTCACACACACACAAAATGGAACTCAATAGGAACCAAAACTATTTGGTAACCAACATTCTGCGAAATATCTTCTTTCAGGTTCCACAGAACAAAGTCAGTCATACAGGTTTGAAATTAAATTAGGGCAAATACAAATGATGATGACAGAACTTTAATTTTTTGGATGGACTGTACCTTTAAGATGGGATAGGAGAAAGTATTTTAACATCAACACAGTCATATATAAGAGCAACTGTAAATGCAACAAGAAACTCTGCATCCCTTTGAACCTTACAAATTTGTTTTCCCCCACTTTTTAAAAAAACTTATTGATTTTGCTTTTGTTCAGGTATGCGAACTGTTCTCAAATGCTCATGAAATCTCATGTTACTTTCATTATGAACCGTTTTTGTTTGAAAAAGAAAAAAAAAACATGGCTGGCAAGTTTTGTCAGTGATTCATAGCACTTAGTCATGTCACTCTCTGTGTGAATCTGTTAGTCAGAAGCAGCAGGAAAACAGTGAACTACGGGGCATCAAACATAAATGTGCACAAGATCTGCTTACTATGTGCTAGGAGCTTTGGTTTCTTCATGACATCATGACTTGTGGACCAAATACATGGAGTTAAAAAGACGTTTGATTCCACTGCTCTATTTTTTATTACAATACCTTGCATACACCACAGACAATGAAAGCTACAGTAAAATAAACATCCTAATGAAAGTTCCAAACATCTTTGAGGGAGAGCATAGATGTGCAGAAATAACCTCCTGATTAACATGAACTTTCTACTGAAAGTGAGACAGAAAGTGATCAAATGAAATGAACAAAGTGGAGGAAAGAAGGGCTCCGTACTGATGACTCATCTGTGAGTGTGTGTATGTATGTGTGAGTGTGTGTGTGTGTGTGTGTGTGTGTGTGTTTGTACGAGGGAGATAAAAGGATAATATATTCCAGACAGCCTCTCTGTTTGTTGGACCAATTAGGAAGCGCTAAGAGAAGCTAATCTAATCACAGAGGCGGTCCCAGCTGCTGTTTACACACACTGAGGGAGAGAAAAGAGCACACAACCTTTATGAATGGACCCAGAGTGATCAAAACACCTGTATTTGTTAATTCAGCTCATGTCAGTTCATTCGTGCGGTCATTGTTTCTTGCCTAAGTAACTCTTTTGAGCCACATGATTCTTAGCTTTTATAACTCCCGACATGTTTTCTTGGCATGATAGTAAAATAGCATTCACCTTTAAACACTACAAAGGCCTGTATCTTCCTAGAACAATCTCTCAAATGACTAAAAGTGGCACAAATACAGCCGATATCAAAGCCTGAGAGCAAGAACATTTTCCATGCATGATTTCAATAATAAAAGCAGGCTATAGAGTTTATATGCATTATATAGAGTAATCTACTTGGAGTTAGTACACTAACTGTGTACTGTCTACAGGTACAGTGCTGAATTAGCACAACCAAAAGCTGCTACTAAACTCTGGTTTGTACATTAGCATACTTTAGTACACTGACAACCACCATAATAACACAGGTGGTAATGAGAAAGCCACATGAAAAATCAAAGTTCATCACAAAAAGCTCTTCCACAAGCTGAGGTAAATACTAATATATAGAAGGTGCACTGTGTCATGCACATTAACACAAAACACCATCATAGTAACACACAACACTAAAACTAATGCAATAAACATTAATTTAACAACATAAGATGTAATACAAAACCCTAACGCACATAACTAATAGGAAAAATAAACAAATGTGAAGCTTGAATTCTGGGAACGTCAATTTACATTTTTATCATTGATAAATTACAAGATGACTTGATGACTAAGATGACTTTACGTACATTTTTGTATGTTTATTGTTTTTTTTGTTTTTTTACAGTGTACAAAGTATTGCAACTAAAATATACATTTATTCATTTAGCAGGTGCTAAAACCAAAGCAATGTACAACTGAAGAACATTAGCAAATCAGACCAAAAGCATGAGTGGGAATTCTATGCTTTCTCATCGGATGAACCCCAAATATTGAAAAGGCCTGTGTAAAATTAGGCCGTCTTGTTAGTGTTCAGTAACTTTGCCTGCCCGGTTTCACTGAAATAATACAAATATTTTGTAAACTTACCAAAACATCCAAATTCTTGAAGAGCTTATAAAAGTGTTGGATCAGGAATGAACTAATGACATCTTTATGATTTATAATCATAAACCTATGATTATATGCTACACAGTATGAGAAGAATAAAGACTGAAAATATTAAAAGTATATGATCCCACATATCTCTTTTTTGATATTCTGCTCAATTAAAAGTGTAATACATCCAGCCCGTGTTGCAGTAACTAATCTCAGAGCAAACTAAGTTGACTCTCTCTTGATTTGTGCATATTCTGATTAAATGTAAAAATAAATAAATAAATGAAAGACAATAATCATGATTAATAATCGTTAATCCATAACAAACATGTGTACCGTTAACCAAATACTAGTCTCAAATACTAGTCCCAGCCGTCACACCCACGGACTGTTGGCTGAATGTCTGATGCATACGGCACACAAAATTGTAAACACTTCAGGAGTTTCAAAGTCGTAATTTGATTGGTTGAATTATACAGGATTTCTGGGAGACGTGCGTGTCGCGTTCTTTAATGTTCTGCCTGGAAACAAAGATGCCGTGACGCCAAACCCCCTCATGTTAGAAGAAAGACGTCGTGTTTACAACTGTGACAATGAGCGCTTATCAGGATCAACTAAATGCTGGATTTTCAAAAGCATGTGAAATATGTAACGTTCGCGCATAGACTCTTTAAAATAAGTGCAAGAGCTCTGTTATTGTGGGGACATTTCCACTAGGGTTGTGACGGTGAGGAAATTTTCCCACCGGTTAATTGACGTGTGACAACACCGGTAATACCGGTATCACCGTGGGGGCGGGGCGTTGCCTCTTCCTAGCTTTCCTTCGCTTTTAAATAGCTTGTAAAAGCGCGTGCACATTTTACTTTCACTTTCAAACAGCGGCAATTCGGCGTAAAGCAATTGTTAGTTTTTTAGTTCTTTTGAATTTTCCCTCTTTTCCTTGCTTTCCTTCTCTTTTAAATAGCTTAAAAGCACCGTGCTCATTTTACTTTCACTTTCGAATTAGTGGCAGTTCGGCGTCAATTGCTTGAATGCAACAACAAAATACAACGACAAACTCACTTTAGTCTATATATAAAACATAGAACTTTTATTAACAAAACAAATACAAATACATGCTATAGGGCAGACAATGCCTAAAAATAAAATAACAAATAACTTACATAAAGTTTAATAGGTATACAAAACTGTAATAGCTCATTAAACATTATTAACCACATAAATCATAAAGAGCCCTTTGTTACAACGAGTAAGAAAGCTTGAGGACGCATACAACCTTGATGTCAATAATAAATAAACGACAGTTTAAATAATGTAAAAATCAGCAAACAATGTGGAACCATTTAAATAAGAAACGAATGTTTAAAAAGAAACTTCCAAAATCACTTTAGATAAATGGCAAAAGTCAACAGGTTTTTCAAAATCCAAAATATTGCCAAACAGGCGCTTTTGCATCTCGTTTCGAAACTAAATCATCCGCGATCGTCTTGTCTGTCTCACCTCACTCTTCTTGTCAGTCAGCTCAACTCACTCTCCTCACTGGAGAAATTAAATCTGATCTGTGATGCGACTGTCGTTCGGCACGCTGCATTGAGCAGCCGTGTTCAGTTTTTAATTGTATTGTCTGTTCTTTTACTGAACTAAATTTATTTTTATTACTATAAAAAATCTAAAAGACGGTGGGGTTTGGTGCCGCGGTGGGCAAGTGACGTAACCGGTGGTGCGGCTTAACACCGTATACCGTCAACACCGTCCCTAATCGCGGAAGCCTATTTCTACGCCCCTAAACATGACTCTGCAAAAAACGAAACGTGATTGGTTGCTTTACCTGTCAGTCATATGGCCTTTTGGGCGGTCCTTGGCCATTCAAAGCGGCCAAGGTTCCCAGACCCTCTGTCGTCAGTCTGAAGGTCTGGCTACGCGAGACTACACAAATACTGCAGTAGTGACCCTTTACCAAGCATCAAAAATAAAAGTAAAAAAGGTACGTGAGCCCTTTAAGTAGTTATGATTTGATGATGACTCGGGTCATGAAGATGTTAACCATTTAATCGGGTGACTCAACCTGCTGCTGCATGTAGTTTGCATGTAGTAAAAGCTCCTCTATTTTTCACACCTTTCCTCTGAGGGAAAAACACAGATGCACTTTTATTAAATGACAATGACACACATTCACACACAAACACACACACGTGCAAGGAAGCCATGTGACTGAAGCGCAACAGCTAACAGCACTACTATTCATCAGCTGTGCCACAAATAGAACAAAGTAATTAGACTGCAGCTGAATATGTTGAATAAGAGAGACTTTGAGAGAGAGAACCATGTTGAGACAGAAGTGCAAAATGAGGCCTAAATGCCACTAAAAGCCGGCCAGCAATATATTGAATGCTGCTCAGAACAGAAGAGAGAAAGAAGAGGAGAGTTTATTTTAATATGTTGGAAGAACTCTTCTGAAGTCAGCATGATAGTATTGATTCACACTCCTGAGTGTGTGTTTTTGTGCAAGTGTGTTTGTGGAAACTCCTAATACACCCCAGTCTGTAATCTGAACAAATCACCGTTATCACCGCACTGGTGACTGTGTTTAAAGGTCAAAAGGCGTGATAATCCAAATTACTTGTAGTGAAAGGCTGACACATTGGATATTATTTGGCTATTCTGAGATTATCTGAATTGGCCAAAGCCCACTTGGCCATAAACAGAAGCGGTCATTCGAGTGTGAAATCCATCACACCTCAGATTTGCATTATTTTTCTAATAATTCAACGATTCGTAATCTAAAATTCTGCTTATAATATGGTTACTACACCTCAAGACATTGCTCAGATGTTTTAATTCAAGACATTTGAAAGTGTTACCAACTGTCAATAGATACATGGACATTTTCTGTTTTTAGAAACTTTTTTTTATTTGAAAAATATTAAAATATAAAAAAGTCAAATGAAGTAAATATTATGTAAAATAATTGTTCATGTAAATTTAGTAATTTTTGTGAAGATTATTTGCTACCATTTAATCTTGGGTGTAAGGCGGGGCATAATTTTCTCAATGTCACAAATTTGTTTATTTATGTATTTATTTGTAACCTACCAGCCAATCCTGTGAAATAAATAAATAAAAACACTTTATTTTATACATTTATTTTATAAATTGAAAATACATGTATTAAACAGGATATGACTATGCATAGGAGTTTTATCATGTCTGTATTTTTCTTCTTAAGATTTTCCATTATTTTAATAATCTGAAACATGCTATATCTTATACACTCTAATGCAATTAACATCAATCATGCAAAACATGTGCAAAGTGCACACATTTGCTTTTGTGCCAAATAAGACAGGATAAGTGAGCCCAAGTTTATTTGCATAGCACATTCCCACACACCAATAGTTTCAGTTTCACTTTAAATTCATTCATTTAGGTTTGGCATTTATAATAAAGTTCTATTTATAATGAATTCCATTATAATTTATGTTTGTTTTATACTTCGTAATCCATTCCTGTTCTGCTCAATATAAAGGCTGCCGAGTGAAGGGAAATACATGTTTGTATTTATAATGTTTGTAAACATTTAATTTACTGTTATTTGAATAATAAAATGTGACTTGTGCACTGATTTGATCTGTAATTTCTTATTAATGGTTGACCATTTATTCAACATTTTTAAAAATGTTTTGATATTTAGAATAGAAAGAAAACTGAAAACACTGTCTTGGTCCCACAAAGGTCTTCCATGGTGTAGCTTTTCAATGACCCCAGGGCAGAGGCGACCCATTAATACTTTGCCTTGAATCCCTGAAGGATGCCCTGAGCACCACTATCCACCATGACCAGAATCAACTCATCAGTCCCAAATGAGTAAAAGCTCACAGAGATCTTGCAGAGTTCTGGAAAGCCACATCTTTCTGAAGTGTAAAAAAAAAAAAAAAAAACACTGGAGGGTTGAAGCGAGTTCCTCCCAGACACATCCGGAAAAGAACATTCTCATCCGAGCAGGTGAATCACAACGTTCTCCACACAAGCAAGTACACCTGAGCCCTGAAAAAGGGGGAGGAGAGGGAAGTGAGAGAAATAATGATTTTTCTCCCTTTTAAAGCAATGCAAATTGTTGCTGTGGAGAAGCGGAGTTGAGCGTCTGTACACACACACACACACACACACACACACACACAGCTCCACCATGTCTGATAATGACAAATAGTCCCCCATGGGCTCCGATCAACAACCTATCATGACGTCCGAAAATAAATCCACCTCATCTACGAGTACAAAAAACTCAATTCCAGAGGTACACACAAACACACACCTCCGGTCTGGACGCATGACAGGGACTGTACTCAGGTGGTAGCCCGCTCCCCGCTTACCCACAATGCCAGGCGGCGGCTCTGAAGTCACATTTGGTTGGGTAGAGGAGTAATGGCAGGCTTGAGCAAACGTATTACGATGGCAAATGACAATATTAACATATAAATGACTTCCTACCAAACACATCTGCTAATGTGTGGTTAGTGCCAGCGACACACACACACACACAGCTTGACTGTATATTCTCTTCTAAATGTGACTGTCACAGCACGGACAAGGGCGTGTGTGCATGGTCTTGTTTACTGGAGGAGTGTGTGGATGCTGTGTGTGTGCGATGGCTCACTGCAATGATTGTCCAATGTCACAATCATCATGTCGCTTAAAACACACCCAGCCACACACACACACGCACCCTCCTGCTCAGAGTGTGTCAGGAGCGAGACTGGTTTGGACAGGAAACAGCATGTCCAGATTGCCCCTGAGACAGGAAAAGGATTGGGTGTCGTGTCTGTTTCAGCACTCAGCGATGCTGTAGAGAGAAGTGTTGTTGTTGCTTTAAAGTAATAGTTCAGCCTAAAAATTAAAATTTTGTCATCATTTACTCGTGGTCATGTTGTTCCAAACCTGTATAATGTTATTTCTTTGAATTTTTTTAATGGAAATACCTTACCAATTATTTTCAATATAATAAAAAATTGAATGAGTACTCAATATTGAATGAGTACTCAAGAGTGCTTCAATATTACAATAAAAGCGATTTGGAAGACTCTTGTGCTATATTCCAAGTTTCTGAAGTTGTATCACAGACCAAAATTTCAGTTGGTATTCACTAGGGCTGGATATTGAGAGACGTCATGAATCGATTCTATTCTGATTCACATGCATTTGATTCACTACCGATTCATTTGGTTATATATCATTATATATCAGTACAGTGCGTAAATTTTTCTTAAGGAAAAAATCTCTCAACTAATGCTGAAAAAAAAATATAAGAACGTCAGCTGGTACATTCCTAAATATTATAATAATAGACCCAAACTCTTAAATAAATTGCTAGATTGGGATATAATAACAACACTAAAATAAAAAACAGGAGGTGAATACAATATCTAAATTGCTGTTTAACTTTAGATAAAATTTTTAATGATCTAATTATGTTTCTACTCCATTTGTTGTTGAAATATTACACATTTAACGTGGCGTAATCAAAATGTTTTCATGACCAGACATCACTAAACAGTTAAATATGTAATATAGTGAATATATTTTGGCAAACTTCTCCTCTTTGCACTATAGTGTTATTTCTTTCTATTTGGCTTATGAGCTATGGACACTGAATAGCTTTCCTGAGGTAAACAAAGTTACATGACTTTTTATTTAAATTTTTTTTGTTAGGGGTGCTCTGATCAGGGTTTTTGAGGCCGATCACTGTTCGCCGATCACAGAAAGCAGTATCTGCTGATACCGATCACCGATACCGATCTTTTTTAAGCCTTTTTTTATAATTTATAACTATTTATAGTTATACTCCAATCAGAATTTTTAGACATTTATTCAGGGCCTGAATTACATTTTTTTGAAAATGGGGGGAATTTCCCTCTTAGGTGTCTCCTGTGAGAGGAGAAGCAGCTTTCACACAGCAGTCCGCTACAGATCCGTGGCTGTTTACCACAAACACAACATTTATCCATTATTTTGATTTAAAATCCAAACATGGTCACTGAAAATGCTTTTTCAGCTTTGCAATTATTTTTTTACACAGTACAGTAATACAGTCTTTAACAGACATTTTTAAACACAATAAATATAAGCAACACATGATTCAATGCTTTTTACTTTTGCATTTAATTCTAGATTAATATTAAGTTGCTCAAGCAAGTGGCAAAAAATTTAAACTACTTTTCTTACATTATCAAAAACTTACCATTGACAGAAATAGACAACTCTACTGCCTTTCCTTTTGCATTTAAATATTTATTACAAGCAATCCTGTGATTCTTAAAGAACTATGTTTTCCTACCTCCAGGAGTGCCATCTATTATTGCCTTGTTTATCTAAAAGTGCTCTTTCCCTTTAAAACTAGCCAAAAAGCCATGTGTTGACTGTGAAAAAACACAGAGTGACTTAAACAAATATGTTTGATTGGGTAATTACCACTTTCGTTTTTTTTTTTCTCATGTCAATCCAGTTCTATTACTGCAAATAATGCGCTGTTACTTTAATTCAGCACTTGCAGCAAAAATAACGATCTCTGCACTGCTGCAGATGCACTGCTCCTGGATCGCACTGCCGGACCGCAACCTGTGCACGCTTTAATCCATTAACATGAGCGCGGAAAAAATACACACCACATACGCACTGCAAACAGAGTAATGTGAACCTGGCATTATGTGTGCGCTGCGAGTGATGCGCATGAGCGATCAGTTTCCAGGAGAGCGCGCGAGTGCTTAATGGTTAAACACTGGCAAGAATGAAAAAATAATGCAATTTATAAATTTAGTGACGATGTGACACTGCCTCGAGTGTGCAAAGTGACAATTCCTGTGTCAACTGTGCAGCGTGTAGCTCGCTTATGGACAGACGCGAGGTGTGATGATTTGAAGCCATTTGCGTATTTTGAGAGAGAGAGAGAGAGAGAGAGAGAGAGAGAAGGGAAGAGCGTGCAGTGATTCACTCACGCTGTTTGTGAAATTACGTCTCACTCACGGTTTTCAAATTACTTTACAAGTTATTTAATGAAGAAATATGAAGGTGAGTACCTCACCTTTAGCATTATAATTAATTCACCCACGCCGGACAGAGACTGAGACGTGCCGCTGAATGTCATGCCAAAACTCTCACGGCAGGTGCATCATCAGCTTGAGATCGTTTTTTTTGAGATCTGCCTTTGTACAGACCTCAGATCAATCATCCCAAAGCGATAATCGGCTGATAGTGATCTGTAGCCGATCAATCGGAGCACCCCTATTTTTTTTATACAGGCTGTCTAATTGATGTCTTTCTGCAGTTGAAAACACAGATGGAGTGATTACGAGCCACAATACATTTCAGTAAATTGTTCTGTTTCTTTCTACATACCTTCTGGTGTTCATTTATGATTATTTCCTGCTATAACTATCAGTAAAGAGAAAGAGAGAATCAGTTCACTAATATCTGCTTTAGTTATACTTGAGGTGCTTATAAGAGAAACAATAATGTCAGAATTGTGAACTGGACTGATCCAGTTCTCATGTTTAACTCACTGATTCAATGATCTGGTCAAAGTGGTTCAACCAAACCACTCAAAGGATGGTGACATTCTGAAGTTGATGGTAACCAAACAGTTTCGATGACCATTGACTTCCATGGATGAAAAAAGAGAGACATAGTTTATGTTCCAAAGAAGGAATAAAGTCAATACAGTTTCGTAATGACAATGAGGGTGTATAAATAATGACAACATTTTCATTTTTGGGTGAACTGTCCCTTTAACAGCTCACTGGAGGTGAAGATTTGGTCTGCTCATCACACAAAGCTATCATGTGTCTTGTAATATAGCGCACAAGAATGATAGACCATTTTTTATATTGAAGCATTTTTGCTTTTTTTTATTTGAAGGCTTCTAAGCTCCATATTTCATGTAAGGGCAGAAAAGAGCAATCAGCACAGTCTCCAAAATCCAGGACCGTTCATACAGGTTGGAAAAACATGAGGAGTGAGGTAAATAATGCAGTTTATGTTGGTATAACCACCCATGTATATTAACAGAAAAATGCAAAAAATCACATTCTATAATGATCTGGGACAATTTTAAACTTAACATCAAATTAGGATGAGAAATACCATCTCGTCCGGGGACCAACAGAAACAGCTACAGCACGTAATATTTTAGTAATGAAAAAAGCTTTTAGACGAAGACAGTCGAAAAAGAAAGAGGTGAAGGCAAACAAAAGAGTGAAGCTGTTGCCTGAAGCCGTACCGTCCATGCTTCCATTACAGCTTTGTGTGCTGGTCCCTCGGCATTTCCTCTCTCCTCAGGCGCCTCCGGGCATCAAGCCCCGCCACAAGTCACGAGCCTGTGGCCGCAAGAGAGAGGTGTGTGTGTGTGTGTGTGTGTGGGCTTTGTTCCAGAGCTGTAAGGGCTGTTTACTCACTTGTGCACTCGAGCCTGAGTTCACTCTTTCTCACCACATACACACACACACGCTCTGGATACCACCCATTTCCTGTGAGCCAATCATCTTCCTCTCCAAACTCTCTGCTCCTAAACTATTCCTCTCCGTTTCACTCTCACCTCACCAACCCATCTGTCTTTCCCTCCGCTGTTGCATGTGATCTCTCCATCCTCCTATGCGCCCTCCTCCATCACTTATTCATGAGCTCTCTCTCTCCCAGTGAAAAACACACTCTCACCTTCTCACAACCGGCGTTGTAGCTGTAACCATGGCGACCGATTTGATTGACATGGTGTAATTGGCACGCTGCTACATCGGAGGGCTGGTCCTCTTTAAGGGGGTGGGCATTACAGTCGGGACCCTTAAAGGGGTAGTTATTATCGCTCATCATAACAGTCCCTTAGCAGAAACAAAGAGGTCGTCTCAAGAGCAGAAGAGAATTAAAGGGATTTTTAAGGCGAGGAGTCGACGGAAACGTTAGTATCAATTATGTATGACGAAAGGTCACCCTCTCTGCTTTCCCATTGATTAGCATTAATGATCATTCACTCGTTTGCTGATTGTTTGATGTAATTAGCAGATGGCAACAGTGATTAATGCTGTGGGTTTGAACAATAAATGATCTAGCAGAAGCGCGCGCGTGTGTGTTTATGGGGGATCATAACAGAGGAAAGGAGGGGAAAGCATGTCAGATGGATCTGATTGCAGCGTGAGGTCTTAAATATTAACCACGACTGTGACACATCAGAAAGGATGCATGTGTGTTCACAAAGACACAAAAGACAGTCGACAGCAGCAAAAGCATTGAAAATATACTACAACGAGAATCGCACAAGAACACATTCAGATCACATCATCCTAAAATCAGGAAGTTAAAAAAAAAAAAAAAAAAAAAAAAAAGCAAAGCTGTTCTTAGGACAAGTAAAATAAATATAATTAAATAATACACTTATTTATAGATGGTAAAGTAATGTATAATACGATTACAAAACCTTTATATAATATTTTTTTTAATAAAATTAAAAGCACAGTAAACATCGCATACATAGTACAATGTTAATATAATTATATAACATTTAGATAAATTAACTCGCTCTCATTACAGTAAGGAACAATTTTTTTTTTCTAAAAAAATTCTAGGGCTAAAATTTTACCTTAAATCCAAAATTCCTTTAAATGGAAACTATGTCAAATAATTTATAAAAGAATAATCACATAATTAGCCAGAGAACTGGAAGTTCATGTTCCCCTAACTGGCAGGCGAATACAGAGCTTGTCCTCTTCACCTCTTTTCCTGCTCTTTATCTCTTTTCTATGTCACACTCGCTCTTCCATCTCATATCCTGCACTACAATCTCTCTCCTCTAACACACTCCCATCCGTCCTTTTCATGTGCTCTCTTTCTCACTCTGAAGTGTGTAATCGTGATGGGGGCTGGTAGGTCTTGACTGGGGGGGTAGACACACACACACACACACACACACACACACACACACACACCACACACATCTGTGTCTGGATCTACTGTGACAAGCGGTCAATTTGATGCATTAATGATTAGGAGAGCGTCAAAGACGCCATTTGCACACCGGCTGAGGTTGAGAAGCGTTTCACATGTGTGTTTACTGCAGAATGGAGGTGTGTGTGTGTGTGTGTGTGTGTGTGTGTAAAGTTGATTGTTCCGATGTGGCGAGATGACAGACTACAGCCCATCTGGCTTTGGGCTCTTAACGCACCCATCAGCAGAGATGTTCCAGCCCTTCACAAACACTGAGACACACACACACCAAGCACAACTGCACTTTCCCTGGCTGTTTCCTGCAGCCAATCAGATGCTGATGTGCCTCTTTGACTTCCTGGTCTCCACAGACTCTCTTAAAGTGACAGCACACAGTTTTTGCCATCGCTCCTGAATATACAAATACGCACGCACACTTTCAGAAATGCTATTAGGTATGTGTGATTTTAACACAACCTTTATAGAAAAAAATACTGTTAAACGAGGTAGTTCAAACAAACACACTCACATACACACACGTTCACCAAACCATCCTTTGTGCCTGGAAAAAGATCTCCCTCTCATTTCTCTCTGCTCCGCTTGGCATTTGAGAAGCTGCCTGAGGGCATTCGGTAACCACATCACCACACAGGGTATTGTCGATACAAAAATACTGCCAACTGTCAACTAGGACAGACAAGACTCTCAGCCAATGAGATTGTCAGTTTGAAGAGAGAAGGCAGGAGTGAGTTTGATTACAGAAGCTGTGTCAATGAGGTGTGCCATTAGAAAGGAGGAGGGCTACTTATCGTGACAGGGAGAGATGCAGGCATTCTCACAAATGAGCACACTCTTTCTGACCCCTTCCGTTGTTGAGCGCGAACACCTCCCAGCCACACTTCTAAAGCAAAACACTGGAGCTGAGGATGGCTAGGGGTTACACACATAAAGCACAGCAAACACCTCATAACCCACCGCCCCCGACCACGTAGTTGCTCCCTGGGGGTCCGCCGGCTTCCTCTTACTCCCTGTCATTCACATGTCCTTTGTCTTCGAAAGACAGGGAAAAACATGCGGGGGATGGATAGTAAAGGCTATACGACAAAGCCTCTTTAAGACAAATCAGTTCACTTGGTAGCTATCTTGGTAACACCCCCAGGAAGCTGTTTTCATGTAGGTACTGAGCAGGTTAAATACAGCTCCTGTCTGCTTGAAAGGAGAAAGATTGAAATTTCTGTCAGAGAGGAAAATGATTTGTCTAGTCGATTAGTTTAGTGTAAACTGTGCACCAAAAAGGTAGAAAACTAAAATCATTAAATGTGCCAACAACATTCTGTCTTGCATGGTTGCTTGGAAAAACGACACAAAACTAAAACAAAAAAAACTGAACAAAAGAGAAACAAAACACAAAAAAATAAAACTAAACAAAAAACAAAACACAACACAACTTCTCCATAGAGAAGGCAATTGGCTCTTGTACCTCAAAGGCCAAGAGGCATATTGAGCTTTGAAATTTCTCCAAAAATTTCTCCTCCTATAGTGTCTCTTCCATATGAGAATTGGAAAAAAAAAATAAACAGAGAAATTTTGAGAAAAAATATTAAAGGGGGGAGAGAGAGCGCACAGGAGAGGGCGAGAGAGATTGAGAGAGTACTGGATGAAACAAGTTCAGGGCAGTTCTTCCTCCACACACATTCCTGTGGCTGCATGGGTTGCAGTGTGTGTGTGTGTGTGTGTGTGTGTGTGTGTGTGTGTGCGTGTGCGTGTGCGAGTGAGTGAGTGAGGCAACAGAGAAAGAGCTAAAAAGAGAGTACCATGTGTCAAGAAGTTTACAGAAATGATAGCACAAAATCTAAAAAGTTAAACAACAGGAAAATAACTCTACAGAACTGTCTCTACACTGACATTTTGTCCCATTTCAAAACATATTTTGATATTTTCAGACTTTCAGGCCAAATGTCTAATATACAAATGACTGTGTCTCGGATCAATGGGTTCAACAACAAAACAACTTCTAAAACACGCTCTGATACATCTCAAAAACATCCAGAGGTTCTTCTAGAGACAAACGGGTTGAGGAAAGATGCCAAACAGTTTACATGATCACAACAGCCAGTCATTTCATCCGATCAGGTCAAATCTGGAAGAAGACCTCAAGTCTTATATGTTTCATTATGCTCTGCCCTTCATAATTAATGAATTGAATGGAAATTAATTTTACAGCTAGACATACTGTAACCATCAACGGGAAAGATTTAGTGCAAATGCAGATAAACCAGCATAATGTCACATAATGGGTTCCGGGTTAAATATAACTGATAAAGCATGTGAAGAATCCCGTCCATCACCACAGAAAATTATTTCACATTTTTGTTAGTTTTTACAATGAAATTGACAAACAGATTGACAGAAGTCCACTTAAAATAACAGTCTATGAGGCAATATGGGTATGTTGCTCATAGGGCTGGGCGATAAAACGATAAAGATAATTATCGCAATATAATTTTCCTCGATAGGATTTACTGTAGTAATGCTAACTGCACTATGGTATTGTGGCAGAAATTTGTGATATTCATATAGAATTAGAACGGTCCATTTTATCATTGTATTGAGGTGCTATATGTGTGGTTTTAACTGTGGTTATTATGATCTAAATGTGTGCTACTATGGAAGACCAATGGTTAATTTGAATAAAACCCAAACAGTCAGAATAATTAAATTTAACCATATCAAAATTGTGTTACACTTTTTACAGATGTTACTGTTTTTGATAATGAACATAAATTTACATCTGCATCCTAACCCAAGTTGCTACTTTTGTCAACTCAAGCTACTAAACTGTGCATTTCTAAGAGACAAAAAAAATGATATTGTTAATTATATTATTAATGCCTGCACTGCAAACCGTCCTGAAGATACGTATAAGTCAGGCAACACAAACCCGTCTCATGATTTAAACAATATCACTCATTAGAACATGCAAAAACTAAAAAATTCATTTTTCTATTAAGATATTTATTTTGTTAAGGAAAAATTGACTGGAAAAGCATAAAGAACTCAAAAACATGAAGTGTTTGACATGCTTTGACCATAAAGAGTAGTTTAAAACCACAATTAACAATCTGGTTTCTACAACTTTTACCTAGGAGCAAAAATCTGCCTTTAAACCTGAAAGAAATAAAGATTTGAAATGTATCGTGATTAGCTATGGGCCGATTACCAGTTTCAAGGTATACCGTGATTTGAATATTTCACGGTTTCAAAACCACTAATATTTTACGTTATACCATTCCTGCGGTATGCTCTGTTTTTCATGACTCCTCAAAGACTGAGAGTGTAGGAATCCCTCAGGTTGAGTGCAGTGTAGAGAGTAACACGATCCTCCTCCTCCTGTTGGTGCGAGCCAGTGGTAAGTCACGTGTGTGTAGGACGGACGAACTTACGGAGCTGCCCCTGGAACTCACGCGATCGGCAACCGGACGTTTTTTGTCTTTATTGCAACTCGTCTCTGTTCTGGATTGCACAAACTGCATTGCAATGCAATCAATTTCCAAAATGCATTTGTGTGAAAAATTTTTTTTTTTTTATGAAGTCTGTAAACGGCCGTTAAAAAAACACAGGCCAGAGACGTTGAAGACGGACGCACAGAGAGAAATACTGTAGCAGGCAGATCACTCAATGTTCATGATGTACTATTGGAAAAAAATCCTCAACATTGATTTGGGGGTTTATATGAATGCGTTTCTGAGGGGAACTGACTGTCTTCACAACAGTTTACGTGGTATTTTCTTTTCATCTCGTCTCTGTATAGTTCATATTAAAGCAGTGTTTCAGCGCAGCGCTGCTTTGTTTACAGCGGTAACCAAAAACGCTGTATCTGGTGCGTATTCCATGCGCGCCTCCTGCTGTCAGAGAGTGAATCTGCGTCTCATTCAGAGCTCATGCTGTTTGTTTCTTTCAGGCATGTAGTATAATTTCACAAAACTAGCCAGAACATTCTGTTTTTGCTTCAAATCGGGTTATTATTAAACCCGTTAACTGTCACCAGTCCCCTCTGTGGGACGCCTACGTTTATTTCACTATATCACAATTAAATCCTAATCTAATCATGACAAACTATATATCGTTGGAAAGGTCTAAGACTCCTAAATAGATATTTTACCAATGTTTTTGTAAAAAAATTATGTAGGAAAAGTAATAGATTAATATATGTCTACATCATAATGGGAGTTCTGACCTTTGTCAAAAAAAAGTCTTCTTCGTTGCCTTTTTCTCTATCACACTTTAGAAATCATCAGAAATTATATATCAATTGAAAACTTAATCTCAATTCCTAATTTGAAACCCATTTTAAAATCAAACACTGCATTACCACGAAAATGGTACATCAATATCATGTTACAAAAATGTTTTCGTTCATGAATTATAAAAACTTAAGTTTGGATCGTGCACTTTCACGTCTATGTTCAAAAATGTGAGTGACAGTTAAAGTGGTAAATCAAATTATGTATATGAAATTATATAACTAAATGATATGTACAGTGGTGTGAAAGTTTTTGCCCCCTTCCTGTTTTTTACATTTTTTGCGTATTTTTGTCACACTTAAAAGATTCAGATCATAAAACTAATTTTAATATTACACAAAGATGATGCAGGTAAATGCAGTTTTTAAATTATGATTTCACTTATTAAGGGAAAAAAGCTGTCCAAACCTGCCTGGCACTACGTGAAAAAGTAATTGCCCCTGAAATCTAATAACTGGTTGTGCCACCCTTTGCAGCAACAACTGCAATCAAGCGTTTGCGATAAATGGAATTTTGTCTTTCACAGGAATTTTGGCCCTCTCTTCTTTGCAGAATTGTTTTCATTCAGCCACATTGGAGGGTTTTTGAGAATGAATGGACTGTTTAAGGCAGTGCTTCTCCCATGCGGCCAGTTTTTTTTTTTTTTTCAACCGAATTCAAATGCGGCCCACCATGCTGAACACAATTTTAAAAAATACTTTGTTTTACAATTAATTTTAGTTTTTACATTAATTAAAAAATTTACTAAATACATATAAGCTATAGCCTAATGTTTTTATGTAAAATAATTTTGTTTTTCATATATTATTTTCAGACATGAGCAGTACTCACATAGCCTAATTAACGTTACGCATTTAAAGTAACGACCAAGTGGCCAGCAGCAGACAGTGAGCATATGTTTGATCAATTTAGCCTTCTCAAATCATCAAGACTCGCCTAAATAAAATCTATAGATATAAAACAGTTCAAGCATGTAACAATGTTTTAACGTTAAACCTAGATAAATGTGCGCTGTATTTATCCAATAGTTTGCGCAGAGAGTGGAAGCTGAAGCGCGCTTTGCAGGACATAGAGACGCCTGCGCGATCACTTGCATTTTTTTTCAGTTGATACGCCGTCATTTTTGCTCATAAAGGTAAGAGTAATACATCATTCGGAACTGTAAAGGGTCTACTTTTATTTGTGTGCACTCACAATATCAACAAAACGTTGTGCTTTTATAAAATAAAGAAATCAAACATGATGCGCTTTCTGCCGTCTCTTCTTCAACAGGAGCGCTTCACAAAAATGAAACGAAACTCAGCGAATACATGCCTCACATACATGATAAATATATCTATAGAAAGCTTTAAATTACTGCTTAACGAAATAAAACAAATAAAAAACTCTTTCATTCTGATCATAATCCGTAAAGAAGCACAACTCTCTAAAGGCGTGTCTAATGAAGAGATGGCGAGTCAGGATCGACAACTTCATCCTTGCGACACCGACTCAGAAAACACTAGTTTATTAGTAAATAATTTTAAAAAATCTCCTTACCGTTTCCCCTTGACGGATTTATGTTAATTACTTTTGCCGATGCTTTGCGGCAAGCTTAAGCCTATTGCATGCATTTGAACGCAGAACTCTTCAGCTGCACTGACGGCATGCACCATGTGCTGCTGCTGGACACGAAACACTGTCGAGCCGCTCTTGACAGTCTCGGTAGCACGGTCTCGTGTTGTTTCCACCAGCGCAGCAATTTTTTCATCACTAATGGATGGATATCTAAAATATAAAAATAAGGAGAAGCCTAAAACAGGCCCGAGGCCCGGCCCGCGTCTGAACTATGACGTGAAAATTGTCCCGAAGCCCGGCCCGAGGGGCGTAAAAAAGTCGGGGCCCGTTGGGCCCGGGCTGAAATGCAGGGCTCTAGCTCTAATCTAGCACACAGAAAACGATTTGACAGAAAATTTATCAGAAGAGATGAAAGAAAAATAGTGGTCATCTGCGCAATTCAGAAAAATAGGCGGCTTTTCTGCATTAGGTATGTTTTGTTTTATTTTAATTTTTTTACTCTTTGTACAGCAGTTATTGTTCAATTCTAAATGAATTTTTAAATGTAGAATGTGTGTTACATAAATGCATGAAATGTAGAACATATAAAAAAGTGCTCGTGGCTCGTCTGCCAGTGGGTGCCCCCCCCACGCATAAAAGTGAAACTCCGCCTATAATTGTTCTGTTACTCCTTTCGAGCCGAAGTTAGTTATTTATGGGGAGTAGAATTGTTTATTTATTTCAATGAATGTAATGGATTAGATATCATAATATTTAGGCTATAATATTATAAATATTATAATATTATAAATCAGGTTGGTTTGTATTGCTGACGTTATATGTAAATGATATGCGTGCGGCTCGCGAGACTTGAACTTGGACCATAGTGCGGCCCGGTGGAAAAAAAAGGTTGAGAACCACTGGTTTAAGGTCATGCCACAGCATCTCAAAAGGATTCAGGTCAGGACTTTGACTAGACCACTCCAAAGTCTTCATTTTGTTTTTCTTGAGCCATTCAGAGGTGGACTTGCTGGTGTGGTTTGGATCATTGTCCTGCTGCAGAACACAAGTTCGCTTGAGCTTGATGTCACAAACTGATGGCCGGACATTCTCCTTCAGGATTTTCTGATAGAGTGCAGAATTCATGGTTCCATCAATTATGGCAAGTTGTCCAGGTCCTGAAGCTGCAAAGCAGCCCCAGATCATCACACTACCACCACCATGTTTGACTGTTGGTATGATGTTCTTTTTATGAAATGCTGTGTTGGATTTACGCCAGATGTAACGGGACACACACCTTCCAAAAAGTTCAACTTTTGTCTCATCAGTCCACAGAAATATTTGCTCAAAAGTCTTGGGGATAAACAAGATATATTTTAGCAAATGTGAGACGAGCCTTTGTGTTCTTTTTGGTCAGCAATGGCTTTTGCCTTGGAACTCTCCCATGGATGCCGTTTTTGCCCAGTCTCTTTCTTATTGTTGAATCATGAACACTGACCTTAATTGAGGCAAGTGAGGCCTGCAGTTCTTTAGATGTTGTTCTGGGTTCTTTTATGACCTCCTGGATGAGTCGTCGTTGTGCTCTTGGAGTAATTTTGGCTGGCCACTCCTGGGAAGGTTCATAATTTTTCCAAGTTTTCTCAATTTGTGGATATTGGCTCTGACCGTGGTTCGCTGGAGTCCCAAAGCCTAGAAATGGCTTTATAATCCTTTCCAGACTGATACATGTCAACTATTTTGTTTCTCATCTGTTCTTGAATTTCTTTAGATCGCGGCATGATGTGTTGCTCTTTAAGCATGCTTCACTTTGTCAGACAGGTTCTATTTAAGTGATTTCTTGATTCAACAGGTCTGGCAATAATCAGGCCTGTGTGTGGCTAGTGAAATTTAACTCAGCTTTCTAAAATAATGTGGTTAATCACAGTTCTTTCATGATTTAAGAGGAGGGGCAATTAATTTTTCACGTTGGGCCACGTAGGTTTGGACAGCTTTTTTCCCTTAAATGAAATCATCATTTAAAACTGCATTTTGTATTTACTTGCAATATCTTTGTGTAATATTAAAATTTGTTTGATGATCTGAATCTTTTAAGTGTGACAAATATGAAAAAAATTATAAAAACAGGAAGGGGCAAAAAACCTTTTCACGGCACTGTAATTATATCACTAAAATTAAATAACTGTAATTACAGGTTTAGGTTAAATAAAGATGTCAGTCTTTATTTTTCTTCTTTTTAGGAAACAAATCAAAGAAAAAGAAACAAATTCTACTGTTCCTAATATTCTGTATGTTGTTCAAAAACAAAATATATTGTGTTCAGTGGACAAAAAATATATATTTTAGAGCTGTAACGACAATACCGTTATACCGTGAAACCGTGATATTTTAGCTTAAGGTTATCATACCGTCAAAATCTCATTGATAGGCCCATGCCTAATCATGATAATTATCAATATCGGCTGATATGAAAATTTATATCGTGAATTTTCTTGGCCATATCGCCACCCCTAGTTGCACCGCAAACCTCCACTGTAAGTGGATTTCTGCCAGTCAGTTGGAATTATATGGTTATTTACTTTTACAAAACTGAGACATAAAATGAATTTCTGTGGTAATAGACTGTTGGCAGAGCTAAAATTCTTGAAGTTTCTTGATTTCACAAAGATGCAGTTAAACCATGTATCAACTGCACCACTGGGGTCAATACAGAGGGAAATACTTCCTTTGATGCATTGATCATCATAGCACTTCTCGTTTTCTCACCTTGGAACATTTTCAATCGGTTTGCCAATATTCCTGAATTCAGACAATTTTCATCCCAAAATTATTTCTTGACTGCAATAAACCAGAGAACACCACTTGATAACGATCATGCTACTGGTGTATCATGCATAGCATACTGTATGTACAGTAGCTAAGCCAATGAAGTGACACTAATCAAAGCGATTCTGGTTTTCTTTTTGTAGATAAAAGATCCCAGGAAACCCATGATCACATTTCATGACAACCCTTAACCTCACACAAACAGATAAATGTCACACCTCAAACACAACAAGAAAAAAAAAAGTCAATAGAACATAGTAAAGATGAGAAGTGATATCGGTGTTTGTGATCATAATAAAAGGATCACTGTTATCCAGTATCATCATCATCATCATGCCAAGCTCTACATATTCATGCATAAAAAACTCAGATAGTATTACACACATCTGAAACCTACACAAACTGCTACATCATCGAGAACCGGTTTACACCTGGTTTATGCCTTGTGCAAGTGAACCAAAATAAAGCAAAAATGCCATATTGTAACAGTTTAGTTTCAAAATACAATGCCATGTATTTCGAAACAATTGTAATAGTAACAAATAGTGACAAAAATGATCTAACAAATTGCTTCACACAAAAACAACACACAGAGCTTATGTTTTACTGTGATTAAATATTTTCACCAAACTGTTCTCCATGAAATTTACTTAAACACTTTAAAAAAAAAATGTCCTCAACTCAAAAGCATCTATACGGCACAATAACCTTTCACTTTGCTAGATTTGTGCATAGTGCAAAACAAACTTGCATAAAGAACTTCCCTCCAACCTCAACAGTTGCTAATATTATACGAAATGCATATAATGTTTTATCTATGGTTGAAAAATTTGGAGTGGTAAGATTTTTTAATGGTTTGAAATATGTCCCACCAAAGCCTGCATTGAAAAAAATAATAAATAAATAAAAATACAGTTAAAACAGCAATATTGTAAAATATTAATACAATTTAAAATAACAATTTTCTATTTTAATACATTTTAAAAAGTGTCACAAAAAATCTCAGAAAATCATTCTAATATGCTGATTTGGTTATTATAAATATTATAAATAATATTTTTGTGGAAGTGATAATGGACAGTGATACTTTTTTTCCAGGAACAATATACGTCTTTACTGTCACTTTGATCAATTTAATGGCGGCTTGCTGAAGGAAGAATAAGTCTTAAAAGAATTCTTGCTGCCCAACATTTTAAACAGTAGTAATGTTTTAAAAGCTTTAAAATAAGTCAGTACTATAACAACTGCCCGGAAAAACTAATTTAGTTCCAGTGACACGATCAAAGGCACCGTAACAAAAGCAGCAGTATGTCACTGTTTCCAATGCTGGAAATCAATACTCCTAAACTAACATAGATTGCAACAGCAATCCACAAATCCACAACAATCAACCAACATACAAAGGGCAGGAAAGTATATCTGCCGCCCCACAACAAACGCCAAAAGAGAGAACTGATGCCCTCACACAATAACCGAATCACAACGTGACGCCATTCCTCCAGCCATTAGGAAGCACCTAAACAACAATTCCTTCTGCTCCAGACCATGAAATGTGCTTTTCAACTGGACCACTTGTAATTTTTTTTGAAATATATAAACAGAAACTTGAATCAATTCAGGAAGGATGCACAATATCGAAATGAAATAAGGAAACTAGATAATTCGCGATTTAGCAGAAGCTGCGATTATCATGCGTATCTTTCGGTGAAGCACGTTTCTGTGATCAGCAGTAAATCTCCATGCAAAGGCTAGAGGGCGCTCTCGCACTGAAAATCCAAATACGCCTTGCAGAAGAAACCAAGGAAATCCCTTTAGCGGTTGCTGAATAAACAGAAGATTAAACTGCTTTCATTGATTCAACATGACTAATAAACACACGACTACGACAATATATGGTTTATTTGAGTTCGTCTTATTATAATGTTTATTATAATAAAGTATATAATAATGAAATGACAATCGACATATAGCCTTTATCACTGCTTAGAATGCTATGAAATATGTTGCGTGCCTTATTCCGTGTAAGAAGCCACATCATCTCACAGAAGGATTTATTTTAAACACTCGACTGATGTTATAAAGTGAGTTTGGAGTAAAAACATGTTATTACATGTGGTATTTTCACGTGCTTTCAGAGGGAGCAGCATTTACTAAAGAGTCATAGTTCACTGACAAGCTACACAAAACGCTTTCATAACGCGAACGATGGCTTCGATTCATAATCGCATGTTAAATCGTCTGCGATTATGAACGCAATTACGCGTGGCTTGTCAGTGAAGTACGGCTCTTTGTAGTAAATGCTGCTCCATCTGAACGCACGTGATAGAGATTTACTACTGATTACAGAACCGGCTTTACTGGCAAGATCAAATGAAAATAGACATTCGATAATAGTGCAGCCTAATTAAGACGGTATTACTTGACCTTCATTTCCCGTGTGAGGAATACACCATTGGTAATAGACCTACAATGTTTAAAGCTTGGCTCTTGATAAGGGCGCTTTCATACCTGTAGATAGATTGCTTTGTTTCGAAACAGGGATTAAAATTTTTACAATGTTGCTTTTTATTCTTGGTACGGTTCGCTTTCACATGGCAAAGTTTCTAAACGGACCAAATTTATTAATACAAGTCATGCACGAGTAAACTGTTTTCTCATTGGTCAAAGTTCCACGGTTTAATTTCCGGGATTCCACCGCTGTCACGGCTGTCATCCATCAGGATGTAACGACAACAGCTTTGCGGGCTTATTGTTTTTTTTTTTTTTTTTAATTATTATTTTTTTATATTTTATAGAGTTCCTGTACATTAGTTGAAATTCTAGTAACTGTTGTGTTTGTCATTTTTATTAGTTTTAAATGTTTTATCATTTATTCATTTTTTTTTTGTTATTTTACTACATTACTAAATATTTAAACAATGAAAACGGGTAAAAATAAAATAAATGTAAAAAAAAAATTGGGGGGGATTTTTTAAAATTTCAGTTAACTATAATGACTCTGATACTATGCTCTACATATACAAATACATACTTCACTAAGGATGGTAAAGTACATACTTTTGTCACATACTCTGTGTTCATAAGCATTAGCATACCCAACTTAATTAGCATAAAATTCATTATTACACCACTTTTAAGCTCATATATTTAAAAACTGTTGTGGCAGCCTTTGCATCACATTCCTCTTTTGTAGCACAAAGAAATATTTGCATGAAAAGTACCAGACATAAAATGCACCAGAAAAACTATGTCATCCAGCATGTTTGGTCAGCACTATTCGGAATGTACTGTTGTGTGTTTACTTCACAGGTGCCCTGAAAATCAGCATGTAAAAAAGTGATGTGACATGTGGCCAAGTATACTAGGAATTAGTGCTCTGCATTTAACACATCCAAAGTGCACACACACACAGCAGTGAACACACACAGAGCAGTGGGCAGCCATTTATTGCGCGGCGCCCGGGGAGCAGGTGGGGTTCGGTGCCTTGCTCAAGGGCCCCTCAGTCATGGTATTGAAGGTGGAAGAGACATTCACTCCCCCCACCTACAATCCATGCCGGTACGAGACTCGAACCCGCAACCTGGTTCAGAGTTTAGTCTGCACACGCAAAAAAAGCCAAAACCTAGATATTTTAGGCAATATAGAAATCCTGGAGGACGCGTCCTGTGAACTGGTCACCCTAGTCAATGCATTTGGAAGTTGTATCGAAACTATATCGTTTTTTAGGGCTCATTACAAGAACTACGACCTTGTTAAACTTCTAATATTCACATTTGATTTACCAAATAAATATGCAATGAAAATACAATTAAAGTAAATGAAATGAAAGTAAAAGATAATAGGAGATAATATTAAAATAGTACATATAACAATATATATATATATAATATATTATGATATATCTATAGGATATATATATATATATCTCTATATATCTATACAATTTGTTGGTATATAATTGGTTATATAATTTATGTTTATAATATCAATTTTTTTATATATAGCCAATGGGGATTTTTTGGCTTGTAATCCATGTGTGTCAGCAAATCATTGTGAAGGACTTGTTTTAAAGCCCTTCAGTATATCCAACATCACTGCTCTTCAGAACTGTTGCGCATAGATCCAGCTTCATGCAATGAAAAACAACAAGAGTGATCTGTTAAGAATATTTAAGATCATTATTAGTATAATCCTCTTGACCTGTGACAAAATCTTGTCTTGCATGTTACTTGCACAGATGAATGGAATTAATGTAATGTCTGGTGATACAATAATGAATGGATGATCTTGTTGTTAGATAGGACAGGGGTCTATCAGGGGAGGAAACTGTGACCTTTCACGTCCCTTTTGGATCATATCCTTGTTTTGAATTAAGAAATAAGGGTCAGATGCAAACAGCAGACCAAACTGAACCTGGTGTGAAAAAGAGAGAAGTAAACAGCAGAGAGAGGAGAGAGGAGAGAAGTCACATCACTGGATCCATCCTCCCACAGCTGAGCATGTTACACAAGAGCAAACTCAGAGTCATTTCTCTCATTTTAGTGTCTAAATTTATATTTGTGTTATAAACCATGCTGAACTCATATCCCGTACATAAAATATGGCCATTCTCCCAGCAGTCTCCTGCAGTGCTGTAACATACTCTGTAGCTGCAGTCGTTTATGTTATTTTATGTATTTGTGAAGGGAGTGGGGAATAGATTCAACCTAAGATTTGGTTCAATTAGGCCTGCAGCTGTGAAAACAGATTTATGTTTGAGCTGTCAAACCTTCTCACACTTGTCACAAAATCATCCGTTATTATTCAGGGTGTGATTAATATGAGGAATATTGATCAAAATCAATTATTTTTTAAAACTTAGTTCCCAACAAGGTCAAAACTCAACAGGGCTTAGGGCAAAAATGCTCCCCAAATTCAAGATAAGGGGGCAAAAATGCCCCTGCACAATGAAGCTAGATCTATTATGACAGTCACAATTTTGTCAAATGTGAACTGAATAGAAAGTGTCGGTTGC
>JADLZN010002144.1:89654-107229 GCA_018155175.1 Sinocyclocheilus anophthalmus | reverse complement strand
ACATACAGTCAAACCAAAAATGATTCAGAGAACAGATATAATTTTTTTTTTTTTTTTAGTGGGTGCAGGACACTATAGTTCACGTATGTAAGTGAGGATAGCAAAATAAAAAGTAAACTGTGACAAATCACACCCAAAAAATTCTTCATACAGTGGACTACCAGTAAAATTGATACAACATTTGGGACCAAAAATTATTCAGACACATTGACCTGACCATGTTCTGCTGAAGTGTTTTTCTTGTTGCTAATGCGACCTTTTACACCACAGACTGAACAAAATTAAGCATAGCTTGATAATTTGTCGACCTAAATTGGTATTATTTAATTGTGTACTTAAACTTAACTGCTGACAGCTATTCAGTCTATTTCAATTCAATTCAAGTTTATTTGTGAGATGTTCACCTGACGCTGCTCCTCCGGTGCCGTTAGGTCAGCTGCAGGATCATCCGCTGGTCTCCGCCGTATGAGCTGCTGTAATGCTTTCCTCCCACGGTATAGTCAGCTCAATGATGAAGACTCTCTTATCCTCAGCTGACAACATGATGAAGTCTGGCCGGAGAGTGCTTGTTGTTATTTCTCTTAGGAAGACCAGGTGCTTTTTAAGGTCCACCGACATTTGCCACATTCTCCCTGGTTTGAGAAAGCTGAGTCTGTCTTGTGGAGTTCTCCTGATGTGCTTGATGAGTCCTTCATCTCCAGAACGAGGGACGCTTTCTCTTGCTTATACCCTAGCCAGATGAACTGCATAGGGAGCTTGAGCATATTCTGGCTGAAGAGACCAGCATCTGAGTCAAGCCAAGTCACCATTATATACTGTATATATATAGTGCTTTTACAAGGTTTCTTTACAATATAGTTTCTTTTACAAAGCAGATTGTGTCAATGCAGAGAAGCAACAGGACAGGCCCAGCCACTTCCGGATGTAGTTGTTGACTAGGCTGTCCATCATTTTGACTTTGGATAGGGGCATATCGCAGACTTTTAATGGCCACAAACTGTCAGGTTTCACTGAAATGAAGGACCCAAATGCAGTTAGAAATGCAACAAAAATTTTATTCAGTGATGATGGTATTAGATAATGAGCTGAAAAATTCCAGATCCAAAATCCAGGAGCTCAGTGAAGCAAGTCAGAGTCCAAGCAGGTCAAATACCAGGCGAGCGGTAGTCCGAAACAGGCGAAGGTCATTAGAGATGATAGCCCAGGCAAGCTCAGAAGGATCCACAAATATAAATAGTAATCCAGAGCAAGGGTCCAAAAATCCAGATGAACAGACCACTGGTCAGGGAGCATAGGCAGTCCAGACATCAAATGGAATAACTGGGCAGAAAAAGAAAAAACACAAGACCAATAACTGATGAACCAAAACAAGAAACGCGTGTAAAGCGTAAACGACAAAACACACTGGCAAAGACAAAGAGAAGACATGAGCGCTGCCCATTTCTGCGCTGCTTTGTGTACAGTCGTTACCGTGCTGGGAAGGTTACTTTGGAGATTATAGGTTATCATGAGTACAGGTCTCTATGTCAATTGTATAGTAGTGAACCTTTTCAATTACTTTATTGATCGGACTAAGGCTTTTCTTCGATAAAGGATACATTTGATTACTCTTTATATAATCGCTATAGGAATGTTTATTTGAAACTGTCAATCATTTGCAAAACATTACAGATGAGGGTTAACTTACAGAGTGCTCAACACTGTAAGACTTCCCACTCCTTCATCACTTGAAATTAAGATGATCAGATTGGCACAAACAGGGCCAACATAAAATCAGATTTAGTAAGCCTTTTGCTTTTGAGATGAACTGAAGTCAAGCAGATTTAAGAAATCATAAGAAATAGTTTTGATTCTGTTTTTGAAACCAAATATTTGCAAATACAGGAAACATTGCAGTACCCAATGGTGTGGGAAAAAAAAAAAAAAAAAGTATAAAAAATAATAATAAATAAAAGCATATGCATCAACTCAAATACGGTTATCTAATAAGCATGTGTCCTATTCTGTGTACTACACTCCTGAAACATTGCTGTCTCTTTGTATATGATATGATGCTAGTTTTCTCAAAATAAGTAAAATGTCATGAAGTGACTCAGAGCAGTTCTATAGATTATGTTTATGTGTTCATGTACTCATATATTGGGCCGGCAGAGGCTTGAAAACACGCAAGCTTCAGGAGACTATGTGAGTGAACGAAATAACACGAACGTACTGCGACATGCATTTTCCACGACGCAGGAGGCCGGAGAAAAACAATTTAGCCTGGAAGGGGGAAATCTCACAATCATAAACAAACGCGGACAACAACAACAAAACCCTATTTTTTTGTATGGACTCACAACAAAAGGTTAAATCTTAGGTAGAGACATGCAAATAAGTAAATAGTCTCTCTGAACTGCCACTGAATTCACTTCAGTCATTTTTCTTTCGTTATTTATTTGCCTGTTATCGATCTCTAACTCATGTAATACTCAAATTTAAAAAACACGATACTTTCTAAATGCCAACTGTCAAAAATTAGTACATCACCAAAGATTCTATAGAAAAATCTATAGGGCTACGGAAACGAGTCCTGTTTTTCCCTTACAAAAAAAATAAAACCATGCTTTCTGCTATTAAAAGTACAGTAACCATGTTTTTTTTTTTGGCAAATGGATTACATTTGTATGTCTTGTACTCCAAATGATTGAGTGACTGATGAGCAGTGGGCTGCTGCTGCTTAACTAAGTAAACAAAGAAAACTACAATAGCATATTTACAGATTAATCTGACCTGCACTTGAAATCCTGAACAGTAGTTTTGCTTCTCTGCTGCACCTGTGCGCTTCCACAGTCCACTCATGTCTTCTCTTTCATGTTTTACTTGATCCAAACAGTTTGCCGGAGGCGAGATGGGAGGCGAGCGCGGGCGGCCGAAGAGTGCAAGTAGTCATCTATTGATTAATGGCACAGCTAAGGTTGCCTTAAGTTGCCCCTTAGTTTGTTTCTTGCAACCAAAGTTTCAATAAGGGATCCCTTAACCTTAGACCTAAGGGATTGTAGCCTAGGCGAATTACCAATAACAGCGTATCTAAAGATGAGACAAAAAAACAAACCAAAAAAACCCCAATCGAAAGCGTAGAAGCAGCCGTGATTGCGCTGGTTCGTGCGCGATCCTCTGCAATAATATCTCTGGGGTATCACTTGCTGCAACCCTGAACACACTCAATCGAAAAAAACAGCAACCCCTTTAGGAGCTGGAATTCTTGGCCCAAACCCTTAACCAGGCAATCAAACAAATCAGTCGCCAGAAAACTGCCGCCGTGGCTTGGTTGAGAAGAAAGACCCCAGCGGGGCCCCAATGATAGGAACCCACACCAGGTCGATCAGCCTGCGCGTGGGCATGCCTTAGGGCACACGTGTGTATTGTGTTTGTAAAAGGCCTGAGGAGGCAGAGTACACAAATGAAGATGGTCTCTGTTAATGCAATAGGGGGACCCTGCAGGTGGTGACAGTATATATATCAACTAGTGCGAGGCGCCTACACTTTGGGGTCTATCTTCCTCATTGTCATATGTGTTAAACATGCTTATATCCAGAGTCTGTTTGTGTCGGTGTTTTTCAATTTACTTGTACATAATTGTTCCGTTTTTATGCACTGATGGTCGTGAATGTCCCCAGTTCCTCGGGGGAGAATAATCGGATACGGGACAGACTGCATCCTTAGGATGGAATTTGAATGGTGCGTTCTCATCAAGATAGCGAGTGGTAAAAAACCCACAAACCTGAATGGAAACCTAGGAGCGCTGTGAGTGTGAATACGGCAACGTCATCCGAATCACAGTTTTGTTGATTAAACAGTGTTTTTAAAGATTAAAATGTAACGCCTTGTACTAAATAACTAATAAATAAAAAAGAAGACTAATATTGATATGAAAAATGATTTTAAAAATAAATTATTTTATTGAAGAAGAAATATTTCAGTTCTAAACAAACTATCTAGTATTTCTTTAGTGTTTCTAAGTTGTTGTTTTTTTGCATCATTGTATATATTTTTTTAGATCCTGTAATTTGCTGCAGTATTGAAGTATCAATAAGATCTATTTTCATCACATTTTAACCTTCACCGCTTCATTTAAATGCTTCTGCTGATGTTCAAAAAGTGCAAATATTCCATGAAGTCACTCAGTAATGTTTTTACCATTCTTATAAAATCTCTACATTATACATTACGGTTACATGATTCATAGTAAGAATATTTTATGCAAACAGAAAGCGAAGAAACATCACACTCACTTTGTCATCAAGCCAAAAATATTCATAGTCTACAATGCCAAGTGAGAGGAATAAAAAAATACACAGTAATGAAGGAAACTAATGAGACACAGGTGAACAACATAATCAGTAACTATGGTGACAAATGAGAACATGCTTAGAAACCATGACGACCAAGCAAACCGAAAGGAAACACTGGAAACGATGAGATGCAAACTAAAAGTCCATGTGTGTGTCCACATATATATAAGAGCATCTTAAATATTTTCCATCACAGCGTCCATTTAGGAAGGATAAAGGTTATTTTAAAGGTTAAAATTCATTCATTTTTTCCCAAGTTGCTTTGAAAACTGCATTATTTGCAGTCATTTTAGATGGAGTTCGCAGGACATATCAGTTCTACAAAAGTAAATGTTTGTGCTACAGTAAGTACTAAATAATATGCACTAAACAAAAACAAAAAAGTAATAAAGCAAACTGAAAGAAAACACAGTAAGTGTTTGTATCCGTCACTTTAAACAACTGAAAACATGATAGAATTTCAGAGAGACATGAAAACACTTAAATGGAGATCATTCTAGTCCAATAACCGAAAACTACCTGATTGTAACATTGAAATATAGATTTTCTGTGAAGCTGCTTTAAAACAGTATGTATTGTGACTTTAAGAATAAACTGGAACGTAACGGTCCTCTGATTATAGGCATTTTAAAGGGGTCATGACATGAGAAATTACGATCACTGCCGCTGTCTTGTCTGCACTGAGTTCACTTTCTGACACAGTCCAGCGCTCGAGTCTGTCGTCAGGACAAATGCAGTGAATGAGCTTTAGCTTTGAAACGTTTGGTATAAACAGCTCGTTCGCATCTTTGTACAGATATCAGAAGGATCCCAGCGCAGGGCTCCGGACTAACAATTGAGAGCAGTGGCACCAGCGCCACTAGTCTATAGATGGTGGCACCAGAAGCAGATTTGGTAGCAACAAACCATAAATATAATTTAGCATAATGTACTATTATTCTGTTGGTAATAATGCAGTGACTTATAAGATGATGTTATTTCTCACGGAAATGTCATTGACGTAAAGCCTGAGATTGATTTGGGAAGCCGAAAAAATGGTTACTTTTATTGACAATAGAAATGTGACACATCAATCTAAAAGAAGTAAAAATGTATATATTCTACTCAGACACTGACACAAACAGATCATGTGATTATGAAAGGAACGCTCTTAGCTGTGGATTAGTCGCAATTGAGAAAAGTTCGTTTTTAGGTATTTCGTGATTCTTTATTAAGCCATTACACAAAAAACGGTGCACACGTTGACAAAATTGATTTCTTGAGGCATTTGGATATTTTTATAGTGATTTTAATTTGTAAATATAAATGCAAAACAGTGGAACGAATGCTAGTCCGCCAGTAAAGTCCTCTGCTGCCATCTATGGTTGTAGTGGTACTTGATGTATTTTTATTGCACTCATATTTATTCTGTATATAGACAAACATCAGAAAATATTTCGAAACCTATTACATGTATATATGTATATGATGTTATATATGAAATAGACATAATATAACATACACAGACGCACCAATATTATGTTAAAAAAAAATGTGATTAATATTGCGATTAACCGTTTGACAGTTATTTTTCTCTCTCTATCTATTAAACAGCATACAATGAAAGGAGTATTCCCCAGGTAGGATTGCTGATTCATGCCTTGCTAGATGTGGCTAATGGCAAGAAGTGTTTGCTCGCCCAAATGATTGGGCAAAGGTTGAAGGGTATTGCCTTAGTGCGAGTCCCGATAGCTGTTTCATTCGAGGCGCATTTCACGATTCTCATGGTTCGCAGTGCTGGATGTAACAGTGTCACCAAAAATCAACTTTGGTTATGAGTTGCATTGCGCTGCGCTCATATTGATCGAGTGCATAGCGGTCCGCGCTGCGCAGCTCAAACGAGTAGCACGGTTGCTTTTGCATTACGCTTTGTTAGTTTGCGTTTCGATGATTCTCTATGCAACAGAATGGCGCGCTTACACATTCGAACACCTGTAGTGGCGCCAGTGCTAGCGCTACAAAAGTTAGTCGCACAGGCAGAAAAAATGGTCGCAGTCTGGAGCCCTGATCCCAGCGTAAGGATCAAGTGGATTTTGATTGGGATTTTGTTTTGTAAACGAGGCACAGTGTATGGGAGATCTCAAAGGAAATTTGTTGTTGAAAGATGAAGTGGTTCTAGATCTGACTGCAGCTGCATCACATTTTAAGTAAAAGATTTCATAACGCTTTGTCTGGAAATGACTAATACTGTTTCCTATGCAGTGGCGTTAGCCAATCATAACAGTAGCCGATTACTGAGAAGCCTTAAAGGACCCGCCCTTAAAAACAGCCTGTTTCTAAGAGAAGTTCAGAAAGAGGTGGAAAATAATCATTTTTCCACATATTTATTTGGGGGGGTTTTTGTGTGCAAAAAACTTTATTAACATTATAAATAAACCTCAAAGAACATGTCAAAATAATTTTTTAAAAATCCATGTCATGACCCCTTTAAAATGTAGTGTAATTACAAGTACAGAATATTTGTAATATGGATTACATGTAATCAGTTACTCTCCAGCGCTCACTTGTTGCAGATGAAGTTGTTTCTATCAGTTTCAGGACGGCTGATCCAGCGATTATCGTTGGTCCGAATGGCTCCGGATCTGACCGTCTCATCGCTCTTGTCCAGTCCGGTGTTGTAATCAGAAGCCCACTGATCGTAGCACATGGTGTGACCGTTGACCCAGAACCAGAGTCCCAGTATGCGGGAGTGGCGCAGACCCAGCCACACGTGATCGGAGGAGGCGCTCGAGGTCGCATTCATCACCCGCCGCTGCATCTGCTCCGAATCCACCGACACCAGGTCCATGTCCCAATCTCTGCAGTATCTCAGAGCTTCAGTCCACGTCTTATTCTCTCGGATCAGAACCAGTTCATCTGGAAACAAACAGAAAGCAAAGCATTTAAACACAGGAACTCATATGAAGAGTGTTGAGTTAAAGCAGCAGGGTTTCCCAAACAGGCTTCCTGAGCTGATGAAAACCTAATAATTAACAAAACCAAATGAGAATTTATATATACAGTATAAATGAGGCTGCACAATTAATGCATGATATATGATATAGCTTAGTGTGATTATCAAATCAAAGTCTGATGCGTTGCATGTTTCAGAGTGAAGCGTTGCGCTGTGTTCTTTTACACACGAGCAGATTATTAAAACAGTGGCCTTTCAGGTATCAGTGCACAGTAAATGCTTGCTTGCATCAACACTGACTTAATGTGCATTGGCGAACCCAATGTGTGCTAAGTACTTTTATTACCAATTGCATATCTTCCCAACTTTTCTCGGACAGCAGTTACAGATTTCAGTGTAGATTTTATTGTTCGCTGCATGTCTCTGTGATCATTAAATGGACATCAGGAACGTGAAGTTTTGTCAATTATCGAAACAATACATTAAAGAACTCAAGAAATACCTTTCCAGACAGAAGAAACTCTGGGACTTGAGGTTTACAAGGAATAGAGCGGCTCACACTGTAATGATGAGAGAGTTTCTGTAGTTTGACATGTAGACGTACAGCAGCTCAGAGGATTGATCTACTCACCATCATAACACACAAAGTGATGCAGTTCTCTACAGAGCTCGTCTGTCCATTTTCCTTCATCACTGATACCAGTTGATGCGCAGATGCTGTCCTTTTTAGCTCCGATATTGGGTTCATTACTTTTCCAGTGTTTGAATGTGAAGTTGCTGTTATCTGACCAAACCCAGGATCTGTACAGACCGATCCAGGCTTGTTCAGGTGAAGTTATGATGTTCTGGATCTGACGATTCTCAGTCTCATTCCTCACACTGGCCAGATCTGTGTGTTTCTCTCTGCAGTGTTTCTGAGCTTCAGTCCAGTCCTTTTTCTCCCGTACAGAGACGAATCCTTTACTGCTGCCTTTAAAAGAGAAAGAAATTTGTCTGATATCGATTTAGAGAATTAAATACAAGTTCTTTCTCCTCTCATTTACCAAAAACAAAAAGACAAATCCAAATGTGGTTCATTATTGAAAACTGAAAGTGTTTCATAATGAAAATAATCAAGTCTTTTAGAACATTTCTGTGTTTTAATCACATAATCAAGTCACATTTATTTCTGTAGCATTTAAAATAAAATAAGTGTCAGTGTTGCAAAGTTCATCAATTATGAAAACCACAATCAATTCGGTATAGCAGCTTTAATGAAGCTACATATTTGGTCTAATAAATACGTGCCCAAGTTCATCAGAGATGAAAAACATACAGTGATATCACATAGTAGCAGATGAAATGTCTTGTTGTACTACATTGGACATCATGCCATTGTCCATTATGTTCCATATAAACACAGTCTCCATCTCCATTTGGTTGTGATGGATTCCAGTTCCTATACTGAGACTCATTTTCTCTGTAGAAGTCAGAGTCACTCAGAGACCAAATCCATGTGTCCTTCAGCCCAATCCAGACACAGCCAGCTCTGCTGTACTCTCTCTGTATGAGCTGATTAATGTCGTTCTGTTCATTCGTGTCATTGATAGTGACCAGATCTGTGTGTTTGTCTCTGCAGTAACTCTGAGCTTCAGTCCAGCCCATGTTCTGATTCACAAAGTGATACTGACGCGGAGACGAACTGACCACGGCTGAGGACAGACACATTCACACAGATCTCACTCATTATATCCACACTGTATTTCAAGAGCTCAGAGTTTCAGTGTGTGTTTGATAAAGTGTTCTGAATGGTGCTTTTGTACGTTCAGTGTTTCCACAGGATTTGGTGAGACTGTGGACCTCTAGTGGAAGAAACCTGAGTGCATTTTAAAGTTAAACACATTAAACTGCTCTGGCCACAGGTGGAAAACCCCTGGTCTAGAGGACTCATGGGAAACACTGACGATGTTTTGTGGTTTTTATATGGTTTATTACAGTAGCAGCTCAATCTCCTCAACAACACACACGATTACAGAATCATTCAAACACACTTGAACACCTGTCGCGCAGCACTAACAGGATCTAGCCCAAGAGTACTAGTCAAGCAATCATTAAACACTCACTAACTGTGAGCGAACAGGAAATCACTGTGATTCTCTCATTTCTGAGGGAAAACCAGAAACTCAGTTCAATAAATGACGTAGCGACGTGAGCATCTGAGCAGATCCCGAACATTAGACCTTTCGGTTATCATTGTATAGATCTACATCAGTTATAAACAACACATGCAAGCTCCTGAAGCTGAAGTGGGCGTGCACCAGTGGGAAAAAACACACGGAAAGACATCAAATTTTAAGTAACAGCAGCTGTGGTTGCGAACTTTTCGAAAAAAACATCGGACCACGTTATTTGAAGGTCCACGTGAGGCATTCCTATAAGAGCTGTAACTTTGCCACAACCTGGCAACTAGCAGTTAGCATGGAGTATTAGTAGGACTGTATGCTTAAGGTTTCTAACACTTTCTTGTAAATTATATCTAGAACACGCGAACCTACCCTAACAGTCCTACTCTGAGAGTTAGTAGACATGTAGCTGCAAATTAATGAATTAATGTAGTTGACATGTAGTTACAAAGTTAATTATTGTTAGTAGAATGTCTAAAGTGGACTAGCGAAATAAAGTGTTACCCAAAAACTTACAGCACCAATATTTTAGGTTTTCGGATTTAGTTATTACAGTAAAACATTTGACTGACCATGATTTGTAAAATATTTAATTACCTGGTATAATGCTAATATACCAACCTACTGAAAGAGTAAAATCTTTAATACACCGACAACCACCTTAAAAACACAGATTGTGATATAGTTAAAAAGAGAAACCACATAATCAATCTACTTTATGAATGAATTACATGAAATGTCCTGTTAAATTTCTAACAGTTGTATACAGTATGATATCAAATTTTTACTGTATGATTTTAAGTGTTTTACAGTTAAGAATTGTGATAAATTTTTTACAGTGTATTGTTTTATGTTGCATGTTTCTGCGTTTAAAATCTCCAGAGTTAAATTCACACAGACATCATGATCTGGTATTGCATCGCTGATGTAAGTAGGTTTTGCTCATGTAATAGTGTATAATTTATTTAATAAATAAATACATTTAGGACACACTTGGGAAATTTTCTCTGTAATTTCTCTCTATAAAAACCCAGATTCCAACAGGAAAACAATGTGGAAAATCCACACATTCACTAGTTAAGCAGTGATCAGCTGAGTATAATGTGATGTAAACACTGCTAAATCAATCATATTATAATCAGTGTACAGATAAAGCTCAGAGCGTCTTACCTGTAGATGTTGTGCTTCAGGTGTGTTTGTGTTTTATTTCTTTTATAGGGACGACTGATATCACCGTCTCTCTTATGCGCTCATCTGTCTTTTCTGGACGAGAAGAAACTCGCTTTGTGTTTGTATGTTTCTTCTTCTGCAAAAGGCAAACCGTATGAACAAGGAGAGGTGTGTTCATCTGTCTACATGTTGCGTTTTGTTGGTGAGTGTGGGGAGTGTGAGATTGTGTGTGTGTGTGTGTGTGTGTGTGAGTGTGTGTGTGTTTGTGTGTGTGTGTGTGTGAGGTGTGTATGTGAGTGTGTGTGTGATCTGTGTGTGGGGTGGTGTGGAGAGAGCGTGTGTGTTGTGTGAGTGTGTGAGTGTGTGTGGTGTGGTGTGTGTGAGAGCGAGAGAGTGTGTGTGTGTGTAGTTGTGTTGTGGTGGAGTGTGTTGGTGTGTGTGTTGTGTGTTGAGAGTGTGTTGGTGTGTGTGTTGTGTGTTGAGAGTGTGTTGGTGTGTGTGTTGTGTGTTGAGAGTGTGTTGGTGTGTGTGTTGTGTGTGTGTTGTGGAGTGTGTTTGTGTGTGTGCGAGGTGGAAGTCGGGAGTGTGTGTGTGTGTGTGTGGTCTGTTGTGTGTGTGTGTGTGTGTGTGGTGTTGTTGCAGGAGGTGTTTGTGTGTGTGTGTGTGTGTGTGTGTGTGTGTGGTGTGTCTCTGTGGGTGTGTTGTGGCTAGACATGTGTGTGTGGTGAGTGTGGTGGTGTGTGTGTGTGTGTGTTTGTGAGGGAGTGTGTGTGTGTGTGTGGGTGTGGTGGTGTGTGTGTGTGTGTGTGGTGTGTGTGTGTGTCTGTGTGTGTGAGTGTGTGTTTGTGTGTTTGTGTGTGTGTGTTTGTGGGTGTGTGGGTGTGTGTGTGTGCGCGTGTGGTTGTGTGTGATGCTTGGGTGTGGGAATAGTGACAGATGTGCGATTGGTGTGCGTGTCGTGTGTGATGAGAGAGAGTGAGTCGATGTGTGCTGTGTGCGAGAGTGCGGAGGCGGGGGAGCTATGTGAGCGATCATATCCGGTGACGAAGTGAGCTGGGGTGGTGCGTGTGTGCTGTGTTCGTTTGTCGGCGTGTGTGTGTGTCCTGCGAGTGCGATGTGCTGCGTGCGGCAGTGTGTGTGTGTGACGGGTGTGTGTGTGTGTGGGTGTGTGTATACAGGTGGAAAGATAAACAAATACACACTTGATTTGCTATCACGTTGTTATTTGGTCTTGATTTCAATCCAATACGTTATTCAGAAGTTCGTCTCCCTTCAGCAGCATGTATTGTTTCGAAGCATGTGGCACCTGGACCTTTATCCAATGCTTCAGAATATATCTGGAAATGTAAGCAGATTAGTGCGATATTTAGCCAAAGGCTTTAGTTATATTAAACTGACATTACAGAAAATTTGTTCTAGGGACTGGTTGAATTAAACTGGGCGAGCAGGGTTAGTATGTTAGTTAATATTTTACCTTTGCACTAGTACCGATAGCCCCTCCCTCCCCGTTTAACAATTTGGGGACATATTTGTAACAAAAGTGAGCTCGTTACCGAGAAAAACCTCCAGTTGGAGATGTCTCTTTGAACAAATAACTCCAGTGTTTTCTGTTTAATAAAATGCAGGAAGTTGTGTCTTCGGTTTAGCCCAGTGTAGGTAGGATGGGTTATAATATTAAACTAGTATATATCATAAGAACAAGAGAAGACTATGCGATTTGTAGATGGACCAAGGTGTGGGTGCTGTGTCAGTATCATCAGTTTATGGTGGTCTCCTAACCATAGGAGAAAGACAATAATTTTACTGAGGTTTCCTGCTTTCAGATGTTTCACTTCAGTTCCACCCCATTCATTGTGCAGCTGGACTGGATTGTTGACAGTTTGGATTCTTTTTATTTCTCCACGTAAGCTCGCTCAGTCAATACTCGCTGAGAATGCGAGGTCTGAAGAACACAAGGGCATTTTCACTAATATTTTGAGTAATTGTAAGTGAATAGTGGTATATCCCTTACTATTTCCGCTATGTTTAACTCAGGCATTGTGTGACATTGAATTTTTTTCCCTTCTTAATTTACATATTGTATTATATTTCGTAGCAGTGATAGCTCATGAATGGTCCCGTGTCCTCCGGAGAATAATCAGATACGCGGACAGAATTGACTGTATGCGTTGGGTATGAAAGGGCATAAAACAAACGCCAGGGCTCTTCATGTAACATGCAGAATATCGAATAACAGGAGTCTTGTCGCTTGTGTTTGTCTTTTTTGTTTATTTTTTAGTGTTGAGGGTTTGGCTAGCATGGCTATTGAAACCTAAACCCATATACAAAGCTTTTTTTTCAGTTGCAAGAAGTGACCAAATCCAAATAAAATGTCACTAAAATACATTTTATACATAGCATGTGTGTGTGATGTAGTGGGATATAAAGATATAATCACTCTGCCAACCCAAAGAGTACTATTTGTAGACTAGAGTTGGGGGCTGCATGGATACCAATATCTGCTGGTTATATGGTAAGATCAGATTTGGTGGTGTGCAAACAGCATTTAATAGGAGACAGTAATTCATCGGACCCTGTCACATTCAAATACGTATATTCATCAGTTAAGGGTCAGAGAGTCTCCCGTGACGTTTAATTATATATTTTCCAGTAAGATGACACCCAACAAACAATGCTGTTCTTCCGCCATATGTGTTCTGTTTTCCAAGTCACAAAACATTCAATCAAGATATTTAATGCGAGAGCACCAAGGAATTATGACATTTTATTAGTCGTGTTTTCTGAATGAATGGAACAAATGAGAGGTGGTTATGATTAAAAACGACAACAAAAACAAAATATGTTCTTGTTTTCATTATAAATCACTAAAGGAATAGTCCCCCTCAGATAAGGATCGAGTGGTCTCTTCATCAGGTTTGGAGAAATGTAGCAATGCATCAGTGTCTCACTGCAAGTGAATGGGTGCCGTCAGAATGCGAGCTGATAAAAACATCACAATAATCCACACCACTCCTGTTCATCAGTTAACATCTGGAGAAGACAAGAGCTGAAACACATCCAGCATTAAGACATTAACTTCAACCCTTGCTTACGGTAAACACCTAGTCTACAGATTTGTCAATTCTCACTGGAGGCAAGTTTTTCGGGTATGTACTCATATTTTTTTCTTGTGGAAAAACAAGGAGAAATATACTGAAGGACAGTTATGTTGGGCGTGGAGTCCGGCGGAGGGTTGTGACCCAGGATGCGAGAGACTCTATATACACACAGTAAACACGTCATACAAACACAAAACACACACCAAACACACTCAAACCCACACCAACACAACCCACAATCACTCACACACCCACACACTCACTCTTTCTCTATCTCACACACACACACACACACACACACACACACACACACACACACACACACACTCACACACACACACACACACACACGCACACACAACAAACACACACATAACAAAAACACCACACACAACTCTCTCTCTCGCTTTTCCCTTGTGGTTGTCTTCCCAACTCGTGCAGTAGATGATTCTGCATTAATATAAAATATAAGAGCTCCTGTCAGACTCGCCGGATTCACAGTTCCTTCACACGCCTCGGATTTTAATGGAGTACAGGTAGCCTAATGTAATATCATTCATCGTATAGTTATGAAAATATGATATCCTTTCATAATTCAGATGATTTCTGTCACAGGAGCTTTTGGATCGTGCTGTGAATGAAGCAGTCTTCAGAACATCTTTAACACAACGGTGAGTTTATTTTCTTCCTCACTGAACAGTGTGTTAATATATTACACTGTGTTATGTATTATCGTTTTCATGAGGGACTAATAGATTAAATATTAGTGTGTAACAGAGGCGCGTTATCTTCAGGGTTCAGCTGTTTAGTTGTGTTTACTGCTTAGTTGTTGGTTCACTTGTCTGATGAGAAAAAACTTAACTAACAAATATCACCATACTTCACCCAACTGATTAATCACGATACATTAAGACAATTGTTTTTTATTACGTTTTCCTGAAATCTTCTGTTTAAATATACAATAGTTAAACTATATATATAAGTTTTTTTTTTAAATACTAAAACTTTAAAATGAAAACGAATTCCAATATTACAATATAACAATAATATATCTCATGCAAGCATAAAGATTTACTACAATTACATTTAAACTAGAGAAATAAAAACTAATTCAAAGTATTATAAAATAGGCTATATATTATACAAGCATGAAGATCACATAATGTCAGTATGTGAAGATATGTGGCTAAATATATGAATTTAACTCCTGTGAAAGTTTAGTTTATAACACTTGTAATTTCTTTCGTTTATGAATGATTGAAAGTATTTTCAGCACATAAATGTTCATTGCTCTTCCTTTTGTGACTGCTTATGCATCATTCAGGACAAGCATTCTATGCGTTATAGAAAACAATGAAATTATGATGAATTTGGCATTAATTTGGTCCAGAGAGAGTCTCTGTGAGTGTTTATCACATTTATGAACAAATATTCTTCCAGTAGCATTAATAGAGCATTCTTTCAAACGTCTGTGGTATTTAATAATGCTTTCAAATCATAGCACCAAAAGGATTAAACCATCATTATTTGTTCTGAAATGTTGTAGTTGGATGTTTAAGTAACTTTTTTGAATGTTCCAATTGTTCAGAGAGCATTCAAAAGTAACGTTCCCATAATGCTTGCAAAATAATCAAATGGAATGTTCCCTTGACAATAGATACATTTTATGAATGTTTAGAGAACATTCAGAAATAACACATTTTTACCTTGATAGGAGCATATTTGTGTTATGTTTGGGTTTGTGTCTGCGCTGAAGTGTGTGAATGAAAGCGTTTAATGACACCTGAGCGTTTGCACATGGGATATTCTTCTCGTTTCTGAAAGAACATAGAAACATCCCTGAACTGAAGGTGTTTAAGCAGCCAAATTCTGGATCGACCAGTGGAATGAGTCTGTTTGATGCATTTAGAAGATACTCTTATGCATTGTATTCATTTAGAAAAAGAAGTTTGAGTTGTGTTTTGTTTTTCTCGTGTTACAGAAGCTTCTGTTTGTTGTTTGAGCTCATTGGATCTTCATGTTGGTGTTCAAGCTGTCAATCATCTTCTGACCCCGCCCACATCCCCTTCTACTATGAGCAGCAGTTTTGAGAAAGAGGGCGGGGTTGTTGCATGGCCTCCCTCATTATATGACCACACCCCTCAAAGCATCCCCCCTCTGGCTCCTCCCCTTCCCCCGCCCCTTCCTGTGAGAAACCCTGAGGAGAGGAAGAGGAGGGTGAGGAGCTTCTTCTGGAAACCGATTCCTGAAGATCGTGTCAAGCAGCAGAACAGGCCGAACCTGTGGAGCAGCAGAGATCCGTTCCACATCGACATCAGAGCCCTCGAGGAGCTGTTCGGACACGAGGACACACCCTCGTTCACAACAACCTGCTGCACGATTGGACGAAGACACACTTCTGTGAAAGATCTCAGGCCGCAGGTGAGATCTACTGACATCAGAGGAGGTTTGATGCAGAGTTAACTCAAACTCAAACCATTAACAGCAATTCCACTCAAATTAACATGAACAGAACATATAAAAAACTCATTCAAAATATTATTTAAAAAGCTATATTTAGACATTAAATAAAAAACTGACAAAACACACAACAAAATGACTAAAACATTAAATAAAATTAAAATGAAAAAATATCCAAAATATTAGTAAAAACTGTATAGATATAAAAACCCAACAGCTAATAAAATTACAAAAACAAGGATTTTAAAAATGTAAATAAAGATTCAAAACATTAATAACTGCATGTACTGTATAATAATACATGTAAATGTTGATAAAAAAATAAAAACGGACAAAAAACACTAAAATTCAAATTAATTTAAAAAATCAATAATAATCATGAAAATGACAAAAACACAACAAACTGCTGAAACTTCACCTAAAAGTAAAATGTATATAAATGTATATTAGAAATATATATAACTCACTCAATATATATATATCTATATCTATGTAGACATTAAAAAAGTAATAAGCTGACAAAAACACAAAAAATTACTAAAACAAACTAAATGAATCGAACAATCACAATATTATAACAACAATGGAAATATTTATTTTTTAAAACTACTCAAATAACAAAAACTAATACAAATGACAAAAGCACAACAAAACTACTAAATCTTCAAAATGAAAATGGAAAATATACTGTATAGACAGAAAACATGAAAATAAAATCTAATTCAAAACGTATCACAGTATATACTATATTAATGAGAGTAAAGCAACACTGGTTTGATGATGTTAGTGATGAGATTTATATTAAAACATACAGCTTTTATAAGTGTGTGTGTGTGTGTGTGTGTGTGTGTGTGTGCTTCTCCTTGATCACCATCCTGGACTCCAAGAGAAGCTTGAATATCTGCATTTTTCTGAAACACTTCAAAAAGTAAGACTGTATCGTGTGTGTGTTGTGTGTGTGTGTGTGTGTGTGTTTCGTCTGCTCTCTTAATTCTCTGTATGTCCAGGTCCAGTGAGAGTCTTCTGGATGATATTCTTCATGGAAACACAGGCGTCTTCAGCGTGGAGTCTCTCAGAGAGCTGCTGCAGCCTCTGCCTGAGGTACAGAGGTCAAACCCTAACCACTGACCCGTAAAGGAGACATATTATGCCCCTTTTTACAATATGTAATCTAAGTCTCTGGGGTCCCCAGAATGTGTCTGTGAAGTTTTATCTCAAAATACTCCACATATAATTTATTATATAATTTTGAAAATGCTTATTTTGAGTGGAAGTTGAAACACGCTGTTTTTCGGGCCTGTGTCTTTAAATGCAAATGAGCTGCTGCTGCCCGCCCCTTTTCTAGAATAGAGCTGCGCCTTTACAGCTCAGAGCTGCTGAAAAACATCTGTTTTGGTTCTGATTATCATGTTTATCGCG
>JADLZN010002144.1:62154-84654 GCA_018155175.1 Sinocyclocheilus anophthalmus | reverse complement strand
CTGATTGTGTGTGTCGATGTGTTTCAGAGTGCCGCTGCAGCTCTGGAGGATCTGAGGATCAGTATTGATGAGGTTCAGAGGGAAGGAGACGCTCTGATCGATTTCTTCTGTGAGGACAGAGGCGTCTTCAAACTGGACGAGTGCTTCCGAATTTTCCAGAATTTCTGCTCCAAATTCAAAAAAGCAGTTCAGGTAAAAAAATATATATATTTACTTGCCATGCGTGGCTGCTATATATCTCTATATATTTCATGTTTAAACACTCAGTTTAGACTAATTTACTAATGTATAGATTTTAAATATTAAAATATTGGGAAAATAAGCATAATTAATTAACTTCTTTTCCTACTGATATATATTCTCACTTTCTATTCATATATTATTTATTTCTTTTAATCAAATTTGATTTTTACACAATTATAATTTCAATGTTTAAACGACCAAGTTTAAAGAGCCTAGTGAAGAACTTTCGCTCTACTTACAAACAGTACGTATTGTGAAATATATTTTTGTATCTCAATTTTAATAATCCCCATTTATATTGTTTTTACCTTATTTATATTTTGATGGTTTAATCCGTTAGACGCATTTAAATTGGTAATCTATATACTATACTTTTTTAAAATATCAAAATATTGGGGAAAAAAGCATAGTAAAACAAACCTTTTCTACTCACTATAGTACTATATTGAATAAATGTCCTAATTAATTATTATTAAGAAATAATTACAATTGTTTACTTACTAGAATTTATGTGTTTATATTTTATTGTTCACTTATTTATTGGCATCTAATATTATATCATCTAATATAATTGTATTATTTCATTTTATTGTAACATATTCAAATTATTAGTTTTTAATGCTTTATTTATTATATATTTATTTTTTACATTTTCTCTAAATGTTTCCATGAATCCCCTAGCACTCCATTGAGGCCCCCTGGTCTTTTATATTTCTTTTATATGTTCTTTAATTCAGGCTCTGAACTTAAACTCGTTTGGTAATCATCAGCACTCTTTTCTCTCCTCAGGAGAACGCGGAGAGAGGAATGTGGGAGGAGTCTCGGCGCAAGCGTCTGAAGGAGTCGGAGGACAAGCGGCACTCGTGGGCGGGGCATGGGGATATGGGCGGAGTCTCCATCTTGCGGTCCAATAGTGAAGCAGATGTGGCGGCGGTGTTAAAGAGGGAGGGGCTTCTGGAGCTGCTAAAGACGAGCAGTCACAGTCCACGTCGCTCACCGCAACAGAATAGCGTGACCTTTGACCTCTGTGGATCGGATACACTCGTATTTCCTCCAATACACTCGCTCTCCACCACAAACATGACAGAGGAGCCAGAGATCCCAAATAAGACTCTTTCCGTACAAGAATCGCAGAACAATGACCTTCAAACACAGGAAAATACAGGAAAAACATTGGGAACGACAGAACTGACTCCAGATGTGACCTTTGACCCCTTTGGATCGGATACAATTGTACTTCCTCCAGTACTCTCACTCTTCATCACAAACACGACAGAGGAGCTAGAGATCCAAAATAAGACTCTTTCCATGCTAGAATCGCATAACAACGACCTTCAAACACAAAGCCAGGAAATATCGGGAAATACAGAACTGACTCCAGATGTGACCTTTGACCCCTGTGGATCGCATACACTTGTACTTCCTCCAATACACTCGCTCTCCATCTCAAACATGACAGAGGAGCTAGAGATCCAAAATAAGACTCTTTCCATAGAGGAATCGCAGAACAACAATCTTCAAACTCAGGAAAATACAGGAAATACATTGGGAAATACAGAGCTGACTCCAGATGTGACCTTTGACCCCTGTGGATCGGATACACTTGTACTTCCTCCAATACACTCGCTCTCCATCTCAAACACGACAGAGGAGCTAGAGATCCAAAATAAGACTTTTTCCATGCAAGAATTGCAGAACAACTACCTTCAAACACAAAGCCAGGAAACATCGGGAAATACAGAACTGACTCCAGATGTGACCTTTGACCCCTGTGGATCGCATACACTTGTACTTCCTCCAATACACTCGCTCTCCATCTCAAACATGACAGAGGAGCTAGAGATCCAAAATAAGACTTTTTCCATGCAAGAATCGCAGAACAACTACCTTCAAACACAAAGCCAGGAAACATCGGGAAATACAGAACTGACTCCAGATGTGACCTTTGACCCCTGTGGATCGCATACACTTGTACTTCCTCCAATACACTCGCTCTCCATCTCAAACATGACAGAGGAGCCAGAGATCCAAAATAAGACTCTTTCCATACAGGAATCGCAGAACAACAATCTTCAAACTCAGGAAAATACAGGAAATACATTGGGAAATACAGAGCTGACTCCAGATGTGACCTTTGACCCCTGTGGATCGGATACACTTGTACTTCCTCCAATACACTCGCTCTCCATCTCAAACACGACAGAGGAACCAGAGATCCAAAATAAGACTCTTTCCATACAGGAATCGCAGAACAACGATCTTCAAACACAGGAAAATACAGGAAATACATTGGGAAATACAGAGCTGACTCCAGATGTGACCTTTGACCCCTGTGGATCGGATACACTTGTACTTCCTCCAGTACACCCGCTCTCCATCTCAAACACGACAGAGGAGCCAGGGATCCAAAATAAGACTCTTTCCATACAGGAATCGCAGAACAACGACCTTCAAACACAAAGCCAGGAAACATCGGGAAATACTGAACTGACTCCAGATGTGACCTTTGACCCCTGTGGATCGGATACACTTGTACTTCCTCCAATACACCCGCTCTCCATCTCAAACACGACAGAGGAGCCAGGGATCCAAAATAAGACTCTTTCCATACAGGAATCGCAGAACAACGACCTTCAAACACAAAGCCAGGAAACATCGGGAAATACTGAACTGACTCCAGATGTGACCTTTGACCCCTGTGGATCGGATACACTTGTACTTCCTCCAATACACTCGCTCTCCATCTCAAACATGACAGAGGAGCCAGATATCCAAAATAAGACACTTTCCATACAGGAATCGCAGAACAACAATCTTCAAACTCAGGAAAATACAGGAAATACATTGGGAAATACAGAGCTGACTCCAGATGTGACCTTTGACCCCTGTGGATCGGATACACTTGTACTTCCTCCAATACACTCACTCTCCATCTCAAACACGACAGAGGAGCCAGAGATCCAAAATAAGACTCTTTCCATACAGGAATCGCAGAACAACGATCTTCAAACACAGGAAAATACAGGAAATACATTGGGAAATACAGAGCTGACTCCAGATGTGACCTTTGACCCCTGTGGATCGGATACACTTGTACTTCCTCCAATACACCCGCTCTCCATCTCAAACACGACAGAGGAGCCAGGGATCCAAAATAAGACTCTTTCCATACATGAATCGCAGAACAACAATCTTCAAACTCAGGAAAATACAGGAAATACATTGGGAAATACAGAGCTGACTCCAGATGTGACCTTTGACCCCTGTGGATCGGATACACTTGTACTTCCTCCAATACACCCGCTCTCCATCTCAAACACGACAGAGGAGCTAGAGATCCAAAATAAGACTCTTTCCATACAAGAATCGCAGAAAAACGACCTTCAAACGGAAAGCCAGGAAACATCGGGAAATACAGAACTGACTCCAAGCGTGACCTCTGACCCTTCACGAATCAGTTTAGTGGTAGAATCAGAGGTTGTTAATGACGAATCAGAGAGAAAAACTAAAGATATTGTCCAACCTACAAAAGAGTCGCTCAAAACCAGCACTGGAGCGAAACAAACAATCAGCAAACGAACCTTCATCTCTAAAAACAGAGCATCTCTTTCTGAGAAATCACCGTCATCTTCCATTAAACCATCGACATCATCTCCTAAATGTGTGTCCGCCTCTGAAACCGCGAGTGTGAGGAAGCTCATTCCTCTCCGGCAGCCCCGTAGTTCTTCTGCACAAATTCAGGAGCGAACCAATCGAAGCGTCCTCAGCCGCGCAAAGACGACGCAAGCGTTTCGTCCGGAGGAGAAGATGTGTCGCGTTACACTCCGCGGCCTCGACTGTCCCAGTCCTCAAACCTCAGCGTGCAATTCCACGGTCAAACCGCCCAGCTTCGCTCGCAACACCGTGGCGTCAACGACACGCCACGCCACCACTCCTGGAAACCAGGCTAAAGCGCCTGCACTGACCCGCGCGGCTTCACTAAGGCTCTCTCAGGTCCTCAAACCGACGCAGATGTCTGCAGAAAAGTTTCGCATGTCACCCCCTGCTGGATGCCTGAGGAAGAGCAGCAGCACCGCCCCTGAAAGTTCAATGTTTACTTGCGGGTCTCGTGATAAAAATGTCAAGCCCACATTGAAGTAGAGAGAAAGCAATGCTAGTACTGTTCAAAAGTTTGGGTTTTTTAAATGTTTTTGAAAGAGTCTCTTCTGCTCACAAAGGCTGCATTTATTTGATCAAAAATACAGTAAAAACAGCAATACTGTGAACAGTTTCAGTTACACTTTCAGCAGACACTTTCAGTTAATGTTAATTTTTAAGCGTGGCAGTAGCATCAAAAGTACAGAGTTACATTTATTCGTTTAGCGATTGCTTTCATCCAGAGCAACATTTTTCTGTAGCACAGTAACGTGAGAAACTGAACTAAGACATGACTAACTAAACTAAAATACATTGTCATGCCTCCAAAATCGATATAAAATAAAAAATTAAACAAATTAATTGTTTTTGTTGTTTATATACAGTAAATATAAGAATCAGAAACCTTGAAATATTAAACATTATTAGTGTTTATATTCACACTGATGTTGTTTGTTGGTTTGATGTAGTTTTGTTGTAAAGTGTTGACGCTGTGAAGGACATTCGTGTCTCAGATGGAGGAGGCGTGAGCTTTGCAGACGTAGCGGTAGCGCCGAGAGCAGTGGTCATCATTATAGCGTCCGTCGTGATGAAAGTGAGCGCAGTCTTCACCGCCTCCCAAACCGTGAGCCGTCCAGTCATCCGGCTGACCGGGCATCCATTCACTGCACACACACACACACACACACGTGATGAATGCTGGAGTGTGAACGAAGCTCCTGATGCTGGACACACACTCACCTCCTGATGATCGTGTACGGCGTCCCGTCCAGCCATTCCCACTCACCGGTGTGGGCGTCAGTCAAACCCAGCCAGTAGAACAGAGGCCTGGTCTTACTGGCCACGAAACTCTGAACACACACACACAGACACACACACACACACACACACACATGATTACTAAAGCACTGATTCAGTCTGAATAAACATGCTGCTTTACATTTACATTAAGTCATTTAGCTGATGCTTTTAACCAAAGCGACTTACAAAGTAGAAGCAATCAGATCAACGAGAGAGCAACAAGTGCTGTGACAAATCTTAGTTAGCCTAGCACAGTACACATAGCAAGTTTTTAAATTTTTTTTTATAAATTAGACCAAAACGAATAGAATAGACAAACGAATATGTTTTAGTTTGTGTCGATTGATTTACTTTATTTCTGCTGGTTTACTTGTGTTGTTGATGCTGTTGGTTTAGTTGTGTTGGTTTAGTTGTTTTCATTAATTTGTTTTGGTTAAATGTGTTGGTTTAGTTGTTTTGGTTTAGCTTTGTTGGTTTGGTTGCTTTAGTGTATTTGTTTTTGTTTAGTTGTGTTTATTTATTTGTCTTGGTTGGTTTGGTTTGTGTTTGTTTACTTGTTTTGGTTTTGATCTGTTGGTTTAGTTGTTCTGGTTAAGTTGTGTTGGATTAGTTGTGTTGAGTAGTTCTGTTGCTTTAGTTGTGTTGGTTTAGTTGTTCTGGGGTGCGTTTCTCAAAAGCAACTATTGTCGCAAGTTCTGTCGTTGCCAATAGATTTCAATGGAACTAACTAAACTACCATAGTTAGCTAGCGATGCTTTTGGGAAACGCATGCCTGGTTAAGATGTGTTGGTTTAGTTGTGTTGATTAGTTGTGTTGGTTTAGTTGTTCTGCTTAAGTTGTGATGGTTTAGTTGTGTTGAGTAGTTCTGTTGGTTTAGTTGTGTTGAGTAGTTGTGTTGGTTTAGTTGTGTGTCTGGTGCTGTTGGTTTAGTTGTGTTGAGTAGTTCTGTTGGTTTAGTTGTGTGTCTGGTGCTGTTGGTTTAGTTGTGTTGAGTAGTTCTGTTGGTTTAGTGGTGTGTCTGGTGCTGTTGGTTTAGTTGTGATGAGTAGTTCTGTTGGTTTAGTGGTGTGTCTGGTGCTGTTGGTTTACTTGTGTTGAGTAGTTCTGTTGGTTTAGTTGTGTTGAGTAGTTCTGTTAGTTTAGTTGTGTGTCTTGTGCTGTTGGTTTAGTTGTGTGTCTGGTGCTGTTGGTTTAGTTGTGTTGAGTAGTTCTGTTGGTTTAGTTGTGTGTCGGTGCTGTTGGTTTAGTTGTGTTGAGTAGTTCTGTTGGTTTAGTTGTGTGTCTGGTGCTGTTGGTTTAGTTGTGATGAGTAGTTCTGTTGGTTTAGTTGTGTTGAGTAGTTCTGTTGGTTTAGTTGTGTTGAGTAGTTCTGTTGGTTTAGTTGTGTTGAGTAGTTCTGTTGGTTTAGTTGTGTTGAGTAGTTCTGTTGGTTTAGTTGTGTGTCGGTGCTGTTGGTTTAGTTGTGTTGAGTAGTTCTGTTGGTTTAGTGGTGTGTCTGGTGCTGTTGGTTTAGTTGTGTGTCTGGTGCTGTTGTTTTAGTTGTGTGTCTGGTGCTGTTGGTTTAGATGTGATGAGTAGTTCTGTTGGTTTAGTGGTGTGTCTGGTGCTGTTGGTTTAGTTGTGTTGAGTAGTTCTGTTGGTTTAGTTGTGTGTCTGGTGCTGTTGGTTTAGTTGTGATGAGTAGTTGTGTTGGTTTAGTTGTGTGTCTGGTGCTGTTGGTTTAGTTGTGATGAGTAGTTCTGTTGGTTTAGTGGTGTGTCTGGTGCTGTTGGTTTACTTGTGTTGAGTAGTTCTGTTGGTTTAGTTGTGTGTCTGGTGCTGTTGGTTTAGATGTGATGAGTAGTTCTGTTGGTTTAGTGGTGTGTCTGGTGCTGTTGGTTTAGTTGTGATGAGTAGTTGTGTTGGTTTAGTTGTGTGTCTGGTGCTGTTGGTTTAGATGTGATGAGTAGTTCTGTTGGTTTTAGTGTGGTCTGGTGCTGTTGGTTTAGTGTGATGAGTTGTTCTGTGGTTAGTGGTGTGTTGGTGCTGTTGGTTTAGTTGTGTTGAGTAGTTCTGTTGGTTTAGTTGTGTGTCTGGTGCTGTTGGTTTAGTTGTGATGAGTAGTTCTGTTGGTTTAGTGGTGTGTCTGGTGCTGTTGGTTTAGATGTGATGAGTAGTTCTGTTGGTTTAGTTGTGTTGAGTAGTTCTGTTAGTTTAGTTGTGTGTCTTGTGCTGTTGGTTTAGTTGTGTGTCTGGTGCTGTTGTTTTAGTTGTGTGTCTGGTGCTGTTGGTTTAGATGTGATGAGTAGTTCTGTTGGTTTAGTTGTGTGAGTAGTTCTGTTGGTTTAGTTGTGTGTCTGGTGCTGTTGGTTTAGTTGTGATGAGTAGTTCTGTTAGTTTAGTTGTGTGTCTGGTGCTGTTGGTTTAGTTGTGTTGAGTAGTTCTGTGGTTAGTTGTGTCTGGTGCTGTTGGTTTAGTTGTGTCTGGTGCTGTTGGTTTAGTTGTGTCTGGTGCTGTTGGTTTAGTTGTGTCTGGTGCTGTTGGTTTAGTTGTGTCTGGTGCTGTTGGTTTAGTTGTGTCTGGTGCTGTTGGTTTAGTTGTGTCTGGTGCTGTTGGTTTAGTTGTGTCTGGTGCTGTTGGTTTAGTTGTGTCTGGTGCTGTTGGTTTAGTTGTGTCTGGTGCTGTTGGTTTAGTTGTGTCTGGTGCTGTTGGTTTAGTTGTGATGAGTAGTTCTGTTAGTTTAGTTGTGTGTCTTGTGCTGTTGGTTTAGTTGTGTGTCTGGTGCTGTTGTTTTAGTTGTGTGTCTGGTGCTGTTGGTTTAGATGTGATGAGTAGTTCTGTTGGTTTAGTTGTGTTGAGTAGTTCTGTTGGTTTAGTTGTGTGTCTGGTGCTGTTGGTTTAGTTGTGTTGAGTAGTTCTGTTGGTTTAGTTGTGTGTCTGGTGCTGTTGGTTTAGTTGTGTGTCTGGTGCTGTTGTTTTAGTTGTGTGTCTGGTGCTGTTGGTTTAGATGTGATGAGTAGTTCTGTTGGTTTAGTTGTGTGTCTGGTGCTGTTGGTTTAGATGTGATGAGTAGTTCTGTTGGTTTAGTTGTGTGTCTGGTGCTGTTGGTTTAGTTGTGATGAGTAGTTCTGTTGGTTTAGTTGTGTGTCGGTGCTGTTGGTTTAGTTGTGTTGAGTAGTTCTGTTGGTTTAGTTGTGGACGACCTCCTGGGATGGGTGAGGCGAGGAATTGGGAGTTGTAAGTGTGGAGAATGTATGGTCGATGCAGAGTGGTTTAGTTGTGTTGAGTAGTTGTGTTGGTTTAGTTGTGTGTCTGGTGCTGTTGGTTTAGATGTGATGAGTAGTTCTGTTGGTTTAGTTGTGTTGAGTAGTTCTGTTAGTTTAGTTGTGTGTCTTGTGCTGTTGGTTTAGTTGTGTGTCTGGTGCTGTTGTTTTAGTTGTGTGTCTGGTGCTGTTGGTTTAGATGTGATGAGTAGTTCTGTTGGTTTAGTTGTGTTGAGTAGTTCTGTTAGTTTAGTTGTGTGTCTTGTGCTGTTGGTTTAGTTGTGTGTCTGGTGCTGTTGTTTTAGTTGTGTGTCTGGTGCTGTTGGTTTAGATGTGATGAGTAGTTCTGTTGGTTTAGTTGTGTTGAGTAGTTCTGTTAGTTTAGTTGTGTGTCTTGTGCTGTTGGTTTAGTTGTGTGTCTGGTGCTGTTGTTTTAGTTGTGTGTCTGGTGCTGTTGGTTTAGATGTGATGAGTAGTTCTGTTGGTTTAGTTGTGTTGAGTAGTTCTGTTAGTTTAGTTGTGTGTCTTGTGCTGTTGGTTTAGTTGTGTGTCTGGTGCTGTTGGTTTAGTTGTGATGAGTAGTTGTGTTGGTTTAGTTGTGTGTCTGGTGCTGTTGGTTTAGTTGTGTTGAGTAGTTCTGTTGGTTCGGTTTAGTTGTGTGTGTCCTGGTGCTGTTGTTTAGTTGTGATGAGTAGTTCGTGGTTAGTGTGTGTCTGGTGTGTGGTTTAGTGTGATGAGGTAGTTCTGTTGGTTTTTAGTATGTGTGTCGGTGCGTGGGTTTTTAGGTTGTGTGAGTAGTTCGTTGGTTAGTTGTGTGTATGGTGCGGTTGGGCTTAGTTGTGATGAGTAGTTCTGTGGGTTAGTGGTGTGTCTGGTTGCTTGTTGGTTTAGTGGATGAGTAGTTGTGTGGTGCGGTTGTGTTGAGTAGTTCTGTTGGTTTAGTTGTGTTGAGTAGTTCTGTTGGTTTAGTTGTGTTGAGTAGTTCTGTTGGTTTAGTTGTGTTGAGTAGTTCTGTTGGTTTAGTTGTGTTGAGTAGTTCTGTTGGTTTAGTTGTGTTGAGTAGTTCTGTTGGTTTAGTTGTGTTGAGTAGTTCTGTTGGTTTAGTTGTGTTGAGTAGTTCTGTTGGTTTAGTTGTGTTGAGTAGTTCTGTTGGTTTAGTTGTGTTGAGTAGTTCTGTTGGTTTAGTTGTGTTGAGTAGTTCTGTTGGTTTAGTTGTGTTGAGTAGTTCTGTTGGTTTAGTTGTGTTGAGTAGTTCTGTTGGTTTAGTTGTGTGTCTGGTGCTGTTGGTTTAGTTGTGTGTCTGGTGCTGTTGGTTTAGATGTGATGAGTAGTTCTGTTGGTTTAGTTGTGTTGAGTAGTTCTGTTGGTTTAGTTGTGTTGAGTAGTTCTGTTGGTTTAGTTGTGTTGAGTAGTTCTGTTGGTTTAGTTGTGTTGAGTAGTTCTGTTGGTTTAGTGGTGTGTCTGGTGCTGTTGGTTTAGTTGTGTGTCTGGTGCTGTTGGTTTAGTTGTGTCTGGTGCTGTTGGTTTAGTTGTGTTGAGTAGTTCTGTTGGTTTAGTTGTGTGTCTGGTGCTGTTGGTTTAGTTGTGTGTCTGGTGCTGTTGTTTTAGTTGTGTGTCTGGTGCTGTTGGTTTAGATGTGATGAGTAGTTCTGTTGGTTTAGTTGTGTTGAGTAGTTCTGTTAGTTTAGTTGTGTGTCTTGTGCTGTTGGTTTAGTTGTGTGTCTGGTGCTGTTGGTTTAGCTGTGTGTCTGGTGCTGTTGGTTTAGTTGTGATGAGTAGTTCTGTTGGTTTAGTTGTGTGTCTGGTGCTGTTGTTTTAGTTGTGTGTCTGGTGCTGTTGGTTTAGTTGTGATGAGTAGTTCTGTTGGTTTAGTTGTGTGTCTGGTGCTGTTGGTTTAGTTGTGTCTGGTGCTGTTGGTTTAGTTGTGTCTGGTGCTGTTGGTTTAGTTGTGTCTGGTGCTGTTGGTTTAGTTGTGTCTGGTGCTGTTGGTTTAGTTGTGATGAGTAGTTCTGTTAGTTTAGTTGTGTGTCTGGTGCTGTTGGTTTAGTTGTGATGAGTAGTTCTGTTGGTTTAGTTGTGTGTCTGGTGCTGTTGGTTACACTCTGTTGGTTTATTTGTGTTGGTTTAGTTGTACAGTACGGATCAGCTCTGACCTTCTCCTGTTTGCTTTTTAAGACGAGCAACTCTGATCTCTTCTTCTTACACTCGTCTCTGGCCGCGTCCCACGGCATCCCGTCATCAGAGAAGAAATAACAGTGTGAGGAAAACAGCAGCCATCCATCAGGACAGCACAGCTCCTCCGTGTCTGAACATACACACGTGTGTCACGCTCTGCACGAGACATGAGGACACACTAATACAGCATCACTTACTGTTGTTCCTTATCTTGTTAATCTGGCATTTCAGATTCGAAACTTTGTCACGGAGCACCTGCGCTGAATCCGACACTAAACAAACACACATATATTAAGATCTGTACATTAGTTTGTCTAGTTTGGTTTGTCTGCGTGTGTATTTGTGTGCTACTTACTATCATTAACCATGCTTTGCATCGTCTCTTGATTAAGCTCCAGATTGCTGATCTCCAAAAGCAGTTTATGTCCTGAACACACATCATTGTAAAAAATTAAAACTTCTATATTGTGATAATAGTTGAAAAAATTCAGTGAGGTGGGACTTGATTTTCTAGTTGATTTACTAGTTAATGAATAAGAGCGATTGATGACGTCAGATGAGAAAGTCGTTTCATTTGGATGAAAGATGATGAAGGCTACATTACCGTGTTCCTCTAGGTCACGTGTTCTGGTTATGACGCTCACGAGCGTTTGCGTCAGATTCTGTACGTTCATCTCTGCAGTTGAGAACTTCCTGTCAAACTTCACATCTAACAAAACACAGTTACACATATGAAAAAATTAAACATCATTATTTTTTTATTGATGGCTCTAGTTTAAACTTTGTAAAATGTACGAAAATATGCACTTATTCGTGTACATATTCCACATTACTTTTTGGTCGTATTATGCTGCGTTCAAGTCAAGTTTGTATTTACGATTTGGGAAGTAGTTACAATGCGATGTACATTTTCTACCAAAAAAATTTTTTTTTAGGTAAAAAAAAAAAAAAAAAAATTTTGACCCTTGTGTCTATTTAAGAAGTTATTGTTGTATCTATAAAATTGTTGTGTTTTATTTAAAACACATATATATAATATATATAGTATTCACACGCACACACACACACACACACACATATATAGATAAATACACTAAATTCTTTCTTTTTTATTAAACAGTGCAAATCATCAAACCAGGCAGTTATAAAAACAAAACAAAGATTAAAAGTATACACAGATAGAAATCCCTTAATAAAATTAACCATGGTTTTATTATAGCAAAAGTGTATTGATTACCATTTGTATAACCACGGTTGTACAAATACCATGGTTAAACTATGTTCAGCGTAGCAAAATCATGGTTAGTTTGTGGTTACCAATTTGTGTTTTTTTTTTCTTCCAAACTTTGAATAAAGAAAAGAGCGATTTAGAGCCAGATTCTTGTTTATGTGAAATTCAGCTAGCAGGAAACACAAATTAATTAGGTTATATGTGGCTAATATTCTCTTTTGAGTAGCTGGTCTAACAATCCAAAGAAAACATCTTTAAAACTGCTACTGTAATGTTGTTGGTTCCCTTTCAGTCGGTCACTCTCAACGTCACATCGGAGGACTGACGAAATTGGGATCTCGCTTAGAGGGACCAATCTACTTCAAGTGGCAACTAAACGATCCAATGCACATTGGCATGCGATTATTGCCTCCAGCTGCTGCTGATCACAGCGTGAGTATAAGTAGGCTGCAGATGCAGCGCATATTCAGCTTTTCGCTTCGGAGCCGAGCGATCACATCGTTCTGCTCCTGACTACTCTACTGAGAGAAAAGACTGAATGAGTTCAGCTCGCTCTTGGAGAGCTCTTCGTGCTGGTGGATGGCGCTTCAGCGGCGGTGGTTTTCCCTTGTCGAGTGGGTTGCACACATCAGGCTGCACTACCCCTGTGTATATTGCAAGCGACCATCTCCCCTGTGCGCCTCAGCACGCTAAATGCGGATGACACGACTGTAGTTGGTCTCATTAGCAACAGAGATGAGACAAATTACAGGAGCGAGGTGAGCCGCCTGGCCGGGTGGTGCAGTGACAACAATCTCTCTCTGAATGTGGAGAAGACGAAGGAGATTGTTGTTGACTTCAGGAGAGTGCGCACTCAGCATGCCCCTCTGACCGTCAATGGTGTGACTGTGGAGAGTGTGAGCAGCACCAAGTTCCTGGGTGTGCACATCACAGGGGATCTCTCCTGGACTGACAACACCGCAGCACTGGCTAAGAAAGCACAGCAGCGTCTCTACTTACTCCGCAAACTGAGAAGAGCCAGAGCCCCGGCCCCCATCATGTGCACCTTCTACAGCTGCACCATCGAGAGCATTCTGACGAGCTGTATCATTGTGTGGTATGGCGCCTGCAACGCGTCCTGCCGCAAGACACTTCAACGCATAGTGAGAGCAGCTGAGAAGATCGTTGGTGCCTCTCTCCCCTCCCTTCAGGATATTTATGGAACCTGTCTCACCCGCAAAGCCCTCTGTATTGCAGGTGATCCCACCCACCCGACCCACAGCTTCTTCAGTCTGCTGCCCCCGCCCCCGCCCCCCCCATCAGGGAGGAGACTCGGATTCCTCAGGCCAGGACCAGCAGACTGAAGGACAGCTTCATCCATCAAGCTGTCAGGAAGCTGAACTCCCTCCCGACCTTGCCCCCCCTCCCCTCTTTTTCCCCATGCACCACTGAACTCTGACCCTGTGATGGACTCTCCCACTCCCCCCCTCCCAAAATACACACACACTGTCACTTTAATCAGTCGAAATAAGCTCTTTTGCACTACAAATCATTGTTTTTGCACTACAATCATTATATCTGCACTGTTGTTTACTTTTACTGGTTTGCACTCTATCTGCCATATGCCTTGTGCTTTATATATATATTTTTTTTTACATTTTTACCTTATTTGTATAGTTGTATTTTGTTTTTTGTATTTAATCTGTACCTATCTGTATTTATGTTATCTGTATGCACCAAGGGTCTGAGAGTAATGCAATTTCAATTCTCTGTGTGTATGTGCTGTACATGTGGAAGAATTGACAATAAAGCAGATTTGACTTGACTTGACTTGACTTGACTAAAAGAGCTTTTTCCCCTAAAAGACCAATTTTTGGTGCGTCTATTGTAAAGACGACGGTTTGCTGTGCAAACTTGACTTTACGGCTTTATAACGACGATGGTGGGTCTTGCTAAAAAAAAAAAAAAAAAAAAAAAAAAAAAAAAAAAAAAAAAAAAAAAAAAAAGAAAAAAAAAAAAAACAAAAAAAAAATAAAAAGAAAAAAAAAAAAAAAAAAAAAAAAAAAAAAAAAAAAAAAAAAAAAAAAAAAAAAAAAAAAAAAAAAAAAAAAAAAAAAAAAAAAAAAAAAAAAAAAAAAAAAAAAAAAAAAAAAAAAAAAAAAAAAAAAAAAAAAAAAAAAAAAAAAAAAAAAAAAAAAAAAAAAAAAAAAAAAAAAAAAAAAAAAAAAAAAAAAAAAAAAAAAAAAAAATAGCCAACGTATCACCCGGCGTTCTGGATGCGGTCGTTACCTGGCGCGGGGTGATGGTCACGATCGCTGCCTCTCGTGCCTGGGCATGAGGCACGCTGAGGTGGCTTTCGTGGATGGCTCATGCTCCCATTGCGGGGGTATGACCATCTCAGAGTTGCGGACCGGACTCCGTTACCTGCAAGGGGGTGGAGTGCCCATGCCACTGCCCAGATCTAGGGTTCCCTCTGGTGGCAGCCGGGGGAGTCCTTCTTCTAGCAGTGGGCGGACTGGTCTTAATGTCACGGTGAGGAATTCCCCTCTGGGGATGCCCAAGCCCGCCGGCACTTCGAAACCCGCGGAGCTCTCATGAAGAGCGGGCTTGACCTTCCGGGGGGTCCACCGTGCTTCGGTGCTCCCCCTGACGACCAGATGTCGATTGCTGCATCGGAGGGTGAGCCAGAGCTTTCTGGAGAGGAAGATTCGGCTGCGCTGCTCTCCTCCGGGACTGTAGCAATGCCTGGATCGGATCCAGAAATAATGGCTATGCTTTCCCGGGCCGCCGTAGGGGTAGGGCTCGAGTGAAGACTTTCACCGTGTCTCGAGCCCTCAAGGTTGCACGATTGGTTCTCGGGGAGGTACGCGCTGGTTCTCAGTGCCCCGCCTCGGTGCCTTTCTTCCCGGAGGTGCATGAGGAGCTCAACAGGTCGTGGACGGCACCTTTTTACTGCCGGAAACTGATTTGCTGGCTCCTCCTCCCTCACCACCCACCCCCCCCCCCCCCCCCCCCCCCCCCCCCCCCCGGCCCCCCCGCCCCCCCCCCCCCCCCCCCCCCCCCCCCCCCCCCCCCCCCCCCCCCCCCCCCTCGATTGTGGGGGAGCTAGGGGGTTACAAGGGTCCCCCCGGTGGAGCGGTCGGTTGCGATGCAGTTGTGTCCTAATACCGCCTCCAACTGGCAGGGAGAACCGTGCCTCCCCTCTGTCTGTAGGTACTCGACTGGCCAGCGATGCCTATACGACCGGTGGAGAAGCTGCCTCCGCCTTACCCGCTACGGCGTGATTGCAAGTGCACCAGACCACGGAAGTTCAGAGAGAACTCCGCACCGTGGCGGACCTCGAGCCACGAGTGACGAAGGTTACGGCGCGGTCTCTGGGTCGTGCGATGTCCACTATGGTGGTCCGGGAGCGCCAATTCTGGCTGTGACTGGCTGACATGCGCGAGACGGACGAGACACGATTCTTGAACGTCCCCATGTCCCAGGCCGGCCTGTCGGTGACACGGTGGAGAACTTGCCCAGCGTTTCTCCGCTGACCAAAGCAGACTGAGACCATCAGGTACATCCTGCCCCGGCGTTCAGCTGCTGTCGTCGCCTGAGAAAAAGGGGGGGGGGAGGGGGGGGGGGTGGGGGGGGGGGGGGGGGAAACCGAGGAATGGGGGGAAGGGGGGATGGTGAGGAGGGAGGAAAGGGAAAGACAAGGGGGGAGGGGTGAAGAAAGGGGAGGAGAGAGGGGGAAAAAAAGAGGGGGAAGGGAGGTGGGGGGGGGTGTGGGGGAAGAAATAAGGGGGGGTGGGGGGGAGAAGAAAGGGGGGGGGAAAAAAAAAAAAGAAAAGGGGGGGGGGGGGGAAAAAAAAAGGGGGGGGGGGGGGGAAAAAAAAAAAAAAAAAAAAAAAGGAAAGGGGAAGGGGAGGGGGGGGGGGAGGGGGGGGGGAAAAAAAAAAAAAGAAAGGGGGGGAAAAAAAGGAAGGTGGGCAAGGGGGGGAGGGGGAAGGGGGAGGGGGAAAAAAAGGGGGGCGGCCCCCTGCCACTGCCAAACAAGAGCAGAGCTCCTGCGGCCTCCAGCCAAGCTGTGCCGTGGAGCCGGTCGCAGGGCAAGCGAGAGAGCAAGAGGCCCGGAGACGGGTGACCCAGAGTTGGAGGGACGTGCTCTTCAGGAGATGATAAGCACACCACTCCCTCCCCCGGAAGAGGGCCGGGCGGAGAATCTTTTTCCACCATTGACCTCTCGGTCGGTGGTACCCAAATTCTCGACAAAGAGCAATTCCTCTATTTCTGGGTCCCCAGAGGGGACGTGGGGGTTGTGGACGATCCAGTGCGTATCTCCTCTCTCGCCAGTGAGCAGCAGTTGGCGGATCGGGAGGACGAACCAACGGTTTACCCACGCACCCTCTGCTCGAACGAAGGTCAGTGTTACACATACTCAGACCCCGCCTCGGACCGGCTAAGAGATGCCTGGGCCGGGTCCCTGCGTTTTTCCGCGCTGCCCCACTGCGGGTATGCCTGTAGTTCCGTTGATGCCACTAGCGTGGTGTCTGTGAGCCTGGCTTGAGCTACCCAGCCCGTCTCGATGGCTCCTTCGAACCGTCAGGCTCGGCTATGCGATTCAGTCGCCCGGCGTCCCCCCCCCTCCAAGTTCAGTGGCATCCGCTTCACATCAGTGAAGGCGAATGATGCTCCTGTCTTGCGTGTGGAGATCGCATTCCTACTGGCAAAGGATGCGATAGAGCTGGTCCTTCCAGCCGATATGAGGTCGGGGTTTTATAGCCCTTACTTTATTGTACCCAAGAAGGGCGGTGGGTTACGACCAATCTTGGACCTGCGGGTCTTGAACCGGGCCCTTTTTTTTTTTTTTTGTTTTCTTCACCGGTTACCGTTCACGATGTTGACGCAGGAACGCATCTTCGGGTGCATCCGTCCCCGGGATTGGTTTGCAGCGGTCAACCTGAAGGACGCGTACTTCATGTGTCGACCCTTCCGCACCACAGACAATTGCTGTGGTTCGCGTCCGAAGGACAAACATATCAGTACGAGGTCCTGCCCTCCAGGCTATCCCTGTCACCCCGTGTCTTCACGTAAGTTGCAGAGGTACCCCTTGTTCCCTTGAGAGACCAGAGCATTCGCATTCCTCAACTACCCTCGACGAGGTATTCTGTGGTTTGCACGGATGCCTCACCCACCGGCTGGGGGGCCACGTACAACAGACTTGCAGTGTCAGGGGTTTGGACGGGCCCCAACTGCACTGTCTGCCTCAAGGGTGCTTACGAGGCAAGCATGTACTGGTCCGCATGGACAATACAGCGGCCGTTGCGTACATCCACCGACAAGGTGGTCTGCGCTCCCGCGTCGCTTATGCGCAACGTCCGCCCCAACTTCCTCTGGAGTCCGAAGCACTTAGGTCTCTTGTGGCTGTTCACAATCTGGGTGCTCAAACCAGGCAGCGACGAGCTGGCCCTGAGCTGCCACCCCGGGAGAATGGCGCTCCAATCCCCCGACGGTCCAGCGGTTTTTGGGGACGTTTCCGGCCGCTCAGTAGACGCCTGTGTGTGCCCATCTCCAGAAAACCTCTCACTGCCAGTTGGTCTTCCGCCCCTGACCGAGGGAACAACTCGGCACGACACACTGGCACACAGCTGCCGCGGGGCCTTCGCAAGTAGGGCAATGTTCCCCCGTGATTTCTGGCACAGGTGCTTGGCAAGGTCAGGGAGGACGAGGAGCAGGTCCTGCTGGTGGCGCCGTATTGGCCCACTCGGACTTGGTTCCCCAAACTAATGCTCCTCGCGACAGCCCCTCCTTGGCCGCTTCCTCTGAGGAAGGATTTACTGACTCAGAGACGGGGCACCCCTTGGAACCCGCGTCCAGACCTCTGAAAACTTAATGTCCGGTCCCTGGACGGGACACAGAGGTTCTAAGTGGGCTACCTCCAGCAGTAGTAAACACACTTACAGGCTGAAGTGGAACCTGCTCGTCGATTGGTGCTCTTCCCGCCGGGAAGACCCCCGAAGATGCCCGATCAGAGTTTTGCTGTCCTTTTTGCAGCAAAGGGTTGGAGCGAAGGCTGTTTCCCTCCACCCTTAAAGTTTATGTCGCCGCGATCGCTGCTAACCACGTCCCCGTAGAAGGGAGGTCGCTGGGGATGCATGACCTGGTTGTCAGGTTCCTTAAGGGGGTGAGAAGTTTAAATCCTCCACGGCCACCCTCTATTCGTGGGACCTGACTCTGGTGCTCACGTCACTACAGCAGGGCCCATTTGAGCCTTTTTGCAGGCGGTTGAGCTGAAGTTCCTTTCAATGAAGACTTTGCTTCTGCTAGCATTGGCCTCCATCAAGAGGGAGGGGACCTGCACGCATTTTCGGTCAAAGATTCGTGCCTAGAGTTCGGGCCGGCAGATTCCCAGGTAACCCTGAGGCCCCGGCCCTGCTACGTGCCCAAGGTTCCCAGTACTCCCTTCAGGGATCAGGTGTTGAACCTCCAAGCGCTGCCCTCGGAGGTGGCAGACCCAGCCCTGGCTTTGCTCTGGCCCGTCCGAGCCTTAAGGTGCTACGTAGACCGGACGCAAAGCTTCAGGACCTCAGACCAGCTCTTTGTCTGTCACGGAGGCCGGCAGAAGGGGAATGCCGTCTCAAAGCAGAGGATGGCCCACTGGTTTGTGGATGCCATCACCCTGGCTTATTAGGTACAGGGTGTGCCCTGCCCATTCAGGTGGCAATCTCACTCAACTAGAGGTGTTGCATCCTCCTGGGCGTTGGCTCCTGGCGCCTCGCTGACAGATATTTGTAGAGCTGTGGGCTGGGCGACTCCTAACACGTTCGCTAGGTTCTATAGCCTGCGTTTTGAATTGGTTTCCTCCTGTGTTCTCACCTCAAACGGTAGAAGCACTGAGAGGCCCCGGCTTTCGGGTCGGCTTGCAAAACCACTCCAGAGAGTCCATACAGTAGACCCTGTTGAGTTCCTCCGTCCCCTCGGCAGCCAGACTTGGCGGAACGTCCTGCGCCAGGCCCTCACTCGCTGAATCCTCGAGAACCGGTAGAAAGCTGGGTTCCATATGTAAGACCTAAGTGGATCTCATATGTGTAAAGTCCACGGTATAGCCTTGAGCCCGTGTTTCCCCGGCAGACTTCTGCCATTCCAAGGGGGTTCAATCACCTCCATTCTTCCATATGCTCCTAAGGGATGTTCATGTGTGTATTTGTTTCCGAAACCTCCTTCGGGAAGGTTCGAGCTTCCGTAACGCCCCTGTTCCAAGTAGAACGGGTACGTTCCCAGTGTTATCCAGTCTTACTCATTGGGTAGTGCCATAGCAGCAGTAGCTGGTCCTCTTGTGAAGCCCTGGCCTACGCCAAAAAATAGGGGCGCAGGTGGCTTCCACAGGACACTGGAAGGGGCTGTAGCTGTGGCCTTTTGGTAGGATCCAAATTTCGTCGGTCATCCGACGTGACGTCGAGAGTGACCGACTGAAAGGGAACGTCTCGGTTACGTATGGTAACCCTCGTTTCCTGAATGAGGGAACGGAGACGTCACGTCCCGTTGCCACGTTTGCTGTACCACCGCTGAGCGGCCGGGTCACCGGCTCGGCTCCTCAGCGAAAACCTGAATATGCGCTGCACCTGCTGCCTACTTATACTCACGCTGTGATCAGCAGCAGCTGGATGCAATAATCGCATGCCAATGTGCATTGGCTCGTTTAGTTTACACTCGAAGTAGATTGGTCCCTCTAAGCGAGATCCCAATTTCGTCGGTCCTCCGACGTGACATCTCCGTTCCCTCCTTCAGGAACGAGGGTTACATATGTAACCGAGACGTTATTTACGGTATCAAAAAGTGTTAATTTCACTCTAAAAAATGCTGGGTTGTTTTAAACCACTTTGGGTCAAATATGGACTAACCCAACTGTTGGGTTAAACATTTCAATTACATTTTTAACCCAAAAGTTGGGTTAGTCCATATTTGACCCAAAGTTGGGTTAAAACAACCCAGCATTTTTTAGAGTGTATGCTCTCACAGACAAAAGCTCTCTTTAGCATATGATAGTCCTATGTATAGCTACCATAGCTATAAATAAAGACTTTAGATGGCATGAAACTGTGATCAAATATCGATCATAAATGCAAAAATGTTGCGGTAGTTGGATTGGGGAGGGGAGGGGATGTCCCCACCAATGTCCCCACCAATGTCAAATCAAAATTCGCCCTAGTCAACTTGTAAATACGATCTTTCCGACCGACTTGAACCATTCCACTCTGACAATATAAGTTATTTAGACATTAATAAAGACAAATAGGTCATAACATGTTTGTCAGTATGATATGATGATGTTTTTCGGTGAGTTTTACTCACGGCTTACAGACACTGTGATGATCAGCAGCAGCAGAATCAGAGCCGTTACACTGATCGCGATAAACACCTGCCACCGCCAGCGACCAACAGAAGGCGCTGCTACGATCCTGCGCACAGACGGCTCTAACACACACACACACACACACACACACACACACACACACAGTGTTGTGGGTAACGCAGTAGAAGTAACGCAAGTTACGTAATCAGATTACTTTTTTCAAGTAACTAGTAAAGTTACGAATTACTTCTTAATTTACAAGAGAATATCTGAGTTACTTTTTCAAATAAGTAACGCAAGTTACTTTTTTTTCCCAATTTATTGATTGACAGCTCTCCTGTCCCCATGTTGAGAGAAATCAGAAGATGTTACTGTAGTTCTAAAATAAATATGAATATGCATTAATTCATCTCACCCACACACACAAAAAAAAACAGATTCAGTATTCCTCAAAATGAAAAAAAAAAATGCAACTCAGAATATGACACAAACATGCAATAATTAAATATGCTAAATAACACAAATATCCTTTATGCATTTAATACCATTCTATTAGCTTCTGAGCTTTCGTGATGCCGTTCAATCGTACTAATAACACAAATCTCTAATACTACATGTGTGTGTCTTTTATATTGCTGAAGTGTGTTGAAATGTCTTCTTCTGCGTTCTACTGTACTTTCCCTTCAGCCTGAGGCGCATTCATTTCACTTTGTGTGAAAGGCTTTTATATTTGCCAAAATTATAACTTTTTATTTTAAAAACAAACAAGTAAGCCCTGTCCAGATTTATAAAGTAACGTAACGCATTACTTTCCAAAAAAACTAATTAAGTACCATAATTAGTTACTTTTTTATGGAGTAAACCAATATTGTAATGCATTACTTTTAAAAGTAACTTTCCCCGACACTGCACACACTTATTCTGGAGCCGTATGAAAATATATCAATATTTTTAAATGCGTTTATACTTTTCAAAAAAAAAAAAAAAAAAAAAAAAGACTACAAAAATGGCAAAAATTTTTGCTAAAATATCTCTTAGCCAAATTAACCATGTGTTACTACAAGCAATCCAAAATAAAAACACCACGATTACATTACATTTATTTATTTAGTCATTTTGCAGACGCTTTTATCCAAAGCGACTTACAATTGGGGGATACATAAAGCGATTCTTCTTAAAAGAGGCAAACAGACACAAGAAGTGGTTGTAATACCAAGTTCTTAGACATTGTTCAAATAAGTACAAGCTAGAAAGAGAAGGAATAAATAAAGAGAGAATTTTTTTTTTTTTTTTATTTATTTTTTTTTTTATGATGAAGTCAAGTATCTTCGAAGAGATGAGTTTCCAGCTGTCGCTTGAAAATTGTCAGGGATTCAGCCTTCCGTATAGGGGTGGGAAGATCATTCCAGCAGCCAGGAGTGGTGAACGCGAATGTTCTGGAAAGTGATTTTGAGCCTCTCTGTGATGGTACCACGATGCGTCGCTCACTAGTGGATCTCAGACTTCTGAAGGGGATGTAAATTCGTAGTAGTGAGTGGAAGTAGGCGGGTGCTGAGCCTGTGGCTGTTCTATATGCAAGCATCAATGTCTTGAACTTGATTCGGGCCGCAACCGGTAGCCAGTGCAAGGAGATGAAGAGAGGTGTAACATGGGCTCTTTTGGGCTCGTTGAAGACAAGTCGTACCGCTGCATTTTTAATCATTTGTAGAGGTTTGATTGTGCATAATGGAAGTCCAGCTAGATGAGCATTGCAGTAGTCCAGCCTAGAGATGACAAGGGCCTGGACAGAAGGTGTGCAACATGCTCCGTTAGAAAGGGCCTGATCTTTCTGATGTTGTGCAATGCAAACCTGCAAGATCGAGCGGTCTTTGCAATGTGGTCTTTGAAGGTCAGCTGGTTATCAAAAGTTACACCAAGATTTCTGACCGAAGTTGATGGGGTAATTGTAGAAGAACCTAGCTGGATGGAAAAATCATACTGTAGAGTTGGAGTGGCAAGGAAGACAAAAAGCTCAGTCTTTGCCAGATTGAGCTGCAGGTGATGTTCCTTCATCCATGCCGAGATGTCTGCCAGCAGCCTGAGATCTTGCAGCTACCGTTGGATCATCTGGTTGAAATGAGAACTAGAGCTTTGTGTCATCAGCATAGCAATGGTAGGATAAGCCATGTGCCTGTGTGATGGGACCCAGTGATGTTGTGTATATTGAGAAGAGGAGGGGTCCAAGAACTGATCCCTGAGGAACCCAGTGACAAGTTGATGTGCTTTGTATACTCCCCTCCAAGACACCCTGAAAGACCTACCAGTGAGATATGATTCAAACCAGCGAAGTGGAATCCCTGTTAATGCCCATTGAAGAG
>JADLZN010002144.1:0-62028 GCA_018155175.1 Sinocyclocheilus anophthalmus | reverse complement strand
GCTAGTGACATGCTAGTAACGTGCTAATCATGCTAGCGACATGCTAGTTACTTGCTAATAATGCTAGCAACATGCTAGTCACTTGTTAATCATGCTGGAAACATGCGAGCGACATGTTAGTCACTTGCTAATCATGCTAATGACATGCTAGTCACTTGCTAATCATGCTAGCAACATGCTAATCATGCTAGCAACATGCTAGTTCTTGCTAATAGCTAACAACTGCTAGCGAATGCAGTAACTTGCTTTCATACTAAGACTGCTAGTCACTGACTAGCAGGTAGAACAGGCTAGGCACTGCTAATCATGCTGGCAAAATGCTAGTCACTTGCTAATCATGCTAGCAACATGCTAGTCACTTGTTAATCATGTTAACAACATGATAGCGACATGCTAGTCACTTGCTAATCATGTTAACAAACATGCTAGTAACTTGCTAATCATGCTAGCAAAAATTCTAGAAACATGATAATGACATGCTAGTAACTTGCTAGTCATTCTAGCAACATGCTAGTCATTTGATAATCATGCTGGCAACATGCTAGTCACTTGCTAATCATGTTAACAACATGATAGCGACAATGCTAGTCACTTTTTAATCATGCTAACAACATGCTAGTAACTTGCTATTCACGCTAGCAACATGCTAGAAACATGCTAAAGACAAGCTAGTACATTTACATTTACATTTAGTCATTTAGCAGACGCTTTTATCCAAAGCGACTTACAATTGGGGGATACATAAAGCGATTCTTCTTAAAAGAGGCAAACAGACACAAGAAGTGGTTGTAATACCAAGTTTTTAGACATTGTTCAAATAAGTACAAGCTAGAAAGAGAAGGAATAAATAGAGAATTTTTTTTTTTATTTTATTTTATGATGAAGTCAAGTAGCTTCGAAAGAGATGAGTTTTCAGCTGTCGCTTGAAAATTGTCAGGGATTCAGCATTCCGGATAGGGGTGGGAAGATCGTTCCAGCAGCCAGGAGTGGTGAACGAGAATGTTCTGGAAAGTGATTTTGAGCCTCTCTGTGATGGTACCACGAGGCGTCGCTCACTAGCGGATCTCAGACTTCTGAAGGGGATGTAAATTCGTAGTAGTGAGTGGAAGTAGGCGGGTGCTGAGCCTGTGATTGTTCGATATGCAAGCATCAATGTCTTGAACTTGATTCGGCCGCAACCGGTAGCCAGTGCAAGGAGATGAAGAGAGGTGTAACATGGGCTCTTTTGGGCTCGTTGAAGACCAGTCGTGCCGCTGCATTCTGAATCATTTGTAGAGGTTTGATTGTGCTTGATGGGAGTCCAGCCAGAAGAGCATTGCAGTAGTCCAGCCTAGAGATGACAAGGGCCTGGACAAGAAGTTGTGCAGCATGCTCCGTTCGAAAAGTGTAACGTGCTTAATCATGCTATTCCTTGGATAAATCATGCTTGCAACTGCTAGTGACTGCTAATAAATGCCCAGCAAAATGCTAGCGAAATTGTAATCAGCGGAAACACGCTAGGGACCGCTAGTACTTGCTAATCATAAGCGATAGGGATGCACCGATGCCACTTTTTCCAGTACTTGCCCGATACGATACTTTTATTTTTAGTACTTGCCGATACTGAGTACCGATACCAATATTTTATTGCATTTGTAAATGTTTTAAATATTGGGTACAGAAACCAAAAGCGTATGTATAATGTTAGTTGGTTAACTTCATTTATCAAATAGATACAGTCAAACCAAAATTTATTCAGACAACTTCAACATTTCACACATTATCACAGTTTATTCGCTATAGTTTAGAAACTGGTAATAAAATATAACAAGAATTAGAGTTAAACTGAGTCAGAACAAATTCAGCTTGATAACGTCAGATAACTTTGATAGAAAGGTATATAATGGATTAAAATCAACCAAAAATTAGACAGCTGTTAGTATGACAGTATTTCCACAACTATCAATACTTAGTTGGGCAACCCTTAGCCTTAATGACAGCCTGTAGTCTCCTGGGCATGCTGTCAACCAGCTTCATGCAAACCTCAACTTCAATTTTTTTTTTCCCAGACTCGGTCTGAATAATTTTTGGTCCCAAATTTGTATCAATTTACTGGTAGTCCACTGTATGAAGAAATGTTGGGTATAATTTGTCACAGTTTACTTTATTCTGCTATCCACACTTACATTAATGAACTATAGTGTCATGCACCCACTAGCAAAAAATTAAAAAAATTATATCTAGTGTCTGAATAATTTTTGGTTTGACTGTATATCATTCTGTTATTTTCACACTTAATTATGCCCATTAAAATGTATTTTACAAGTTTTTGTTACTTTCACTGTTCATTTTTTTGCTCTATGGTACATCATCTGTAATTTTATAGCATTAGAGCTGCTCCATTGCAGCGGCTTAGAGCTGTAATCACGCACTTTGCTGTAATAATGCAGGGAACCACTCGTTATAAATCTCCTGTGATATTTTCAGAAATAAGAGTCATGTTTTTTTTCATCTGAAACGTGCTGCGATTTATATTCCAAAGCCACTCATATAATGCAGAAACAAAGTATTTGTATTGATGTAGAATGAGAGGACAGTAGTACAGTACAGCCTAGCGCATTTCACACAGGCTGCTAGATTCACTTTGCCAGAAAGTTGTGTATGCCTAAGGTTAAAAATAAATGACGTTTATAGTGAATGCCCCTATAAATGGTTTTATATTTACGATTTCGTTTGAATCCAAATGATGCATGCTAAGTGAGAAAACATCAATAAAGATCACACAACAGAAATGCAGCGGGCACCGTCTCTCTCTCTCTTCCTACAGTGTAAGTAAACTTGGGCATGTTTTACTTACTGTTTGACCATATCTGACCGTAACTACAAAACTTCCAGGAGTTGTGAGAAAAGATATATTCACTCGGCAAGCTCGCGCATCTGCGCCGCCGCGCGCTCAATCCACTCAGCCTGCTTTACACATCAGCTCGCGCACATCAGCTATACAGTCAATACTGAATGTTTAACTTATATTCATTGCATAGATATACTTCGTAGACATCCTTAATTTCTAATAATAACTCAATTCTGCTGTCTGTTGTTCTGTTGTCGGTGTTTCATTGTCTGAATATGGCACTTAACACATGCTGTGTGGTATCTGCATTTGGTATGGGGCATTTTAACTAGTACGAGTACAGGAGCTCAGTATCGGGCCGATAACCGATGCATCCCTAGCTAGCGACATACTAGTCACTTGCTAATCATGCTAGCAACATGCTAGTTTACTATTTCTATCTAATCTATTATCTGTCGCTTGTCTATTTATCTATCATTTTCTGATAGATTGTATGACTTAAAACTTTAAAACTACTCAGATTAGTTAAAACTGAAAACCTTCAAACTTAAAGCTTTTCAAACTTTTTCAAACTTTCTGGCTAGGCTTTTTCAAGCCAACTTAAAGTTTGTCTACAAACTTTACTATCTAGTTCTTCTTCTTCTTCTGATACCAAATTTTAAAATGCATCTCCTCCTAGACTTTTAAAGCTACAACCACCAAGCTTGTGTCAGAGCATTGCTATATCTTTCCTAACTGATCCGGCTTACGGTTTTCGTAAACCAGACTATCAAAACCAACCCATAGACTTTCATTGAGGGGGTGAAAACTTTTATACAATAAGATTTATGGTGTATTTAAGCTGTCTATTGCTATAGCAAAGCTTAACAACTCCCTACTGAAAAAAACTGCTAAAACCAGCCTAAGCTGATTGACTGCTTTGGCTGGTCTCCCAAGCTGGTTTTAAAGTGTTTTTGGCCAAAATGCTACCATCATGCTAGTAACATGTTAATCATGCTAGCAACATGCTAGTAACTTGTTAATAACTTGCTAATCATGCTAATTTGTATCAGGCTAGCAAAACTAGGCTAAACAAAATGCTAGTAACTTGTAAATCATGCTAGAATCATGCCAGCAACTTGTTAAACAGGCTAGCTACATGCTAACAGGCTAATCATGTTAGAATCATGCTAGTAACATGTTAATCATGCTAGAATCATGTTATTAATATGTTAATCATGCTAGGAACTTGATAAACTTGCTAGAAACATGTTAGCATTATGTTAGTAATATGCTAATCATGCTAGAATCATGCTAGTAACATGCTAATCATGCTAGAATCATGCTAATAACATGCTAGTAGCATGCTAATCATGTTAGAAACATGCTGGTAACTTGCTAATCATGTTAGCAAGATGCTAGTTACTTGCTAATCATGCTAGCAACATGCTAGTCACTTGCTAATCATGCTAGAATCACGCTAGCAACATGCTAATCATGCTAACAACATGCTAGCGACAATGCTAGTCACTTGTTGATCATGCTAGCAACATGATAATGACAATGCTAGTAACTTTGTTAATCATGTAGAATCATGTTAGCAACATGCTAGTAAACTTGCTAATCATGCTAACAAAATGTTAACACAATGCTAGTAAAATGCTAATCATGCTAGAAAACATGCTATCAACATGCTAGTGAACTTGCTTATCATGCTAACGACATGCAAGTCACTTGCTAATCATGCTAACAACATGCTAGTAAAATGCTAATCATGCTAGAATCATGTTAGCAAACATGTTACTAATTTGCTAATCATGTTAACATGCTAGTAACTTGCTAATCATGATAACAACATGCTAGTAACATGGTAATCATGCTAACAACAGGCTAATCATGCTAGAAACATGATAGTAACATGCTAATCATGCTAGAAACATGGTAGTAACTTGCTAATCATGCGAACACAATGATAGTCACATGTTAATAATGTTAAAAACATGCTAGTAACTTGATAATCATGCTAACAAAATGTTAACACCATGCTAGTAACATGCCAATCATGCCAGAACCATCGTTAGCAACCATGTATAACTTGTTAATTATGTTAACAAAATGATTATTAGTAACATGCTAATCATGCAAGAAACATGCTAGAATCTTGCTAATCATGCTGACAAAATGCTAGCACCATGTTAGTAACATGCTAATCATGTTAGAAACATGCTAGTAACATGCTAATTATGTAAAAAAATGTTATGGAAACTTGCTGGTTATTATTTTCATGCTAACAAAATGCTAAACCAGCTAATACATGCTAAATATGCCAGAATCCTGTTAACAAAACATGTTAGTGACATTGCTAATTATGTAACAAATGATAGTAACATGTACTCATGTTAGGAATATCATGTAGTAACTTGCTAAAATGCTAACAACAGTGCTAGTAAACGTGCTATCATGCCAGAATCATGTTAGCAACATAGTAACTTTCTAATTATGTTAAAAACATGCTAGTAAAATGCTAAATATGCTAGAAACATGCTAACATCATGCTAGCAATATGCTAATCATGCTAGATTCATGCTTTTTTTTAGGAGTCATGCTAGTAACTTGCTAATCCATGTTACGAAAGCTTGAAAAGCTACTCATTTAAAAAGAGTGCAAAATTATTAAATATTGTTAATAATGCAAACAAAATGCTAGCACCATGCTAGTAACATGCTAATCATGTTAGAAACATGCTAGTAACATGCTAATTATGTTAAAACATGTTAGTAACTTGCTAATCATTATAACAAAATGATAACACCATGCTAGTAACATGCTAATCATGCCAGAATCATGCTAAAAACATGGTAGAAACTTTGCTAATCATGCTAACAAAATGTTAACACCATACTAGTAGCATGCTAATCATGTTAAAAACATGCAAGTAACTTTCTAATCATGTTAACAAAATACTAACACCATGCTAGTAAAATACTAATCATGTTAGAAACATGCTAGTAACATGCTAATTGTTTACATTTACATTTAGTCATTTATAATCAATGTCAATGCATACTGTGACCGTATCACAGTATGCATTGGCAGTAGCAAGTTCCTGTACTTGCTTGCAGCAGCAGCAATAATCTACAACTACAGCAATAACCAGCAGCAGCAGCATTTCAGCAGCAGCGTAGCATATATTTTCCGCTGTGAGTATTTAAGACATACTGCTGCTGCACAAATAGATTGCATATTTAGTACACATTGGTGTAATTAAATATTTGTAATTATAGATGTGTAATTACAAATATATTTAAATACATGATAAACAAGTTTCAATAGAAATTATATTAAAGTATGTTTAATATGTGCTTTTACATAACTGCTCTAAAGTATACAATTGAGAAGAAAGTATATGCTAATTCTCACTAGTGCGCCTATTATGACAAAACTGAGAATGAAACGTATACTTGTTGCTTTGCATTATAATTACTTTCAGGCATATTTTGGTATCTAAAAATGTGTAAAATAACCTGGCATCAGTGAAGTGTCCATGTGCTTTTGTAAAGTATGTTTTGACAAATGTTTAAGCGCAAACAAGTTCATGTTCACTGGATGTTCACAATAAATACAACAGCCTCAACTAGGAAAAAAATTTAACATGGCATAAATATAAAATGTTTTTATAAGCAAGCAAAACAGGAGCATGTTACATGTCTGATGGAACAAACCTCTGAAAAATGTGCTTTATCTCTCTCTCCAGCAGTACCATCTAAATAAAAAGCATTTCAGTTGCAGTCAGCTTAAGGAAGGGAGGCTGTCATACAATCTAGACATCTCAAAGCACAAACAAGTCTAATCAAAGCACAGGGAAGAATCTGTATCTGTGTTGCCTTTAATAACACGAGACAGAGCTGAAGCACAAAGCGCAGGCAGTGTCACAATAAACTAGCAAACGGAAGGTTCACTCCCCTTCAGAACATTTATCCTTAGCTTAATAAAACAGACACACACCCATATAGATACTTGAAATACCCCCCCCAACACATTCATATGTTCATGGTTCTTTGATACCTGTAAATGTTCACAATATGCAGTTAAACAAATAAAATATTTCATCTTTTAGTAAGTGTTGTCCAATGTTTTTATTTAAAAAAGTATTACTGATTTAATATTTAAATGATTATTTTTTAATTAATTAATTTTCTATGATTTAATTATTAGGTTTTCATCAACTTGCGAATTCCTATGGGTTCACATACCATAGTTTGGGAAACCCTGACCTACAGTACAAGTTTAAACATACTTGTCATGTAAAAGTCATGGAATGCTGTTAGCACTAGCCTTGGCTGTGAATGCTGAATTTTTTTTACAAGCCACACTGTTGAAAATGATACATTGTTGTCATAAGGCCACTTGTGTCACCTTAATCAGTACCAGAGTATGTGCTCATTGTGCTCAGTGCTGAAGTTTTAGTTAAAAGTAAAATAGTAAAGTAGAAGTATAAAGCATTAACAAGTTTGTTGACCACCTTACAGATGCTGATGCATATTGTGTAGCGTAACATTAAAATCAATGTAACATCATTTTGGAATAAATACCCTTGTGAAAACAAGTACACTAAATTAAATTAGAAGGTACTATAGTTTAAATTTAAATGAAATACAGTTGGTTAAGTTTAATAGTGCTTCAATAGTGTTTTTACCAATACACACTTAAGACTCTTTTTTGTCATTTCTGTTGAAACCTTTATTTGTAAAATATGTATGTAAATATATTTGCAATTAGGCTTACACATTTGTAAAAATGTCTAATAACACACTAACATTTACACTCAAGTACGTCATGTGCTTTAGTATATTATTGAACACATCAAAATAAGTGTTCTTTCAAGCATTAAAGAACAATATTAAACCAATGATTTAAACAATATCATTAAATTATCATTAAAGAATGTACTTTAAAATAAAACCTTTAACATGACATGACAAATTGTACTTTTTAAAAGTGTATTTAACCACACTTTTGAACTAGTAAAAGCAATTTAGGATGTTTCTAACAAAGAACAAACAGGTCACCCAAAAATGAAAATTTGCTAGAAATTTTCTGACCTTCAGGTAATTCATCATTTTACCTGGAAGCAACTGTTTGAAGTTAAAAACATCGTAATGATAGACTTGTTTATTACAATCATGCAGATTTGTGCTTTACAAGGCATTAATTGATGTCATGTGGATTACCTGTGGATTATTGTGATGTTTTATCAGCTGTTTGAATTCTCATTCTGACAGCAGCCTTTCCATTGGTGAGCAAGTGATGTAAAACTAGATTTCTTCATATTTGTTCTAATGAACAAACAAACTCATCTATGTCTTGTATGAGATTAAGTTTTCAGCAAATTTTCATTTTTGGGTGAACGAGTATATTAAAGGGGCAGGCATTTGGTAAAAAAGAAAGAACGAAAGAAAGAAGAAAAGAAAAAAAGAAAAGTATTTACTTTAATCACTCCATGTGTCCAAACCGGACTTTCTTTCTTTACTGGAAAAGATATTGTGTTGATTATATAATGTTGGAATTATGAACATTTAATGCCCTGAATTTACTATGTTTGCATCCGAGCATGTTTACAAGGGGTGGTTGAGTGAGTAACAGGCACATGACTGCTCTGAAGACACATGGTGTCAGGGTTTGGGTAGAGGATGGAGCGAGGACTCAGTACTGCAGAGAATGGGCTTTTATTGATAATAAAAAAACAAAACAGCAACAAAAACTACCCCATGGGGGAAAAACAGGCAAGGCAAGGCAAGGCAAAGCAAGGCAAGATCTGGACACGACACGACACATCCAGGGAGAGATGAAGACAAACTGACGCAGGACTGCAAACACAAGGAGAATAAATGGAGAGCAAATGAGGAGGGTAACGAGGGACCACATGTGGGGCAAATTAACTAATAATCAGGTAACAATATGGGAGGGGTCAAGACAATTGACATGACCACATGGCACACCGAATCAAAGACAAAAGCCATGTGCTCACACAAAACAAAACACAAGCACATGGCCAGCAAAACAAATCACAAGCCATGTGCAAGAACAAAAGACACGAACACGCAGCTAATGAGAAAACTCATAAGCCGCGTGTTCACACAAGACAACAAGAAAAGCACGCGGCTGAACACAAACCGCGTGCTACACAAAACACAAAACACGTGGACAGAAGAGCGCACGGCCGAGCGAACTCGAGACCGCACGCTCCCACAACAGACAGAACATGGAGCGCGAGTGTCCGGACCCCGACACGAAACCGAAACTCAAGACCTGAGTGCCGGGATCTGAACACCACGCTCCAAAATGAAACAGTACACGCAGACGAGAGCGCACGGCTCGAGCACACTCGAAGCCGCACGCTCACATGAAAACAATGACATGATGCGAGGGTCAGGGCTCTGTCACAAAACTATGAATTACACTAGACCGAAGTGACAGAACCCTGACACTAGCCCCCCTCAAAACGACGAGGCACCACAAAAACAAGACAGGAACATGACAACACAAGACCGATACACAACAGACAACACAAGACAGGAAAAATCTAAACACAGAGACAAAGAGGGGACGGAGGGAGGGAGGGGAGCCAAGCCAGTGCCAGCAGTACAGCCCAGAAAGTCATTACAGGAACCAGGGAGGGGCGGGAGGGTTGAGCCAGGGAGGCTCAGGCAGACCAGGAATCCCGGGGAGCCAGGGCGGGACCGGAGGAACAGACCAGGGAGGCTCCGGCTTAACAAGAACCCCAGTAGGCCACCAGGGCGGAGCCGGAGGGAGCTTGGCAGGCAGGAAGGGTGGAGCCCGTATCAAGGAGGGAGCCGGCATCAGGGCAAGGTGCTTGGGCGGGGCCGGCGGGGCAAGGAGCCTGGGCGGGGCCGGCAGGGCAAGGAGCCTGGGCGGGGCCGGCAGGGCAAGGAGCCTGGGAGGGTCTGGGACGGCCTCCAGGCCAGCAGCAGCGGGCTCCTGGATGGCCTCCAGGCCATGTGGGATGGAGGAAGCCCTTCTCCTCCTCCTCCGTCTCCGAGAGCGGGGCACTGCCACTTCGTCGGCCACCTCTTGGGGCGCAGCCGCCTCTTCGGCCGTCACTGGGACCGCTGCAGCCTCTCCGGCCATCACTGGGGGCGCTGCAGCTTCTTCGGCCGCTTCCGGGGCCGCTGCAGCCTCATCAGCCACCCTCGGGGGCGCTGCAGCTTCTTCGGCCGCCACACGGGGAGCTGCAGCCTCATCGGCCACCTCTAGGGGCACAGCAGCCTCTCCAGCTGCCTCTAGAGGTGGTGAGGCGTACCCATTCCTCCTCCTCCGTCTCCGAGAGCGGGGCACTGCCACTTCGTCGGCCACCTCTTGGGGCGCAGCCGCCTCTTCGGCCATCACTGGGACCGCTGCAGCCTCTCCGGCCATCCCTGGGGGCGCTGCAGCTTCTTCGGCCGCCTCTGGGGGCGCTGCAGCCTCTTCGGCCAGAGGGTTCCCCTGACGGGCTAGGAATTTGATGAACCCCTCAAATGACAGGTGATCCAGCCCTCTCATCCTCCACCAGTTGAGGGGCTCATCAAGGGCGTAGTTGAAGAGGTCCTTGAGGGCCGCATCATTAAACCCCAACCCCTCTGCAGCACCGCTGAACTCCAGGGCAAAACTCCTAACGTCAGCCCCCTGTTGACGGCGGGAGCTCAAGGTCCTAAATTGGAGCATGCACTGGTAGTGGGGGCTGGAGAGAGTGGAAGCTGGTGGATGGCGCAAACCCTTCTTCCACTGAGTCCTCGTCTTGGTGAGTTCGTACTGTCAAGGTCTCCGGGTAGAGGGATGGAGCGAGGACTCAGTACTGCAGAAGAATGGGGATTATTGACTAATAAAAAGAAACCCCCACAGCAACACCAATACCCCTGGGGGCGAACCAGGCAAGGCACGGCAGGCAAGGCAAGCTCTGCGACCCGACACGGCCACATCCCGGGAGCGATGGCCGACCGCACCGCCGCCGGCCTGCACACCCAAGGAGATAAATGGAGACGCAATGAGGCGGGTAGCGAGGCCCACACTGTGTTCCCAATTACCTAATAATCAGGTAACACGATGCCCCCTCCTTTTTTTTTTTTTTTTTTTTTTTTTTTTTTTTTTTTTTTTTTTTTGTTTTTTTTTTTTTTTTTTTTTTTTTTTTTTTTTTTAAAAAAATTTTAGGAGGGGTAAAGACAAATGACATGAGCACATGGCACACCGAATCAAAGACAAAAAGGCCATGTGCTCACACAAAACAAAACAAGCACATGGCCAGCAAAACAAATCACAAGCCATGTGCTAGAACAAAAGACACGAACACGCAGCTAATGAGAAAACTCATAAGCCGCGTGTTCACACAAGACAACAGGAAAAGCACGTGGCTGAACACAAACTGCGTGCTACACAAAACACAAAACACGTGGACAGAAGAGCGCACGGCCGAGCGAACTCGAGACCGCACGCTCCCACAACAGACAGAACATGGAGCGCGAGTGTCCCGACCCCGACACGAAACCGAAACTCAAGACATGAGTGCCGGGATCGGAACACCACGCTCCAACATGAAACAGTCCACGAGACGGAGAGCGCACGGCGCGTTTTTTTTTTTTTTTTTTTTTTTTGTTTTTGTTTGTTTTTTTTTTTTTTTTTTTGTTCTTAGAGACACACTCGAAGCCGCACGCTCACATGAAAACAATGACATGACGCGAGTGTCAGGGCTCTGTCACAAAACTATGAATTACACTAGACCGAAGTGACAGAACCCTGACACATGGAGCAAAACAACGTCATTTGGCTCTGTAATCCAGGTAAAGATAACAGCTAAAAGTAAAAGTTTATTTTAACAGATTTGTTCTTGTTTATAAGATTATATGATCACTGTAAAATGTCACCCTGCTTGAGCTCAACATGAAATTACTTTTAGTGAAATTATTGGTATGCTTCCTCTAAATCTGACAACATCTAATCAGGTCACATATTGCTCACAACTGCTCGTTATTTCAGCTGTGATCAATCAGTTGGAAAATGAGTGCAAGGAGAACTTTGGCTGCGTCCGAAATAGCATACTGCTTAGTAGGTACTACATTTAAATTTGAACGTACTACTCGACCGTTAAAACAGTACGTTCTATATAGTATGAATGCGAGTAGTATGAATGGAATTCGGACGTACTACATCCGCCATGTTGATGTTGTCACGTGACATGCGTCTTCACAACAGCGCCAAAATTTAAAAAGCCCTCACTACTGCGCGAACATCGGCAATGTTTCACGTTATTCTTACCGCTTTCATCGGCGTTTTAACGTTGATTGAATCAACAGCTCAGAGGCGTCGGTCAGCTGCTCGCAGATCACAGATCTTTTAGGATTATTGATAAACTACTGTCATTTGATTTGTATAATTTGTATTTGTTACTTATTTTAATTTTAGTTAAATTATGTCTGAATTTATTATGTCTGTATAGGTCTTTTAAGTTTTTAGTTTTATTTAATTGGAGTTATTTTAATACTTCAGCAAACTAAATGGAAATGAAATATATATTGAATTTATAAATGTGTATATATTATATATAATGTGTGTGTGTGTGTGTGTGTGTGTGGTTGTACATACACATATATATTTTTTAAATGTGTATAGGTAGTATTTATAGTTTTAGCTTTTAGTTGTTTTAATACTACAATTGATTGCTTCTGTTGTCCTCGTTTGTAAGTCGCTTTGGATAAAAGCGCTCTAATAAATGACTAAATAAATAAAAGATCATGCCTTCGTCGACAGCTTGTAAATCATTTATCAAATAAGGTAAGTACAATCAGCTATTTAGCTAGCAAATTTTACCTCAGAATAAAAAGTCATGTCTGTGAACACCATGACAGAGGCTCATTTGGAGCAACGAAATAAAGTAATTTGTTATAAATAAAGGCATAAAAATACACAGGACAAACAAAAGACATGAATCAATGAATAAACTTGAATGAATACATAATACACAATTGGATAAATAGAGCGAGAGAGGGAGAGAGGGAGAGAATGAATACATACAATATATACATAGCCTAAATAAATATTATAGATACAATATATAATATTGTATCTATATTATAAATAACAAATAATATAAACATAATAAATAAATATACATTCTAAAAAAAAAAATTTATATACACACATTTACAGACGGTGAGCCCTACAACCTACTGCCGCCTGAATGCTGCTGTGCCAATTCTTCGACTGTATTTGGAAGATGGATCTGACCTCCGTCCAAACCTCCGGCTTTCACAACAGTCCATCACGTCCCTCATCGCTGCTTTGAAGTCAGATTCTGACCATGGCTGGGAAAAAGATGTTGAGGTGCTGGTGTTTCTCTACAGGCTGCTGTCACTGGGCTTTGACATCCCAAAGTCCACGGTGCATGAATCTGTGATTTGTGCACAGAATCAGCAGAGCAGTCATCAGAATTTTGAGGAGGCTGATCGCTTTCCCGACCCCGGATGACCTGGAGGCAGGTTTTGCCCAGCTGGCTGGGTCTCCAGTTTTCCACATGGTAGCTGGTGCAATAGATGGATGCCACATCCGGATCAAGCCACCAGCAAGTGATGCCCCATGCTATTTTAATAGGAAGCTGTTCCACTCTGTTCAGCTGCAGGCCATCACCGACCACAAGGGGAAGTTCCTTGATATCTTTGTTGGATATCCTGGGTCTGAAAATCGCAATATCAAGACAGTCAATTACATTCATTAGGTTACTGCATTACTATGACATGGAAAAAACATTAGCATGATCAAATCATGAACTAATACAAATTTTGGGGTGAAAATAATTAAAAAAAAAAAAAAAAAAATTCTTTGTATTTTTGTTTTAGGTTCTCCCGCTTTCTTTTGACTTGAGCGGCAGAAATGTTGCCCTCAAGTCCCTGCTCTGTCACAATAAATGCACAGAAATCAAGCATAAAAAGGCAGAAAGACCTTTGCTTGAAATGTTAGGATTTACTACGTTCAGTGTCAACAGCACCTGAATAAAATTACATTTTACATGTTTACTCATTAAACTGCTTAACAACTAACGTCTCCATTAAAAAAAAGCTGTTAACAAGCTGAAGTACAACAGCATTGACACTAGCTCGATCTGTTCATTAACTTGATGCACTCAGTAATAACAATGATTAAACATCTTTTTACAGCCGATTCACAAAATCATCTCATCGATTTACAATGTTTAAACTTTCTGTAAGTCAGCCGTTCACTTAGATCATGTTAAACAAGTGCAATTTAACCACAATGAACAAGGCTTTTCCCTGAGGTACTTACACTTGAAGAGAGCCGTGTCGCTGCTTCCGCCGTTCTCGAATATGGCGCCTCCTCTCGCGTGGCCTCATGGGATAGTAAAGTGTCCATCGTATGCATGCTACGGAATTCGGGCGGAAGTAGTAGGTCATCCGGGTACTTCTCGCCTACTGTTTTCGAATACTATGAATTCGGACATACTACTCGCCTCGCATACTGTTTTTCGCCTACTATATAGTATGGAAGTATGCGATTTCGGACGCAGCTTTTGTGTTTTAAGCTCAGTCTTGTTCATACACGTCTTTGAGGACCTTCAGACAAGGTGTTATCTGTGTGAACGTTACTCGCTGTACTCTGTACTCGCAGTTACTCTGTAACTGAAATCCTTCCCATAAACCCTCACCCTGTAGTTACATGGAAATTCCCACTTTAAAATGACATCAACTTCCTGTATTCCCATAGTTCACTGCTGTTCATACCTTCTTGCATTTTGCATTTCCATAAATTGTCAACTACATCAATTCAACATCACCGGGTTATAATTTACTTTCACTGCTTATCACGTCGTATGATGTTGTGAAACATTTACAGTTTAAGGGAAATGGCACAAGCTCTAGGGTTTCTCCAGTGGGTGGATTTATGTTCTGAACATTAATGAATGACATAAGAGCGAGTATGGACGGGTTAGTCGAGGTGGGGCACCTGAGAGCACATGATGCCTCTTAGGTCTTGAGCAATCAATCACGTTTGGCAGAGTGGCTTAAGGGTTTGGATCATCTCTCTTTAAGATCAATGATGGTGTTGTTGGCCAGTCAAAGTCCATTTTTACTGGTGTTGACCATCTTTGTGGGGAATTTCTACAGTGCCTCAAGAGGATTATATGATTATTGGCATACTTTATGACATACACTTAATAATTAAAACTGAACACTGCCCAAAGCTCTTAAATAATTGTATGCATCAAGAAAACAAACTGTACTATACAGCTAAATAGTAATGCATACTTTATAAATCAGGATTTGGATATATTAAAACCCAGGTCAAGAATATGAAAAGTCAGATTATACATAAATAAATAAAATAAACCAATAAAAGGTGTTATAAATATTGCTATTGGATAGGTCTTTTTTCACTATATTCAAAATATTTTGAAGTCATACAATAGTTTTGTGTGATCACAGGCTGAAAATTAAAACATAAAATTGTGAATTCTGTCCTAGCAAAGAAATTGTATGAATTAGCTTATTCAACCCTTGTGAAAATGAAGTACACATAATTGTAATGAATATGCACATGCAATGTACTTCAAATCTTAAAAGTATATATTTTTAAAAAAACTGTATTTGCAGATAATATAATAGTAATTAAATAAAAGGCCACACATAAGTGCAAAGAAAGTATACCTCATGACCGTTTCTTAACACACTTAAGAACTTTCTAAAAACTGCACTTGGTAATGTCAAATTAATTGTTTTACTTCTGCTGTGTGAAGTATGTAAATCCTTCTTACTATGGTTGATGTGAAAAGCGAGATAAAAAGTATCCTGTTAATTTCAAAATACGATATGTTTTATCGTTATGTTTAACAAATATGTTTTAACAAACAACAATACTAATGCCACGTACCAGCACTTGGCATAATGAATGTAAAGTTTAAACAGGCTAAACATTCCTCACAAACTGAACAACTCAAGAAACATGGTCAAATGTAAGCAATAGAGCTTTTCAACCCCCCACCACTTACACATCACAATTTGTACCCCGACCCCTACCCGTCCCCGCACCACTCCCCAGTCTAATTCTCCATGAGTTCATTCTAGAATTCCTTAATACAGTTTTACAATAGAGGTTTCAGTTGTAATGAGCAAAACAAGGTCTGTAGTTAACATTACTTGGTTTTGAGATTACACACAGTCACCTCTTAAACATTAAACATGAATTTTGAAATAATTTTTCTGCTTTTGAAACAAGTTGCTACATAAGAAATGCAGTGTTTCATGGGAGATGGGGCAATGACAGGATTTGCTGTGACACTGATTGGTGGAGATTTCTGTACAGAATTATGGGTAATGTAGTTTTTCACCATTGTATAAGCTAAAATAATGCACATAACATTTGAAAACAATGCATACAACTTTAGAACTCACAGGTCTGTCTTTAAAGTTTTATAAGTTATCGTTAAAAATCAGTTTGATTTATCCATTAACATTGTTACAGTATATATTTACATACAGTAAGTACAAATAATGTTATTACTATTATAATTAACTATTTACATGTGACATGTTACATATACCCATGTACAGTAACCAAAACATGGATTTCTAAACACCCTCGAATCAATTGTTAAAGTTTTAGTGTGCCTCACAGATGTTGTGACTGTATGATGATTCAACGTCTATCCGGTGCAGAGGGGAGTGATAAGCTACAGATGCCTGGATACTTACAAAACAAACACACACACACAAAAACACACACACACACACACACACCACACAACACACACACCACACACACACACACACACACAAACACACACAGATAGACGAGTAGAAGCAGGTTTAGCTGAGGTGACTCAGTGCCTTATCATAACCGTCCAGCTCTACTGTTCATAATGACACTTTTAAGGTCAGCATGTCTTACAGTAGCTGGCGCCATATTTATAAGCATGCATGTTTGTGTGTTCTAGACAGATGTATTCAGCTGCAGTTTAAAATATGCAATTCAAATGTGCTGATCTGTGTGATACCTCAGAGGTGGGTCATTTTACAACCCCCTCACCCCGAGCCCCACACCCACCACCACCACCCTGAGGCCAGTACATGAAAGCCCGACACACGCCCCCCACCCTGCATGGAGGCCCACAGCACATTTATTACAGGCACAGACACTCTGTGTACACTTCCACAAGCCTCATATGTAACACCACCCCCCATCGCGCCACTATTGTTCTGAGTAAAAAATAGACATAATATTTAATGGTTGGTTTAACCCACGACATCAACAGTTTACAGTCTGCCCAACCCCCCCACGTGTAATATGATCATTCAGAAATCATTCTAATACACAATTTAGTGCTCAAGAAATATTTATTATTATGAATGTTGAAAAAAGTTTTTGCTGGAAACTGTTATACATACATTACCATTAACGTTTAGTAAAAAAAAATATATAGATATTTACATGATATATAATATATATATATATATATATAGATATAAAGAAGTGGGAAGTCTCTATCAGACTATTTCAAAAAACTATTTATTTCCCAGTAAAAGGAATGTGAAAATGTTGCCAGTAGAGATAAGGGAACATTTGTATTATTTAATTTAAAATTAGAATAAAGTAGAAGTGAATAAAACAAGAAACTAAACATTAAAAATAAACTTTATAAATATTGTTTGATGAAAAGTTGGAAATAATATGCCTTTATGTCAGTACAGGACTAACTAATGCTTTACACTAACAAAATACTGTCCTAAAACAATGACCTGAATATATATGGAACAAAATTTGATTAGATATATCTTATCTCACATTTTGACCCATGATAAAATCCTTGTTTATGGTACATTTTTAATGCACATGTAATTAAAACTGTATATAGTTTTCTACATATAGTTTTTGTGTTACAGAGGTTTGAAACGAGCATTGTACATAGATGACAGGTGAAATAATTTGGGTGAACTATGACTTAACTACTTTGAAGCTTAACTCTGTGAATTTCCCTCAATCATAACATGCAATCTAAGATAGAATCACCACAGCAGCAACAGAAAACAGATACAAGTGATCTGTGTATTCAACTCTGTAGTTACATAATGTGGGACACATTAGAACACACTATAAAGTAAGACTTCATCAGGAAACAGTGAAAAAAGAGAAGCTACAGGATATGCTTTAGAACGTGTTGCATGCAAGCAACAGTTGCAACAGGCTGCAAGTGGTTTCACACCTTTTAGCATTTTTTTTAAACTTTGCATGCACACTTAAACATCACAATTCAAGGTCAGATCCTGAGATTCTGTTTATGATATATTGTTAATGTACAATTTTATTATATTGAATTATATTATAAATAGTAATTAACCCGACACTGTAACTTACTGGCAACTTACTGGTTGCCAGTAAGACTGTACATTTACAAAAGTACTGTAAATCAATAATTACTATTGTACTGTGTAATGAATTTTTAACTCAGTTGTAAGGAAATTAATTATTATTAATTCATTCAGGTTTATTTCTAGCTCAGGTTTTAAAAGAACTCGATCTGAGAATTCGAGGTCCACCTGATCAAAACTGATTTTGACTTTAAATAGTTTACACTTTAAATCAAGGGTCGTCCAGCGAGCCGGTGATTCTCAGTATATTTTAACAAATTAAATATGTGTTTTTCTGGCCATGGTTAACACACTTATGATAATTTGTCAGCTCTTAAGAGAGAGGTAACGTTGATCTTGGCAAAGTTTTAACCTTGAAATTATATGACAACAGACAATCAATTATTTATAAATGAAACATGAAATTTTATTGGCTATTCTAGATTACATAAAACTAAGCTAAAACACACATACACACAAACATACAGTTTCAGAGGAAGGAAATTATGTTAACGGAATTCTGAGTTTCATAGTTCTACCTCGTTTTCACGAGTGATGTAAATTCACCTTAAGAATTTACAGAGCAGAGAATTTTGTCTTAAATTTACTGCTTATCTAAATTCACCAGTTCAGCAGATTAGAGAGTTGTTCGTTTACTTGCGTTCTGCTGGTTGACAGCTGAGGTGATTCCGTGGCTGATGCGGGCTTCCGGGATGTCTCTAAGGGAACCCCGTTACTGGTTGGTCGCTGAGGTGACGTCGGAATGACGTTTGAATGACGTTCTTTTGGAAAACTCCTCGTTGGATTGGTTGGTCTTTGATGAAGCAGAGGCTTGAGCAGTTCTGCTGAAAGTCTTAGTTTGCAAGACTTTAAGTTCTTTGAAGATTTCAACGAAGTATCACTGAAGTGTTGAGTTTTAGATGGCTGGTCGTTTTTGATGGTAAGCGCGTGAGCACACGTGGGGTGCTCTAACACGGCGACAGGCGAGAGCAGGAGAAGCAGCAAGCAAGCGAGTCTGTCTTGCATTGGGTTTTTGCTCCGCTGCATAAGTCCGTCCCCCGATGCGATTTTCCAATCGACTTCTTGCGAGGCGGAGCGTGCATACATTAACAAGAGGCTTCAATTCATCACATGAGGACACCATCTATAAAAGTTGTGTTAATACTCCTATAAAGTCTCTTAAAAGCAAGTATTGTACATACTATTAAAGTTTACTTCATTTCAACCTTCTGCATTTCTCGTTTCCATTCGTTCAAGATTAAACTTCACATATTACACACATTTTAATATCCTCATTTCCTAAAAAGGGGTAATAAACACTGATTAACGTTGCACCGATTAAATGAACACATCAAGTATATATATATCTAAGACATACAACATATTATTTGTGACTCTATGCTCCGATATTTTCATACTTTCAACGATTGTCTCAGAAATTGTCTTTTTCTTTGGAATGCAAAGGGGAAAAAGGGAAGATGTCCTGAGGTCAATTTTGTGTCAGAGTTGAGAGACTGCCCAGTTTCTCCTGCTGGACAGGGGGCTATAAAATTGTCTCTTTTGTTGACGGGATTATCAATTTATGTGTTAAGCGGTCATGAGGTCCGCGCGATTCTGTGCGGTCTAGGTACCAGGTTCTTTGTTCCGTGGTCCATTAGATGGTTTATTTATGCTGAAGGCAGTCACGAAACCTACTGACCTTCTGTGGCTTAAATGAATCCAGATGGGAGGGGGTCAGTTATTGTNTCAGAGTTGAGAGTCTGCCCAGTTACTCTTGCTGGACAGGGGGCTATGAAATTGTCTCTTTTGTTGACGGGATTATCAATTTATGTGTTAAGTGGTCATGAGGTCCGTGCGATTCTGTGCGGGACTCTGTCTAGATACCAGGTTCTTTGTTCCGTGGTCCATTAGATGGTTTATTTATGCTTAAGCCAGTCACGAAACCTACTGAAGTTCTGTTGCTTAAATGAATCCAGATGGGGTAGGGTCAGTTCTTGTTGTTTCTTGTAAAGATAAGCAGAGAGAGACAGGAACTGCTGAGACCCTGAGCTGACCCTATACGTAGTTTTATGACTGCAGATGGCTGGAGAGAAGAACATTTAGTTTTCCCGGTGGAATGTATAGATTCAATGTTCGTTTGTGTCCGTTTATAGATTCAAGGGTTTCAATATCTAGAAGGCCGGAATCCTACACATCTTAACAAATGATCAAAGTGATCAGAACACATATGGTACCCCTAAACCACAAAAATATGATGACTTCATGTTGAATGTCAAATCCTTCATTGGCCAATCTTGAAACCTTATGAAACACACGTGTCCTTGAGAAACAAAAACCAACTTGCTTTGATATGAGATATTATTAAGTCTTGCTTTTAATAAAATAAGATGTGTTTCAGTAAAAAACAGTTTCATCCTTTATAGCATATGACTGACGAATGGTATCTGTGTTTTTTTCCAAGGTGAAAGTCAAAATGTTTACCCCCCCTGGGTTTATGCATTCCCTGTTACAGAATTAGACAATCAAGGACTGGCCGCATATGTTATTTCAGCAGCACGAAAAACAAAACAGGTTTATTATTGGGATAAGAAAAAGAAACACAGTGCTAACCATTACTGTCTTCTACCTGGCTCCATCATCTCTTTTCTGCTTTTGTTGTTAAGGATGAGTGATTGGTTGAATTCAGGCAGTGAGACACCGAAACATCTCCAGAGTTGTCTCCGCCTGACAAATTAAAACGCCTTTGATGATATTTGCTTCATAACTCACAGAAGCCATCGTGTGATTGTTTATAAGCCAATCTGCAGGGGACCGGGGGGGGCAGAATCCTCTCACAACACTGAAAAATAAATCTGATGTAATGTAATAAAGCAAACCTACTATAAATTAAATGCCACGATTGACACCTTTCATTCATTTCACTTTACACATTTAACATGACAGCTTCTTATCGGGCACTACTACAAATATCACCTAATGACTCCCCCCCCCCCCCCCCCCCCCCCCCCCCCCCGGAGGGGGGGGGAAGGGAGGGGGAGGAGCCCCCCCCCCCCCCCCCCCCCCCCCCCACACCCCCCCCCCCCCCCCCCCCCCCCCCCCCCCCCCCCCCCCCCCCCCCCCCCAGACCCATTCTCATCTTTTCCCCCCGCTCTTCTGGCGGTTTTCCCTCAGATTTGACAAACTCACTATTTTTGAGTTACGTCGAGTTATAAAGTCCGAATTAGGAGATTTAAACTTGCATTTGCGAGAAAAAAAGTCAGAATTGGTGGATAAAATAATATGTAATGTTTAATAGTAAAGTTTAAACAATATTTCATGCTGTAACTGTAGGACTAATACAATACGTCCCCTATGAACAGCATATGTGAATATTATGTAGACATATTGTTTAAATCGAATTTATGCTTTAAAAGTAGAGTAACCATAACAGTTTTCATCCATAGTATGTCAATTTAAACGTCTGCGTTTAGCTTCAAAAGGCATCTTTGACGACAGTATTATATAAAATTATTTGCAGACGTCCGATCTTGACATCAAAAGGCACAAAACATTTTTTTTCTTTTATTCCATGGATTTTACCCGTTTCCCTCCATTTGTTCCCGGTGTTTTTCTGCCACCACAATGCGCGCGCAACTGCAAGTGACGTAACTGTGACGTCTACTCTAAATTGGTCTATAGTCTGAAGGTTTTTATGTTCTCCTGGTCTTACGTCCAGAACAATGAAGAAAACCCCTTCAGACATTCAGTGCGTGAACAAAGAACTGAACAAATCGTGTCAAAGTGATTGTGACAAATTGCACAACACCGTTGTGCAACCTTGTTTGCAAGGTTGCAAATTGACTCAAAAGAGAGATTAATTTGTGAATGGGGCAACGTTCTGGAACCCAGAATACAGAGATGGCACTTGGAATATATACAGTGATGATGCTTTAGTTGAGGACACAAAAGCATCAGATCTGAAAGTGCTGGATTTGAAGATGATCTGCTTACTGTGAATGTTTTTTGTATGACTGTGTAGAGAAGATGAATGACTGAAACACTTCCCACATGCAGTGCAGTGATACGGTTTCTCTCCAGTGTGGATCCTCTCGTGTTTTTTCAGATGTGTTGACTGACTGAATCTCTTGTCACAGTGTGAACATTTGTAAGGTTTCTCTCCAGTGTGGATCCTCTCGTGTGTTTTCAGATTTGCTGACCGACTGAATCTATTGTCACAGTGTGAACACTTGCAAGGTTTCTCTCCAGTGTGGATCCTCTCATGCCGTTTTAAACACTTTGCTGAAGTAAAAGTCTTTTCACACTCAAAGCACATGTACTCTCTCACACCACTATGTGTTTTCTGATGTACATGTAAAGTTTGCGGCAGTGAAAAACTCTTTCCACACAAAGAACACACATGAGGCTTCTCCTTTGTATGAACTCTCAGGTGCTGCTTCAGGACTGAAGCCCTCAAAAATGTTTTGCTGCACTGATCACATGTGTATGGTTTCTCTCCAGTGTGGATGTTCATGTGTCTCTTAAGGTGTGATGATTGTGAGAAACTCTTCCCACACTGATCACAAGTGAATGGTTTCTCTCCAGTATGAATTCTCATGTGACACTCAAGACTTGTTTTGTATTCCAAACTCTTTCCACACTGCGTGCAGGTGAAAGATTTCTTGGCTCTTCTTTTCCTTAAATCTTTCTGTTCGGTTTGAGAGCAACTCCAAGGTTTTTCTCCAGTTTTAACAGATTTTTCTCCTCAACTTCACTCAATTTTTCATTCTTGTTTTCTTCAATCAACTCTGAAATAAAAGTAAAAATGGTTCATTTTCATAAACTTGTAAACAGCAGAGAAATGTGGACATAAAGGTCAACCCTGATGAGGATGTTTCCTACTACAACAAACTAAATCTATATCTGCTTGAAGCATTATAACTATTAATATAAATTCAGAGAAATGTATGGAACTTAATTTCTTAGAATAATAAAAAAGGCCAAACAATTGGTTACAAAGAGACCTCTCTATCTTTAGTAGAGTATTGTTGTCTAAAGCAGAGTTTCTGTCAAGGGTCATCTATCCAACAATTGCTTTAGCCCCTTCTTCGTATGTTTTAGATTAATTAATCGTTCCTTGTATAATTTTATTTGGAAGAATAAGACTCATTTTATTAAAACAATATTAGTTAAATCCTTATGGACCCTTGGTGGTTTTTAACTACATTGATTTTGAACAGATGAATGGCATGTTGAAGTTAAAATGTAGCAATATTTTTTATACAATTCTGAGAGTTTTTGGTTTAAAATTCCAGCATCATTATTTAGGAAATTTGGTGGCATTGAATTCTTACTTAAATGTGACTTCGATATTTCTAAACTTCCTCTGAAATGATCTGCATTTCATAAAGTTTTGCGATATTGGAAATTAGCACACACCCATAACTTTACACCACATAATTCTTCAATATGGAATAATAAGTATATTCTACACAGAAATAAATCACTTTTTTATGAGGATTGGTTATGTAGAAATATTTGGTCTTTAAAGGATCTCTTTGATGATGCTGGAGAGGTGTTGGATTACAATGCTTTTACTCTTAAACATGGGTTTGCATGCCATCCAAAACAGTTTTTCACAGTAATTTCAGCCATCCCCTCTGGATTTAAAATTATTATGAAAGGTTATTTATTATATAGTCAATTTACACCGATTTTACCAGCTCTATACCTTGGGCCAACTGAGTTTAAAAGTAAGAAATGTACAAACGTTTATATTAGACAAATCTTCAACAATGTCATGTTTCCCTACACGTCTGTAATGAATAATTTGGATCTTTTCTTTGACAAACAAATGCTTAAACATATTAGAACCTCATATTTAAAATTTCCAGTTCACCCCAAAATTAAAGAAACTCACTTTAAAATTGTACATGGTATTTACCCTTCTGGAGAGTTTCTAAGGGTTAGATTTAATTTTGAAACGATATTATGCACATTTTGTAACGCATCTCCAGATAATACAGAGCACTTTTTTTTTTGCTTGTAAATATTCTAGTATCTTCTGGGACAAAGTGCAACTTTGGTTAAAAGAGGGAAATGTGGTTGAATTGAACCTGTCCTTTATAGATATTAAATATGGAAACTATGAAGAAGGTGATAAAAAAGGTTTGCTGATTAATGTTTGACTTTTGTTAGCGAAGAATTTTATTCACAAATGTAGATTTTTTATGTTTATAGTATTTAAGAATTATTTGAGACAATACTCAAAAACTTTGTCAAAAATAAAAAAGCTGGAATCTTGTTAGATTTATTTGATAAATATAATTTATTATAATGTTTTTTTTTATCCCCTGTGTTTAATCTAGATTTATTAATATAGATGGTTTAAAGAATGAATGTTCTTGTTTAATGTTTTTTTTTCCTTCTTTATTCTGTGTCTAAGCCCCTCTTAAAACTGTTGTCCTTGAATGTAAGTTGTATGCCAATTTGTTCTGTAAATTTGTAATTTTTTGTTATACTTCAAATAAAAAAAAAAGTTTAGACAAGGAAGGGTGGGGTCTCATTTAAAAATGAAAGATGCAACATAAGCAGCATTAATCTTCATTAAATAAATAAACAGTTAATTCTGCTGAAATACAATCAATAATATAGCATCAAAACTGTTTCCGTCTAAGGGTGTTGCTCATGATCACAGAACTTGGGGAAAGCGTTCAAAGGTCGTGCCTAATCGTGAATAAAACACAGCTCTGACCATCAGAATCGGGGAATGGAACGTAAACCGTTTATAATAAGGAATAACACTTTTTAAGGATCTGCAGGCACCCTGTTAACTCTTGTTGATCCTAATGTACACACTCTTAAAGATTAATTTATAATAAACACCAACCTGGTTCTGGTTCCTCGTGTTTTATTCTCCATTTTTCTGGTTCCTCGTGTTTTATTCTCCATATTTCTGGTTCCTCGTGTTTTATTCTCCAGGTTTCTGGTTCCTCGTGTTTTATTCTCCGTGTTTCTGGTTCCTCGTGTTTTATTCTGCAGGTTTCTGGTTCCTTGTGTTTTATTCTCCAGGGTTCTGGTTCCTCGTGTTTTATTCTCCGGGGTTCTGCTTCCACTTTTTTTATTCTCCAGGTTTCTGGTTCCTCGTGTTTTATTCTGCAGGGTTCTGGTTCCTCGTGTTTTATTCACTCTCCTCTTTACACACAGCATCTTCACAGCAGCAGATCTCAGTTCAGATGATACTCCTCCAGATATCCCTGCTTGCCTCAAAACTTAGTCACGACTGTGAGAACGAGAATATTACAGGTCTTTATTGACCTGATTCTAAAACTGTATTTTTCTATTTAGTGTACAGAAACAACAGCATCACGACAAAACAACAGAGAGCGGAGTGAAACTTATCTTCTTCCTCTGAGGTTTAATGGTGTTTGGCAAACAAGCGCGTGTGTTTAGCGCCCCCCGCTGGACTGGAGTGAGAAGCGGCGAGAGAGGGAATAACTCTCTTGCACTGGGCAGCCCGAGTCTTCTCTGAGAGTCCATATGTTATTCCAGTCGGTGGCGGCAATCAGTTAGGTTCCCAACCGCCAATAAACACCAAAGAAGAAGAAGAAGTCGTCTTCGTGGTGGTTGGCAACAGCTAGACTGCTGGGCAGGAGATGGCGGAAGGAAGTGAGGAGACAGGAAGTGAGATGGGATTTGAAGAAGAAGGCGGGAGAGATAGGAGTGTTTGGAATGTAGTGCGATCAAGAAAACGGAAAAAAAGGAGAAAGTAACATCTAATATAGATGAAACAGATAGTGAACAAAGTATGACAATAGCAAGTAAACAACAAGAAGAAGAATATAAAGTGATCATGAAACTATCCCAGGAGGGGTCGTCATTTGGTGAGTGGAATCCGATTCAATTAACAAAGTAGATAAACAAATTGTTAGGCGAGGTTAAAAATGCAAAAGTATTAAGAAGTGGAGCGTTACTGATTTTTTTTGTAGGAATAAAACGCAGCAAGAGAAAGCCATATAACTGAATAGAATAGATGGCAAGAGAAGAAAGTGCGTCTTGATTGGAAATAAGGCGTTGATTCGAGGAGTTATCACAGGAATACCGGTAAATGTCACAGAAGATCAAATCAGAGACAATGTAACAGGGGCAAAAGTGCTGGAGGTAAAACGCCTTAGAACAACCAGAAACGGGGAGAAGTGCGATAGCCTGTCTGTTATGATGAAGTTTGATGAAGCAAGACTTCCAAGTAAGTTATACATAGGTGGCTCTTTCTGATATTAGCTATATTGCAATGGAACTCCAGGAGCCTTATAACAAGTGGACAGGAATTCAAGAGTTTTGTCTCAGAGTTAGCAGATAGACCTCATGTAATATGTGTGCAAGAAACATGGTTAAAACCACAGTTGGACTTTGTATTGTATGGATATACTTCAATTAGGAGAGATAGAGAAACAGGAAAAGGTGGAGGTGTAGCAACTTTTGTTAAAAGTGGGGTAAGATATAAACTTATTAGTAAAGGGAAAGAACATGAATCTGTTGTAATTGAAGTATGGTCAGGGGAAAACAGTATAAAAATAACCAATTTTTTACCAATCAATCCTTGCAATAGATTAAGTACTGATATGTTGGAATTAGTTTGCGGATCAATGCGGGGCAAAATAGTGGTATGTGGGGATTTTAATGCACACAGTACATTATGGAGAAGTAAAAACACGGATATAAATGGATTAGCAATAGAGAAATTTATAGATGATAAAGAGATGGTGTGTATTAATGATGGAAAGGGCACACGGTATAATAGTTCAAGTAATACAAAAAGTGCTATTGATCTAACACTAGTGTCAATTGAAATTGCAGGAATAAGTGCATGGGAAGTAATTGGTAGGTCGACAGTGGGTAGTGATCACTATCCAATAATAACTAGGATTGGCATAGAGGTACACCAGGATGGGGAAGTGAAAATACCAAGGTGGAAATTAGATAAAGCTGACTGGCAGACATTTCAAGAAATTAGTGAGACTAAGTGTGTGGAAATACTGAGTAGAGATATAACAGATGTGGAGGAAATGAATAGTGTAGTAGTCGCAAACATTATACAAGCAGCAGAAGAAACAATTCCTAAAAGTACAGGAAATAAACGGGGGAAAAGCGTGCCGTGGTGGGATGAGAGCTGTAGAATAGCAGTTAAAAGAAGAAATAAAGCATTTAGACAGCTTAAAGCTCATCACACACTAGAAACTTTAATTGGCTACAAAAGGGCGCAAGCAGTAGTTAGGAAAACTATTAGGTCAGTCAAACGCATGTATTGGAGACAGTATTGCAATAAAATTGGAAGTGAAACTCAGTTGTCAGACATATGGGGAACAATCAGAAGAATGAGTGGATTAAGTAGAAAGGTGGAAATGGCAGTGTTATGTAGCAATAATAAGAATGCAGTTAGTAATGCAGAAAAAGCAGAGCTTTTGGTAGAAACCTTTGTGAAAATCCACAGTTCTGGAAATTTATCCACAATAGATAAGCAGCATAGGAATCAGACACTGTTGGAAAACCCTGGAATAAAAGAAAGTAGATCTGCATCAGGAGGAGATATGGACCTGCCTTTTACTATGTTTGAATTAAAAAGGGCTATCTTAAATGCGCAACAAACAACACCAGGGAATGTATCGCTGGAGGTAGTATTAAGGCTGATCAATATGATATGGAATGCAGGTAGAATCCCGCTTGAATGGAAACAGGCAGTGATAGTCCCAATACTCAAACCTGGTAAGAATGCTTTAGACCCGTCAAGTTACAGACCTATAGCGTTAACATCACAATTAAGGAAAGTCATGAAAAGGATGGTAACAGATAGGTTAAGTTACTATATGGAAGGTAAGGGTCTCTTTTCAGCATATCAGTCTGGATTTCGTAAGGGTAGGGGGACAATGGACTGTGCTTAGAAGCAGAAGTTAGGAAAGCACAAACTAATAAGGAAAGTGTAATTCCTGTGTTCTTTGACGTTGAAAAAGCATATGATATGCTGTGGAAGGATGGACTTCTTATTAAACTTGACAAATTAGTAATTAAAGGTAAATTATTTCGTTGGGTATTAGACTTCCTGGACAGAAGATCAATAGAAGTTAAGGTTGGTATAGAGTATTCAAGTAGGCATATAGTGGAAAATGGTACCCCACAAGGTAGTGTTTGCAGCCCCATACTGTTCAATATTATGATAAATGACATTTTTGATCAGGTAAGTGGAAATATAGGTAAGTCACTTTATGCAGACGATGGAGCACTCTGGGTTAGGGGTCGAAATGTAGAATATCTAAGAAAGAAAATGCAAAATGCAATAGAGAAAGTTGAACAATGGACTTATAAATGGGGATTTAAACTCTCAATCCCAAAAACTCAAGTTATATGCTTCTCTAAGCGCCACAAAGTAGTGCCACTGAAGTTGTATGGACAAGATTTGGAACAGGTTATGGTGGTGAGGTTTCTAGGAGTTCTCTTTGATGAGAGGCTGACTTGGTGTCAGCATATTGATAATGGTCAGAAATAAGTGTAAGAAGATCAACAATGTGTTGAGATGTCTATCAGGGCGAGACTGGGGAGCGAGTAGAGCATCGCTAATAAACATTTCTCAGGCTCTCATGAGAACTGTCTCTGACTATGGTTGTTTAGCGTATATGTCAGCATCGGAATCTAACCTTAAAAAGCTTGATGTGGAGCAGGCACAGGCACTCCGGATTTGTACCAGAGCATTTAAAACATCACCAGTAACTGCATTACAGGTGGAAGCAGGAGAGATGCCACTATGTATTAGGAGGGTCAAGATCATGTTGGCGTATTGGACTAATTTACAAGGGTATAGTATGGTGCACCCCACAAAAACTGTCTTGCAAGAATGTGCGGAGCATAATAAAAGCAATTTTTACAGTTTTGGATGGGTTGGGAATGCTAAGGCTCAAAATGCAGGTCTCAATAAGTTGCAAGTAGGACCCACTGTGGCAATATCAATGATGCACCCTGGAAATTTATAAAACCATCTGTAAATATAAGCTTACAACAAATACTAAAAGAAAACTAAAAAATAATGCCACAGTGGATAATAGTTCAAAACTATGTAGAGCAGTATCAAGAGGAATTACTCATATTTACGGATGGATCAAAGCAGCCGGAAACAGGCCGTATTGGTGCAGCATTTTTTATTCCTCGGTATGAAGTAGTAGTCAAAAAGAGGACAACAGACTACCTGTCAGTTTACACTGTGGAGTTAGTAGCAATTTTACTGGCATTAGGGTGGGTGGAAGAAAATAATCAGAATCAAGGTGTCGTTATAGCCTCGGACAGTTTATCAGCATTATTAAGCATTCAATCTGGGAGAGCGTCATGTAGACAAGACCTCATATATCAAATACTCCACTTGCTTCTCACACTTCATAATAAGGGAATGGCTGTCTCCTTCCTTTGTGTTCCTGCCCATGTAGGGGTGGAAGGAAATTAAGTTGTGGATATGCTAGCAAAAAAAAAAACAAAGCATGAAACAGTAGATGTACACGTACCAATAAGTAGAGCAGAGGTCAAAACCGTCATAAAGCAACATTCACTTAAAATATGGCAGGAATATTGGAACACAGCGGATACAGGACGTCATTTATACAGTATACAAAATCAAGTAGTCACAAGCATGAGGAAGGGCAGAAGCCCAAGGGAGGAGATGTTAGTCTCACGTCTTAGAATGGGTCACACTGGTTTAAAGACAACATTGCACAGAATAGGAAAACATCCCACTGGATTATGCACTTATTGTAATGTACAAGAGACAGTGAAGCATATACTGTTAGACTGCAAAAAAATATGAAGAAGATAGGGCAGAATTAAAGGCACAAATGGATGAATAAAGCATGGCACTTGAGCATTTATTAGGGAAAACATCTGGGAGAATATGCAATTTATTAATGCTATTTTTGAAAAACACTGTGTTAAGTGAAAGAATTTAATAGGGAAATTTTGTTTATTTTTTTTTCTTCCACTCCTTTGATGTCAGTCTAATGCCCACACTCCAGTCTAGTAGGTGGCGGTAATGCACCTTTGAGATGAGTTTGCCAACCGCCATTAAACCTGAAAGAAGAAGAAGAAGAAGAACTTTCTATAGTCCGTGACCGACAGAGAAGCATCTTGGCGGCAGGGATTTAAAACTTTAACAAGACTCAAATTGACACAGGCAGAGTGAAAGACTGGATTTTTTCGATCAGGTAGGGCAAAGTGATTTCAAAACATTTCAGCAGGTATATATATATTGTGTATATTATTTATCTCGTATAAGATGCATTTGGTTGAGTTGCGCTGCAGTAAAGCGCTTCATGGCACGGTGATTAGCAGGACAAACAACAATGCAGAATATTAATAACTATAACTGGGACTGTCATATACATAACATTATAATGAGAACACCATTATAATAAAACGGTTTTTTATTTTTAAGATTTTATTTAAAACAAATTTTTAGAGTTTAGTTGCCGTGTTTCTGCTCGTTGTTGCGTGAAGAACGCATCCATAAAACTTGGGTAAAGTTGGTTTTATATTCGCACATTCGGACTTCAGCGTTCAATAACTTTGTTAATCTGAATTTAAAAAAGCCACTCTCGGTCAAGTATCACTGCCGACTATTTTGAGCACATATCAGAACACAGTTTTCTGTTGAACTCGACGTTGTAAAGAAGCTGATAAACACGCTTACCTCTATGGAGTGTCGTGAAGTCATCGCTTATCTGAGGGACTGTCTACAAATTACATGTTTCTATTAAGACAACCTGCAAAGATTTACTGTCCATGGTACTAAAGTCATCAAAGAACAACTTCTTCGTTTTTCTTCTTATCTGTTTTTTATTGGCAGTTTGCAAAATAAGTGCACTACCGCCATCTACGGGACTGAGGTGTGATGTCATTGGGATGTACATTTTTTATATAAGCTACTGTGTGTTAACAGTATTGGGAAAAGTTACTTTTAAAAGTAATGCATTATTGCGTTACTCCATAAAAAAGTAACTAATTACGTTACTTAGTTACTTTTTATGTAAAGTAATGCGTTACGTTACTTTTGCGTTACTTTTCAAATCTGGACAGGGCTTGCTTGTTTGTTTGTTTTTAAAATAAAAAAAGTTTTATTTTTGGCAAATATAAAAGCTTTTCACACCAAATGTGAAATGAATAAGCCTCAGGCTGAAGGGAAAGTAAATTTACGTCTGTACATAATGCAGAAGAAGACATTCCAACACACTTCAGCAATAAAAAAGACACCCAATGTTTTCTAAGTATTTGCTTAGTATATGTTTTTGAACTGGATCATCGAAGGCTCAGAAAGCACAGATAGTGTTTAGAATGGAAGTAAATACATAAGGATATTGTGTTGTATTAACAGTTCATTATTGCATATTCGGATTTGCCTTATTTTTATTGTCATTTTGAGGATACTGATCTTTTGTGAGTGAGATGAATTAAGGCATATTCATATTTATTTTAATAACTACAGTAACATCTTCTGATTTCGCTCAACATGGGGACAGGAGAGCTGTCATTCAATAAATTGAAAAAAAAAAGTAATTTTCGTTACTTATTTGAAAAAGTAACTCGATATTCTCTTGTAAATTAAAAAGTAAGGCGTTACTTTACTAGTTACTTGAAAAAAAAAAAGTAATCTGATTACGTAACTCGAGTTACTTGTAATGCTTTACCCCCCCCCCAACCTGTGTGTTATTTAGTATATTAGAAGATATATATATATGCATATATATATATATATATAATAACTAGATATGTCACAACACCTACATCCTGTTTACAGCTGAGTTTCTTTCAGAAAGTTCATGACAGTCTTAATTATAGAGTGTGTGCCAGGCAGACTCAATAGGTTTTTTTAAACTCAATCCATTATTCGATGATTCTTTAGTTCTTTCCTTTTCTCAGAGTCTTTTCAAGTGTTACATGTTCTACAGTTTCCACTTCTCCACAGTGTATACATAATCCTGTCTGGTGTTTTCCTATTAAACTTAAGCAACTATTTAAACTTGTGTGTCCTATTCTCAACCTTGTTAAAATAGTTTTCTCCTCCCGCCTCAGATTACTATACTTTTTAACTCTCACTTCTTTCTGAATGCTGTATAAATGTCTTCATCAAAGAAATTGACAACATAGAGGAGGTTTATTTGGACAAACTCTTAAATACATTTTAAATGGAAACAAATACTTTAAAAACATTTTAAACAATTTTAAATGTCAATGTATATAGTTATTTTGCTCTCCCTGTCTTTTCTTTTGCCTTACCTCTCTTAGCCTTTATTTTATACACATATGCGTATAGACGGTCATATGTGGGCATAATTTTTACAGTTTTTCTGAATTGCTAAAACACATTTCTTGAAAGCATCACTCTTTCCTAATCTTCAAACTACAATCACAGAACCCCTGGCTCTTCTGGCAATATCAAACAATCTCTTAAAAACCATTTAACCTGTAGTCAACATCAAACAAGGCTTTGAAATCATACACCTATTAGTTAATACTACATGCACTACAGATCATTCATTAGACACTACATCAAAAAATGGAGAACACAGTGTCCAGTGCATGTAGTTACCAAAAATGCTTATTGTATATAGTACATCATTTTTAAAGAAAATACACACACACACACACACACACACACAACACACACACACCGTCTGGTTTGCTATCCGTGTAGGGGCTTCGCCTAGTGTAATGTTTTATTTATTTTAATTTTTTATTTACTGTACAGACCATATTCTATCACCCTACACCTAAACTTACCCCTTACAGGAAACTTTATGCATTTTTAGATTTTCTAATAAATTCATTCTGTATGATTTATAACCTTGTTTACCCTTGGGAACCTCAATTTAGGTCCCCACCATGACACGAGTTTAAGTCCCCACCAGGATATAAAAACATGTATACACACACACACACACACACACACACACACACAAAAGATATCACACCTAAGTTTGGTCAATATACCAAAAATGTGTATATACTGCATGTACAGTTTGTGTGTGTATATATAAAACACCGCTCTGGTGTGGCGGATGCAGCCTTGACAAGAGTCCACTTCCGAGGGACTCTTGTCAAGAGTCTATGGTGTATCTTTTTTCCAAATACACCATCCTTACGTCTGTATTGATAGTGTCATGAATTACAATAATTTCAGTTTGGATAGGGCATTTTTCTGTCTATGCTCAAAAAGGGGGGGGGGGGGGAGTTATGTGGTACATTTATTCAGTGTAGCGCTACAATCACTCCTTTTGATCATTTTGATCACACTATTTACATATACATATACATTTTTTTTTTCAACTGCTTAAATAAAAAATATTTACTTGTCATACAATTTCTGAAAACTGGCACTCAAACACCAAATCTGCAAAACCATACACTAATAATCGGACTTTGACTTAGTTTTCAATTTACTAAAACACTTTTTGCTAAACACAACACACATTTCTAAATGTTAAACACAAAATCTAACAGGAAGTATCTTCATTTCAATCAAGTATCTTGATTATGCTTACAGTAAAAAAAAAAACTTTATTTTTTTATAATCTTGCTTTTGTGTTTACCATGCATTTTTCAACATCTCTCTACCAATTACTTTCCATCTTGTACATAAATTTACTTAGGAGTTCATGAAAGAAGAGCTTTACATTTTGAATAAGTTTGTGTGTGTGATATATCCAAATGTATAATACTATGGCAAAGGTGCTTGCAATGTATGAGAAATGTTTGTTTTTTTGAGATGCGTTTCTGATCTTTTAAATCCAGTGCTTCATTTTGCAAAACATGTGATGCATTTTGCTTTTTGTGTGTGCAATTCTCAGATTTGTGTGTAAAGTTTGGAACAAAAGAGACAAAGTTTTGAAAATGTGTGTAAGCAGTTGGGAAAAAATAATCCATCCCTGGACGCCAGAAACTGTCAGAAAATATCCGTTTTGTCTGGTAAAAGAACAAATATTCAGCAAACTAGTAATAACAAACTAATACCCAAACCCTGTTAACAGCAAGTCTTATGTGGTACCCAAAAAAAACAAAACGGGTGTTTAATCAGCTAAGAAAAAGCCAGTGAAGAGCAGAAGCAGGAGACTAAGTGATGTTAAAAAAGTAGCGGAGTTTATTGAATAGACTTAGTTGCGTATGTGTCAATGCTCATACTTCGTCTGATGAACACAAATTCAACAAGTAGTGTTAAACCAAACTGATTCACAACAACATCCCATAAACATTCCCTGGTATCTCTTATTCATGAAGACAAACAGACATTCAAACCACACAGTTTAAAATTAGACAACAATGGAGAAACAATAAAAACAATATAAATGAGTAATCAATCAATAAATCAATGAAATGAGTATATAAATGATTATAATGATGATTTTTAATGGTTATATGATTAAATGGAGTAATAAAACAATTCATTGATAAATGATTATACGTTTTGAATAAAGAATAAATGATTATACAAAAGAAAGCTAAACAACACAAATGTGTGGTTGTTGGCTTAAAGCAAAACACACACAGTTTACATTTGAGGATCCTCACATCCTGATCTCCCTCTGTAGAAATCGGGTTCAGCGGGGGCAGGGGTGGAGGCCGACGGGCCTGGTCCCCCGCGGTAGAAGATTGGAAGGTAGATGCCACAGCATTTCTAATCAATGCCATTATACATGGCCATAAACACAAGATCAACAAGCCCGAACAAACTGTCCAAATTACCATCAGCATCACATATGTCAAATTAGTAAATATACCTTTAAACCATCCCCACCCAAAAGACCCTGAAGTAATTTCCCTATCTGTCATACATGAAGGTCAAATTCTTGATCCCTTCTATGACATGTCCATCTTCGTCATTTTCAGGAATATACAGTATGTGCAACATGTTTCTTTTTCTCCCACTATCACACAAACTCCCCCTTGAGATGCAGTAAGATGGTCCAAGACTAAACGAGTCTCAATCCTCTCAGCTCCTCCTTGATGCCTTCCATCATTATCTTTGTCGTGCTAATGAAAGAAATCAGTTCATACCTGGTAACCTGTACCTCTTCCATTAATGATGCAACACCTATTCCAGGTACAAAAAAAAGACCGCAATTTCTCAGCGATGGTCCAGATGTGATGGTTTTTGGCACTGGGCTGTCTCGCACAATGTTAAGCAGTCCCCTTTTCTTTCTTCTCATAAATTCACGTGGTTCGTGGGGTAGAATGATTGTTCCACCATGCAGTTGAATTAGAGCACATGTTCCTGTCCAGTTTCTAGGCAGAGACACAAATATTTCATACCTACACTGCCAGTAGGCATTTTCTACGACTCCTGTGCTCTGTTCATCTGGTATATGCCCAATTGCACAAGCAGCTTCACATTTAGTACATGTGCACTGACTGTAAGACATGAATTGTCTAGCTATTGCAGAATTATGTGGATACCCAACAACCCTGATGCCCCTTTGTAAATTTGAGACAACGTGTGGCAAGCGTAGTGTCATTCTCTTCGTAGATCAAATTGCATTTAAGCTTTGGTATTTTCCCTAAAGGATGAGTTCCTGTAAGTCTACTATAACATGTAAGATTACTTGGTATGTTCCTAACTGTTGCTACCTTGCCAAACAGTCTTTTTGTCAGTCGGATCATTATCCATTCCTCGCCTTGCATATAGAAAGCTTTGTAGGTCTCATTGTCATTGAAATCAGCTGCTGCCACAGCCACCATAGTCATGAAGGTTGATGTGTATTCGCAGCATACGGATACGGATGAGGAGGGCTGGGATGGTCAGATAAGCTTGCCATATAACCGTTTGCTGTGTCTCGTACTCGTCTTGGTCGCAAAGTATGGTTGACTGATGCAGTACAATTCATCACAGGCTCAGGAACAGTGCCTTTTCTTGGAATCAGTAAACAATCCATAATGACAGAACAATCAGTGCACATATCATAGCTCTCACACCAGAGTCCAGGATGTCTCATAAGATGCCATGATCGTCTCTGTGGCTCCATTTAGCTGTCATTGATCTGCTCATTCAAGTCCAGCCCGTGTTGCTGCGTGTTCAGCTCTCATACACTGTCTGTGCCCAGGACACATTTATTTGTCCCTCCTCTCGTCAAATAAAGTATGCAAAACAATGGAAAATTACCACAGGCCTCTGATAAGAGCCACGTGAACCTTCATATTCACATTGAAAAAGGGGGATCTTACAAGAAGCCTATGATTGAGAAAATGTGCTGTGTTTGCTGTGGAGTTAACAACTTTTTAGGAGAAAAAAAACTTCATAAGAATGTCACTATTTTTTATTGGGCAGTTTCAACACATAATGCTGTACCAGTATATGGAATATTTAAAAGAACCGCAAACTCTTCTTACATTTGGAAAGTTTGTTCAAAATGCTTACGCACAGTTTTTTAAACTAGGCCTCTATTTCTCAAAACTCTACACAGAAAACCACAAAACACACAACATGCAAAACATCACATACATCTTGTAAAAGCAAACACTTCTTTCAAAACTATTTTAATCTTCTATAATAGTATTTTTCATATTAACTGTACACACAAACATAAAATAATTAGCCACACACATGCCAAACTACACAGAGATGTAAAGCATGTAAAACACTGCTCTCGTGTGTCTTTTGCTTGTTCAGAGTGCAGTGAAGAACAGAAGTTAGTCATAGCACTCACACATACTGTACATGCATATGCACATATACACTGTATGAACAGTATGTATGACAGAGGAATTTTACACAGTTGCAACTGAACTGAATCAATACTCAACTGACATGGGCTGAAGAATGACTCTATTGACTTGTTAGAGGTGCTTTATAGCAGAATGTGGATTTGATACTATTTTGAAGCTGCTGTGAAACAATCTATATCGTATAAAGCGCTTAGAAATAAAGTTGAGTTTCTGACTTGGCTTGTATGCATGTTCCATATTCTTATGAAGAATTATATTATATTATTTTTTATATATAAAACTCTCTTGGAAACTACTCATGTGACGTTTTTTTCCTCTCCCCTCCTGTCTGTGCTCCCCTCCCTTTACACCTTTTGTCGTTTTACTCATCCATACATATGTCCCACTTCTCTGTATGTCTCACTCCCTCTCCCATCTGTGCTCTCTTTTCCACTGTTTGACATATCTCTCTTATCCTATATAATTACAGTATATATATCTACAGTAATATCTATCATATATCTATTAGATATATTATATATATATATATAATATATATATATAATAATAACACGTTATTACTGGATCGGCATAGTCAGACTTAGATCTCTCACACTGTAAGATGGGGAGATATAAAAAAGGCACAAAACTTGTAAGATCAGATCTATGGGAAAAGGTAGGAGGGACCGATTTCATAGTAAAGAAGCTGCAGAAAGCTGATATTTTGAATAGAAACACTGCAAATTCCTCAGAGATATGGTCCCAGCTTGCCATAGATTTATTTAATGATGACACACCAAAAAAACTTAAGTGTATATGGGAGAATTGGATAATAAACCGAGAAGGCATAAGGGAAAGAATACGTCTGGCTGCAGAAGGTGTGAGAAGGGCATACCATGAAAATGGGAGAGAAGAAGTGGAGCCAGAAGTTCAAGGTAAAAGAATGAAATCACAATACTAAAAGAAAAAAAACATTTTTAAGTGGGCTTACTACTTATTTACAGGTTTTCTCAATTGCTAACACACTATAACAGATTAATTTGGCCCAATTTTCCAAAACAAAGACACGTTTCTCAAAACTTTTACCACATTTCACCTGTTTTCACACATGATCCATTTTGCTTAGTGTTTTCATCAAAACTGTTTTACAGTACATTTACATTTAGTCATTTAGCAGACGCGTTTATCCAAAGCGACTTACAAATGAGGACAATAAAAGCAGTCAAAACTAACAAAAGAGCCAACAAAAGTGCAAAGTGCAAAGTCTCGGTTAGCCTAACGCAGTACACATAGCAAGGTGTATATATATTATATCATATATATATATATATATATTATATATACAACCCAACACAAACAATAGAAAGAAAACAAGTAGATAGAATAGAAAAAATAGAAAGTTCGTGTTTGTTTGTTTTTTGACAGTACTTATACCTTACTATTTAAGCTACATTGCAGAAGTACTTCAGACAGATCATTTTACTGTTCTTAGTACGTAATATTGTAGCACACACCCTCAAAATTATAACTGGTAAATTGATTTGTAGCCCGGGTTGCTATGGTCACACCGGTTTGTTACGCATTAAACTCATGGCCTGGAGAAAATATGTTGTTACCTCGACAAAATGATCTCGTGGACACGCGACATAATATCATGTTCCCACGAGTTATTATGTCGTGGGCCCGTGGCCACGACAAAACTAAGTGAACCGAACATGTCAGCTTCCGGGCACCATGCAACTTGGCAGAGGATGCTGAATTTATTTATTTATTTAATTAAATATTTAGGCTATTTATAGCTGTACAGTTACTGACAGTATATTCCAGTGTGTGTTTACTGTATATTCAGTGTCTTTGTTTTTTAACTTTTCTCTTCGACTGCTTCTCATCTACGGTAAGATAACTTTACAGTAGTGTTGTAATGAAGTGTCTGGTACAGCTTTGGGACTGTACTGTATCTGCAGCACTCTATTTATACTGTAACAGACATTGACTAGCAAAAGGATTCCTGTTTCCCAAAAGGAGGTGTTTGTAACAGAGTTTTGAATTGATCTTAGTAGTGTTCTGTTCCATAGACAGGAAAATAGTCTGCGTATTTATTAGTTTGTGTGTCATCTGAGGCCAAAGATTAGATTCTGGCAAAATAGAGTATGTTTTTGACTAAAATGTTTCCCTTTGACCTGAAAGATTACAGTTTGCACAAGCTGGTGTGTAGTTTTGAGATTGTGTTTATAGTTGTGATAAAATGGTTAATTGTTTCATGAATTGTGTGTTAGCGATCGAGAAAAACTGTCAATATGTATAAGCCTACTACTTGTTAGAAACAATTTTTTACTATATGTTAGACAATACTGTACATATATGAGAGAGGTTTTTTCTGTTTACCAGCTTCTGTGAGAGAGAGAGCGAGAGAGAGAGAAAAGGTAAAGTTGGTAAAACTGTGGGGTCAACATGACAACATTATAAGATTCCCACATAACATGAGGGTGAATGTAAATGAGTTTGAAAATGTATTAATTGATTAAAATTATGTAACACAGCTACAGAAGAGGCAGACGTGGACACCCAGTATGACACTGAGATTTTGGAAAGACAGACAGACTTCCACTCTCAACCTATATATGAAGATCCACACACTGACTCAGAGGGTCTAAAGACTACACCTAAGACTATGAAGATACAGGAGGGAGAGCCTGGTGTAGATGTTTTGAGACAATGTCCAGAAGTGAAGAAACCTTTTTTTTATCTGCATGGCAAGAAAACTGTGGGATAAGGATCAGGCCACAAAAAAGGAGCCTCCAAATTAAGAGAACCTTGGACAGACCATGTTCGTCTGGTCAGAGGAGAACTGGCCCCCCGACTGAGCCTGGTTTCTCCCAAGGTTTTTTCTCCATTCTGTCACCGATGGAGTTTTGGTTCCTTGCCGCTGTCGCCTCTGGCTTGCTTAGTTGGGGACACTTCATTTCCAGCGATATCGTTGACATGATTGCAAAGATACTATTTAAACTGAGCTGGATGTTGACATCACTGAATTCAATGATGAACTGTCTTTAACTGAAAAATGAGTGTTTACTATTGTCATTTTGCATTATTGACACTATTTTCCTAATTAATGCTGTTTTCAGTTGCTTTGTCACAATCTGTATTGTTAAAAGCGCTATATAAATAAAGGTGACTTGACTTGACTTGACTTGACCATGTGTACAACAGCTTTAAAGAGAAAAATCCATGTTGTACGCTCTCATTTAAATATCTCATTTAATATAATATATGTCAGAAAAAAATCCTCCATATTTAACAATAAAAGCAGCCTGCACATTCCCCTCTTGCCCAGCCAAATACTCTTTCACAATGCAAAATAATCCTGCTGCATTGGACCAAGAAAATTATCTGAATTCAAATCTAAATTCTATTCTGTTCCACAAAAAATACCTGTTCCCAAAAAAAGAAGGCTGGATGTGACACAGAGCAAGAAAAGTTCCAGTTTTCACACAAGTCAGCTTCCTGCAAAGGTACTCCGTGTAGAGGAAGAGGTAATGAAGTCGTTAGTACAAAACCGAAAAATATTTCTTGCATATATTAAGGTACGCTATTATTTACTGTATGAACTTCATGTCATTATAGGTCGACATGCTATGGAAGAAGTCACCTACAGAGCTGGTTGTAGCCATTGTGAAGTCTCCTAGGCAGAATCTGGAGTTAACGTTACATCACAGGGAATTCCAATCACTGAGGCCACATGACTGGTTATATGGAGAGGTACACATATGTAAACTAAAATCAAAATGCATTATTGTACAATTATATTTATATTTTACAGTATGATAAGTACATACTCTCCCCATATGTAATAATTGAAGTAATTTGATTCCAACTGAAATGCTGTATCCTTTTTTAGACTATTGAGTGCTATTTAAGAGCTGTACTTCATATGACGGGTGCAAATATCTACCAGCTATCTACTTGGTAAGGCGTCATGTATAAAAACGTTTGACATTTATCGATCTGACAAACATTGTGTGGTGTGGTCAGATAATGTAAGTCTGTGGTCTACATATTACTCCCAAACAGGCTTTTTGATCAACTTCTTTTATCTTGCTCTTATTACATGCTCCGAAGGCTTTCGTCTTTTGACTCCTCAAGATTATTATACTTATATGTCAGAATATAGTCGGTTTGGATTTTATTTTTCGAATTTTTTATTTTCCTTTTATTTTAATAGCAACATTATCATCACTCCAAACATCGAGACAATTATTCACACAAACACAAAATCACTTCAGGTCACAATGAACTCATGTTTTCCTCACATGCTTGTTGCCTGCTGTTCCAAGTCAGCAAACACACAAACAGCGCTTTACTCGATGAAAACAAGGCAGAAACGACCTCGTATATGTTGCATAAACAAAATATTTGTATATATAAACAAGTATATTTTACAATTAAATATGTGAAATACCGTGATTTGCTCACCTCTCCTCAGAAAACTCGACGCTGAGAGAGCGCGCCCCACAGGTAGCCAGCGGAATCGGGCCGGTTGCGGCTGAGTGTCGGCAGCGGCTCGCCAGAAGTGAGCCGGCTCTGGCCCAGTAATGGTTGCCGGATTTGGCTAGGCTTTGTTCTGTGGATCTGGCCCGATGCTGGTTGAGAATCGGCACATTTAGCCACATTCAGCTTGACTATGGGCCATAAGTGTAAGTCCCAAAAATGTCAAAAATTCAGGTTTCACTCCTTGTGAATATTTGGGCCTCAAAATGGAGTCCTCTCCCTCCTATCTCTCTCTCTATTATATCGTATCTCTCTAGATCTCTATATATCTCGCTCTCTCTCGTAGATCTATAACACAACACAAACAACACACACACACACACACACACACACACACACACACACACACACACAGGCAGGACACCCCCGCACAAAAAAAATCATAATCAAATTACTAAGCAACCCCTGAATGGAATAACACAAAATAGGTCTCATTTTAAAGCTTAGAATCTCAGCAATTATTTGTATCAGCTCCTAACGATCGCTGAGCAGTTCCTCTAAACGAATCAGGGTACCGCCAAAAAGATATAATCATATTTTTCAAACCCTGCCTTGATCACAAAAATGGGATCATTTGAAAGCTTGAATCTGAGTTATCAATGCATGTAGCACTTGGATTAACGCAAGTAGGGCGGTATCTGCTGATAAATTACGAAAAAAAAATCATAATTTACAAAATATGTTTTTTTTTTGTGCCATGTATACTGTAATATGTAACAAACATCATACAGCTCAGATAGTCATGTGTCATGTCATTTTAAAGGTCTCATCGAGTAGAATACAACAAGTATAATTGTTTGGGGCTTTGGATAAACTGGAGCGAGTTTTTTAGAAGTCACCCCCAGAACCATATGAAAATAATATATTGATGTCACCATTTTGCTTGTAACTTCATGAAACATGCTCAGATCGTGAAAAAATAGAACCATTTTTTTTAGATTCTCCTGATTAAAAAGAGTCCAAAATCATTATAATCAGCCATTTATATCTAAAGATATTCCTCATGAATTTATAACACAAAACTGCACAGGCAGCATGTAGCTTAGCAAAAAAAACATAAGGTAGCTGTCATGTGGCGATTTCGCTCGTAACTTCATGAAACATGCATGTATCATAGAAAATGACACGCCATTATTTTCAGAAAATTCTCTCGATTAATAAAAGTCCAACTTTGCCATAATCGGTCGATCAGATCGTAAAATTTCGTTCATAATGCTGTAACACAGGAAAAAGTAGTATTCTGGCATTTTAGCTGGTAACGTCACGAAACATGCATAGATCTTGAAAAACCACAATTATGTTCAGAAAATTCTCCCGATTAAAAGGAGCCCAAATTCATCATAATTCGTTCATTTGATCTAAATATATCACTTATAATGTTATCACACACATGAAACCATTAAATTAAGAAAAAATAGGTTACGTTTTCACTCATAACTTCATGAAACATACATAGTTCGTGTAAAATCGCAGGACATTATTTTCAAAAAAATTCTCCTGATTAAAATGAGCCCGAAACATATCATAGTCTGTGTTTTAGATCTAAAGATATTGGTCATCGAATTATAACACATACAACTCCAAATGGCATACCATTATTTACAGCAGATTCTCACAATTTAAATGAGTCCAAAATCAAAACCCAAAACCAAAAATCCATTGTTCTTCGACTTGATGCTGTAAATAAGAAAATAATATTAATCTAATTTTCAAATATCTGCGTTGATCAACACAAACTAGGGGTCATTTGAACGATGGGAGCCTGACCTTGACAATGCATGTCACCGCCACTTGATTAAACTCCTAATCGGTGAGTTATTTGCGGATAAATAGAAAAAAAAATGCTGCATAATTATTTTAAAAAATGTTCCATGTACTCTAATAACACCATACAGCTCAGATAGTTATGTGTCATATGTATTTGACGGTCGAGCCAGCATTAAAGCATAGATACTTGTTGGGCTTTGACTCAATTTAGGGTAGGTGAGAGTACTTAAATTCCCCAAAAACAACAAATTCAAACGTTAAAGGGTAAGAGAAGTGTACCTTTGGTTCCAGTGCTGTACTTTGTTACTTATGATATCACCAAATCACAACATACAAGCACAAATGTTGGGGAACTCACCAATAGAAATTTCTCATACACGGTAAAAAAATGACGTGAATTTAATTGTACAAGACTTTAAAATTCTACAGTAAAAACCTGTTAATTTGTTTAACGGTAAGTTCCGTTACTATATATGGTGAAAAACTGTATTAGACATTACATATATTGGACATGAATTTTACGGTAGAATGCTGTTTTTGGAAGTGAAAAAGACCGGATAATTTACAGTGAATAACCGTAAATTGACATTCCCAGAATTCCCTGCGTTACATTTCAAATTTGATGTTTTTTGTTGAAATAACGATGTTTCTTCTTAGTTTTTTCTTATCAGTTTTGTATATTAGGGTTGTGTGTTACACGTAATGTGTTACATTAATGTTTATTGCATTATTTCAGTTTCATGTGTGTTACCATGATGGTGTTAAGTGTTTGTGTGAATGACACACTGTGCACCTTCTATTTATGTTATTATCTAAAAGCTGCTTGTGATGGGCTTTGGTTCATCATGTGACTTTCTCATCACCACCTGCATTTGGTGGTTATCAGTGTATTACAAAGGTACAAAACAGATTTCAGTACTTCAATAGGTTGGTATATTAACATTATATCAAATTAAATTACGGTATTTAACTGTAAATTTAAGTTAAAACCTAAAACGTTGCTACCATATTTTTTACGGTAAAATTCCGGTAAACCACAGCTGCCAGTTTTTACCATAAATTTTACGGCTTTTTTTTTTTTACATTGTACCTTAGTTCTTTGATGAGATATTGAAAGTCAAACAAAATGATGAAAATTTCCCTAGGCCACATAAATTTTTCTTATATTTTATCTCCTATTTTTCAACATGAGAATATTCAAATGCAAAGATTTTTTCCCCTAAAAATATAGAAAGATTTCTATCAAACGATACCTACCTTTTAACTCTCCTTGCTACGGTCTTGAAGTTATGAGTCATTATTTTTGTGTATGGCACTCAAAAAACAACAGTTTTTAAAATGTCTTCAAAGAGTCAAGAACTAAACAAAAAGGTCTATTTTGTTACAAAATACTGTAACTTTTGGATACTTTGTGCTATCACCACAATTTGAGACCGATACAGCTAACATGCTGGGGAACATCATCAAAAAATTTTCCTCCTACCTTATTTCTGTCCTGACATATTGAATATCAAATAAGACAGATATGAACATTTTCTATTGAGCACTCAAATCTTACATTTTTATCAGCTATTTCTCAGCAGGAGAATGTCCAAATGAACAAATTTTCCTCTGAAAGTACAAAAAGTTTCCTATCAAACGATACCAACCTTTTGACTCTCCTTATACAGTCTTCGAGTTATGAGTCATATTTTGTTTGTATGTCACTCAAAAAAAGACATCAACTTCAGTGAGGCAAAAAGGCCTCGGGTGAAAGGGGTACTTATGCATTCACAATATATATAATATTCTATGACTAGAGAAAGTGCCTCCCTCATTTTCAGTTTTTTATTTATTTATTTAATTAATTAATTAATTTTACTTTTTGTCATCTAGATTTGTCAAGATCATCTGGAAAGTGTTGAAAGTGTTCATCTGTGCTATGTAAGTAATTGAATCTTATATTTTACTATAGAGTAGATATATGAGTAAATATATGATTTATTTAGGGTACTGAAATCAGGATGGGACATATTATTGCACTGTTTGAGTCAGGTCTGTTTGAGTGGTCAAGTAGAGCCAGTAGTACTCTAAAGATTGATAAAATATTGAAAACTGAGCAGCACTGCCTGTCTTAGGGCTACAAATAACAATTACATTCATTATTCATTTTAGTTCATTTCAGGATCTGAAATTCGGTGTGGATATTCAGTGCACATAATTTTAACAATCCGTGCAAGTTCCAATCTTATAATCACTATACCATGTAGGCTGAATAAGTAAATGAATCCACACAAATGTGGATCAAATTAATGCATAAATACACAAATCAATACATTGTAGTCTGACAAGAAGATTTAAATTTCACAAACAGTACAAAGTTCTCTATCAATATGTTAAAATAGCTTCATATAAAATAGCTTCAACACATTGCACGTGCACTACTAGCAAACCATACACTGTGATGCAAGACTTTCACTCACATTTAGAATAAATGAAGAGGTCTACATTGTCTGCGTGCCAATGGTGTGGTGTAGTTTTGAGACAGCATCAATAAAATGGCCTAGAAAATTTAGCTCCAACTTAGTCTCACGTAATGACTGACGGCAGAAGGTCTGGACTCAATAGCAGCTTTCATTGGCCCAAGAAGCCATTTGACTGGCATGCAAAGCAACCAATCTCACTTTTTGTTTTGGTCAGTGTCATGTTTAGAAATGTGAAAATGTAAAGCTGATATTCCTAACAATGTGACGCACAAACATTGACACAGCTGTAAAACAAGATGGCATTCTTCTTCTATTGAAAGGGTTTTGCATCAGAAGAACAGCTTTGTTTCTAGGAGGACCATTAAATAACTCCCAGAAATCCTGTAGAATTCAAATCAGTTCACGACTTTGAACCTCTCAAAGTGTTTCCAGTTTCGTGTGCCTTATGCATCAGGACCCATATTCACAAAACATTTTATCTTACCACTAAGAATTCTCCTAAATAGCAGTAAAACATTTTATCTAAGAGTTTTCTCTTAAAACCTATTCACAAAGCTGCTAAGACAAACTTTTACTAATGAATAGAGAGAAGTCTTAAGTTAAGAGTAAGGGGGCGGGGTTGACCTTGTTGCTATGGATGATGTCAGTATTCTTACTAACTATGCACACAGTGATTGGCTGATAGGGGATGTGTTTCTGTCAGAGATTTTTTCAAAGAAATATTGTAGAGCACGATATTATGTTGCCATTTTCAAATAAAGGTTTTAAAATATGTTGCCACATTCAAATAAACATTTTAAAATGCAGGCTAAGTGTCACCAATTAAACAATATAATAGATATGTATATGTTCAGTTAATTGTCAGCCTCTTACATGTATGCTTCTCATAAACAATCAGCCTTTTAATTAACAGAATAGAATAATCATGGCTGATAGTAAGACATGCAAATATAAAAGAAAACCAAACTGGACACAAGAGCAGCTGTTACTTCTTGCTCAACTGGTTAATGAAAACAAGAATATAATCAAAGAAAAATCAAAAAAATTATTTGTAAAAAATTTTAAGTTCCGAGGCAGATTGCAAGCAACAGCCATTCTAGCCCTGCTGAAAACAACAACAGAAACCATCAAATAATTTTTAATGGTTTTACTGATTATAATGGGAATTGTACTGGTTTTAATGGTAACTGTAATGGTGCCTGTTAGTCTCTATTGGTAATTGGTCACCTTCTATATAATCAAAGGAAAACTGAAAGTTCTACATAAGTCATAATACCCCCGCGATTAAAGTGATACTTTTAAAGAGTCATTTATCGTCAAATGTGATGTTCCGAGGGGGACGCATTTAGGGATAGTTTGTGGCTTTGATTTAGGAGTCCTCTTCACTACTCCTAACGTTTCATAGATTTAGCTAGTTTTAGTGTTAAAACACTTTATGAAATACTCTTAGAGCAAAAATTTAGGAGTCCTAAATTTAGGATTGACACGTCCATTATTTTTAAGAAGCAGGGTATATTTGTAGCAACAACCAACAATACACTGTATGGGTCAAAATTATAAATTTTCTTTTATTGCCAAATCATTAGGATATTAAGTAAATATCATGTTCCATTAAGATATTTTGTAATTTCCTACCGTAAATATATCAAAATTAAATTTTTGATTAGTAATATGTATTGCTACGAAATACAGAGTTCTGGCATGAAACTCTAGATGGCGCAGTCCGATAGGTCTAACTCAATCTGAACTAATGACATCATTATCACATGGGACAGCTGATTGGTTCTCTTCTGTATCAGTATCAGTAGAGCTCGCTGCTCAACATTCAAATATATGACTAGTGCTTGCTGTAGCAGTTGTAGCTTGTTTCAGAAACCCTCCACCTTCCCCAGCTCCACCTGTATAGATCTGCTACGAGGTGACTTATGTATGCTATATCGGGGTTATTTCATGTATGTTATATTTACAGATGTCCTACATGCTCAGCAGCACGTTGTGGATGTATCGGCTGTAGCAAGTCTATCTATCTATCTATCAGTCGCGCTGTAAGCTGACACAGAAGAGCATACGCAGTTTGCGTTCAGCGGATATTCTCCAAAATGGAGCTACGGTGATGCGGAGAGACACAGAGGAGACAAATTGTTGTGTTAAGTCGTTATTTTTGTTTTCTTCGCATACAAAAAGTATTCTCGTTGCTGCATAATGTTACGGTTGAACCACTGATGGCAGATGGACTATTCTGACGATGTCTTTCATACTTTTCTGGACCTTGACAGTGTTATTTACTTGGCAGTCAATGTGACAGTCACAAGCCTCCCGGTTTTCATTCAAAATATCTTAAAGGGGTGGTTGACTGTTTTTTTACTAGGCTTCATTGTGTTTATGGGGTGCAGTCTAACATGTGTTCATGTGTTCATTTTTTTTCACATAATTTACCTTTGTTCCACACCGTTCTGTCTCTTCTCTGAGAAACGGGCTGATATTTTCCTGTTTTTATGAAGCCCCTCCCTCAGAAATATGCGATGGACTCTGATTGGTTACCTAGTCCAGTGTGTTGTGATTGGCTAAAACGCCTCTAATGCAGTCTGAACATCCCGCACCTCAAGCTCAAGAATGTGCACTCTGGTCGTAGATTGTAAAACCGACATCCTCTCTATTGTTATTCAATTTGAGCCCGATTGAGATGCAGATAATATTAATGAAGAGGATCGAGCAGAACCTGTGCAGGCACGGCTCTTAATGCTATGCTTGTTTGTTGTTGTCCATTACTTTAGATACCGTGTGTTGGTAAAGGCTACTGTTTATGTTAGCTTTTAATATACGGTTTATCCTGATTAAAGCTTTAATATAGTACGGCAACTGCACGTGCGTCCATGTATAACACTTCTCATAGCTATGTGAAAGTAAGTGTATAATTGGAACAGTTTGTTTGAGCTGATCTGACGATCTGAATGAGAGAGAGATGCAGAGCAGGGTGACGCGAGGAACAGGATTAAGAACCGCTACTTTTGAACATTGATTTTGAAACTTGTGAATCCACTAGAATCGTTAGAAGACAGAATCGCGATTCATATATGAATAGATTTTTACGTGCACCCTAGTTTTCTCTTCCTCTTCTCTAAAGCAGTGCAGCATGGCCTCGCCCCCTTTGTTGCGTGTTCCCGGAGGCGGGGTTTTTCTGGGTTCTTGACGTAATGGACCTGGGAAGTAACTCATTGTAGTCCCTTACCAGCCGTTTTTGTAAGCATTAAACCACCAGAATTTTAAAAGACTCCGTTTGCATTGAACTTTCAGCTTATTAACTTTGCAGATATTGTTTATGCTCAAAAAACAACAATACACATTAACTAATGTTAAAAAAGTGAAATCGCAATAAACCACCCCTTTAAGCACTTATTATTAAGAGTGTCTCTTTTATGATAAGAGGATTCAAAAATAATTATTCGCTCGCCTACTTCGTTTTTGCGTACTATATAGTAGGGAAGTATGCGGTTTCGAAAGCTGAATAAAGGGGTTGGTTGATTGCGATTCACTTTTTCTAACGTTAGTTAGTGGGTATTCTGACCCCCCCCCACCCCCCCCCTTCCTCCCCCCCCCCCCCCCCCCCCCCCCCCCCTCCCCCCCCCCCCCCCCCCCCCCCCACCCCCCCCCCCCCACCCCCCCCCCCCCCCCCCCCCCCCCCCCCCCCCCCCCCCAGCCCCCCCCCCCCCCCCCACCCCCCCCCGCAGCTTGCATGTAGCTGTGCAGCTCCAGGTTCAAAGGTCCAAAGCGCGAGGAAAATCTGCGCTGAAACTGTGTTATTCGTTAGTTGCTCAGTAACATTTTTGTGAATTTTTTAAAGGCATGTGACAATGTGATACGTGCATCTTCCCAAATTAGTAATGAGAATCATTTATAAATCTGCATGCTCTTGTCAACAAAAAGAAGCACTGAGCTCTTCCTGCAGGTTTCTGCCAAAATAAAAGCCAAGCAAAAGCAACAACTCCATAGACATTCATAAATGATAGTATTGTAATTTTACTGTCGTTCTGTAAAATAAAATAAAAAGTAAGACAATAATAATAATAATAATTACCCTATAACAGCTCTATTAATACATTTATCGAGCTGAATAACATTCACATATAGTGTTCAAATTGGGATCTGTAATATATTCTAATGTTTTAAAATAATTATCTTCTGCTCAGCAAGACTGCCTTTATTTCTACAGTAAAAAATACATGCCTGATTCAAGTCTCAAAAATTGTCAAAATAGGCCTACATGGGGGGGGGAATGTGAAAAACCATGTTCGGTATATGGCCCAGTGTTTCCTTTTGTTCGGCTTCGGCCAAGAATTTTCATTTCGGTGCATCCCTAATAATAATGAAGGTTAAAATGTACTGTGTTACGACCCATTTTTACTAGGGTACGAGACGAAAGAGTGATGTAACGGGATTCCGACCACAGCCAACAGATCACCAAAGACAAATAACAGTTTTAAATAATTTATTAAATAAGAATGAAATTAATGAAAGGAGCTTTAGCTTCGGAGAGGGCCATAGCCAAAATAATAAACAAAACCACTAATAAAATAAAGAAAAGATTTAGATGGCCTAATTATAAAGAAAAAAAAATACAATTCAACTTCCCTAACTCCCTAAACAAAAACACCTCGCAAAATTAGGTCAAAGTAAAGGGCAGACCCCTCCTACGCTCCCAGGACTTTCTCAGAATATAAAAACAATAAATCAGACATATAGTCCATGGGCCAAGCCAGAATTTGGTACCACCTAAGGTGGCAAAATCTCTTTGGTACCAGTTTGTTTGTAGAGTCCATATAAGTACTTTGAAACATGGTAACCATTTCAAATGAGTAGCTTTACTAATCTTTTGGGACAATCATTATTTTTGCCATTATCGTCCTACAGTATCTGCACAGCAGGTTTGTATGAAGTCTATTGTAAGAGGTAGCCATACATGCTATATGTTGATTTTTTCAGGACAGTCAGGGCTATCCAGATCTGCCATAATTTTACATGATATTTGTTGTATACGTTTTATATTAGACTTCGTATTAAAGAAAACTATTTATTTGCATCTATTAAATTGTTATATTTGTATATCTATCTCAAAAGATATTGATGTTAGGGGGGATATCTTTTCAGATATGGATAGACAAGACTGTCTGTAATCTGGTGATATCAGAACCATGATGGTGGGACAATCCATGACCTAGCAATTTGAAGAAATATGTATGTACTGTATATGAAATAGTATATTATGCAACATCAACGACTGGTGCTAGTTTCAAAACCAGATTACTCCACCATACTTCATTGTACAGATAAGCCACTAGGATCATCTGAAAAGGAGAGTCCTGCTGTTTATTTTGATATGTGTTACCCTGGGAGGCTACAAGCACTTCGCGACTTATTCAGCTATGACTCAGCTGTGTGAAAATGAGTGAAGAAATGACCGATGATTGCAACTTTGTTTAATTTGATGCATTTTCAAATCAAGATTACTCCGACCATCTTTGTTCTACAAGCAAGGTAGCGTCACTCTGAAGCAGAAGGTCCAGTCTTTCATTTGATACCCGTTTTATACAATAACAACTTCGTGAGTAATTAAAAAAAAGATTGATGAGTGTGTGGAGATGCAGAGATGGAAGTAGTTTAAGACGGCTGAAATTTCATGTGATTTCAAAACCAGATTACTTCACAATACTTTGTTGCACAGACTAGCACATAGCATCATTGGAAACGGCTAGTCCTGATGCTATTTTTAGCACCACATATTTAAATGTTCCTTGTTCTTGATATACCGGTATTTCTGTTATTTCAGAGCAATGTACATCGCAGAATAGAGAAGTATGGCAGAACAAAGTGCATGTGGTACACAGCCAGAGTGTTTAATACACTGTTCGGATGATGACTCTAATCTTGTGGCACCTACGAATATAGATTCATGGAACACACTACTCAGAGCAGCTAAAATAAGAGGCTACAGCCCCATCCTTGATCTTGCTAAAGACCTACCTGAAGGTAGCATACCATCAGTATTGTATCACAGGAAATGTCGTAGCATCTTCACTATGAAGAAACTGCTTGACAGCATCCTTGCAAAAGAAAGTTCTGCAGAAAGATCTCTCACAGAAGACATAAGAACATCCACTAGACAAGGTCCACCGGCATCAAGGGTGTATGAGGCCAAATGTATATTTTGTGACAAATGTAGCAAGTATTTGAAAGGTCAAAGGACAAAAGAGAGCCTGACAAAATGCAGAGAGTTGAGAGCTGATGATACAATCAGGAGAGCGGCTGTCAGGAAAGGTGACAACAGAATGCTAGCCATAGTCAGCCGTGAACTAGTAGCAGCTGAAGGTCATTATCACAGATCCTGTTACAGGGTGTACACAAAGGATCCAAATACAGACATAGACAAAGGTGAAATTAACTTGGACCAAGCAGAATGTCATTATGAAGCAGCAGAAAGAATGGCGCTCTATAAAGTTTTTGCATACATTAGGGAAGGACTGATTGAACATCCTACAGTGGTACCATTCACAGACCTGACCTCTAAACTGGTGACAGAAATGGCTGAATGTGGTGTAACACAAGTGGCACCTTCTACAAAGAAACACCTACGTCGCAAGGTTGAAGCTGAATTTGGTGAATCTTTACACATCATACCAAATGACAAAGGAAAGCTGTTGGTATACCCTGACAATTTGACAATGGATGAACTTGTAAAGGTTTGCCAGAAATTAAAAGATGAACTGAAGGAGCACAAATCAAGCGTTAGCGAAGACATCATATCGCAAGTGGCACTGAAGATCAGAGGTGATATTCGGAACCAAGATATTACTCGAGCATGGCCACCACATGCGTCAGATCTTGAGATGAAGCTAGCAGAGAACCGAGTAAAGCTTCAGGACAAGCAGCTATTTGCAACCTGTGGAGAGAGATGTTATTGTCTGACCAAAAAAGACTGGAATGTTGTTGAAGAGCTGAAATCTTCCCATGAGGAGGCGGATACCCGTATGCTCCTACATGCAAATCATGCTAGCCAGAATGGCTATCAAACCACAGTTATTGTGAGTGAGGATACGGATGTCATGATCCTTTGTCTTGGATGCTGTAAGAAGATAAACTGCCCCCTTTATCAGAAATCTGGCACTCAGAATCGAACAAGGTACATCAACATCAGCAACCTTGCTCAGCTCCTTGGAGATGACCTCTGTGATGCTCTTATAGGGGTACATGCCTTTACGGGTTGTGATAGCGTAAGTGCTTTTGCAGGACGAGGAAAACTTACCGCTCTCAAACTTGTGAAAGGAAACAGGACATTCCAAGAGTCCTTCAAATCCCTGGGAACATCCTGGGATGTATCAGAGGAATTATACAGTAACATGGAATCATTTGTCTGCAGGATGTATGCACCATCGTCTAGTGTATGTGATGTCAATGATCTACGTTACCTGCTATTCTGTACCAAAAGGGGTGAAGTGGAGTCCAGCCTACTTCCCCCTTGCAGGGACTGCTTAAAGCTGCATATACAGCGTGCCAATTACCAGGCAGCTGTCTGGAGGCACTGTCTGGAAGGACAGCCAGACATACCCGAACCAAAAGGACATGGATGGACAACTGATGACAAAGGTATGCTTATAATAAATACAATAATTACATTTTCTAATAACTAATAATAAAATAGTATAAATATGTATAGGTTATTTCTAGACATTTGGACACCTCACTGAAATGGATGAGAAATATCTTCCACTTATTTGTACAGGTATGCTGATGTTAGACTGGATGCGGGGACCCCCAGCACCAATGGCTGTTCTGGAGCTTATGGCCTGCAAGTGTTCACGGACCTGCCAGCTTTCCGACTGTTCCTGTCTTGCCAACAAATTAAAGTGCACAGAAATGTGCAAGCTACAAACCTGCAGCAATCAGAGGGAGGAGGAGGAGGAGGATACTGATGTCATGAAACTGGTTGAATATGATGATGATGACGATGATGATGATGATGATGATGAATAAACAGAAACAGTTTGCAATGACCAAATAAGTTCATGAACAAGGTAGAATTATTTTGTTTTTCTTTGTATGACATGTTCTGTTCAAATAAAGTAACAAGATTTTTTCATTCTTTGGCTCAACGGTTAGTGTCATTGAAAGCTGATTTCTGTGACAAAGCTACCACTAACAAAAGGTTATCATGTTGTAATATCATCTAGAGATTTGTACAAAAAAAAAATCATACTAGAATTTGCCACCTTGGGTGGTACCAATTAGTGAAAATTGTGGCCTGGGCCCACGGACTAATAGCAAGAACCATGTACAACAACCACAATGCTGTTGGTGATCTGTCGACGGAGACGGAATCCGGAGCTCCTCACGCCACGGAAGCAAACGCCAGAGTGTTGGTAGCACCGCCCTTTTTAAAGTCATCTGCTTCAGGATTCGCCAATCACGTTCCTTGATGAACAGCCAATACCTGCACACATGCACCAATACAGAAAACAACACCCACAAAAATAACAATGCCAGGTATCATAACAACTGATTTGTTAAAATTACACTTAATTAAGTTTTAAAATAATAAAGTCACAATTACATAATACTATTTCTACTTCTGGCAGCCATATCACCCTGTAAGCCATGCATACAGCACCGGACATGACAGGTTTTCTGGTACGCAAAACAAGTACTTTAAAAGAATTCCTTAGCTTATTACCGTTACTGTGGCAGCCAACAACAGCACAGCAACCCTGTGCACATTTTTATATTTAGTTATATTGAAAAAGTTTCAATTCAGTCCATCCTTTTTACCCCGTTTTAACATGGATTTCTATGTAGCTGTCGGGCAAGATGGCAGATAGCAGTGGCGGCACATAATATCTGCATTCTGATTGGTCAGATCGCCTGTCAATCAAGCTCCCTGTGAACGGTCAATTGCACTGTGAAATAAACGAAAATTAGTATTTCACATGTATATTATTTTACCTCACTCTAAAGTAGGGAAATTGCTTTTGTCCTAATTTCTACACTTGCAAGTAGGGCCTAAAATTAACTTTTTGCCACATCTGCCAGAGGCTGGTGACTTGAGAAAATTTACCAGCCTGTCTTGTAAATCAGTAAAGGTTCTTGTATTTGTTTCGAGTAATGATTGATTCAATTCCTTACACATTGTATCAACAGCTTATTGTTATTGTCCATTTTTTTCCTGCTGATTCTGCTTGTATTAAGAATAATGTCATAATTTTAGTTCTGGAAGCTATTTGATTTTGGGGCTTTGCATTTTTTATTTATTAAAGTTCATTAAAGTTTAATAAATTGTATTTCACCTGATAGTGCGTCTATGCCAGAAATATCCGATCCAGCCCCGGATGCCAGATCCTATGGGGGTAGAATTGTGGGCATATTCCAAAATTAAATGTAAAGAGATTATAAGAAACATATTTACATTAATTTGTGGATCATAATCTATTTATTTGGAATAATGCAATAATTCTACCCCATAGTGTTTGATTGTGTTTTGTGATTAATGATGACACTCATGTGTGCTGAAGATCATCCTGGTCCTACAGAGATTTCAAGAGACTCCATTCATCTCAGTCATCACACACACACTTATCAGTGACTGGTTACTAAAGAATCGCTGTCTCTGATGTTTGGGTTAGCTATGTACAGCAAGCGTAAAGCCTCCAACGGGGGCGCGCACGCTGTATACGTTCTCTACGTCAGTCACATTGCTCTTTCGGTTTCAACAAGGTTCAAAGCGTCGGTGATGGCAGCACAGATCGCGTAAGATTTCAGTTTAACCAAACTGTACTAACTAACAAACTTTAAATACAACATCTTATTATTTTAGTAGTTGCATGAAATTAGAGGGGGGGGGATATTGAGAAGCAAGAAGTTAGCGGATAAAAAAGGTATCAATTAATGTTCGTAATACATTGATCATATATATATATTATATTTCTATTCTATATATATATATTATATCTATCTAATATATATATATGATCTATATATATATTATATATATACACACACACACACAAAAATATATTCATTAGTTTTCTCAGATGATGCGGAGCTGAGCCGCGCCCTCTGTAGGTCTACTAACTGACCACCTTTAAAATACCCATTATAATCTAAACAATTGTCTCTCTTATTAAACTTTGTTTCAGTAGTTGCTTGAAATTATAATATTGGCAATAGCTTGCGTAAAACACATATTTAATGAAAATAAAATGGATGATACTTTGCAATTAATGTTTTGTAGCCATTATGAATAACTTATTGCATGACACTGAAATGTCAGCTACTAAAATGAATGGAAAAACCTTCATCATGGGCTATTTGGCATTATTTCTCACTGTATCCAGTACTGGTGTATTGCTGTATTTGACGAGTTTCATTACAGATGTTCTCGTTAGTTGTGCAGATGATGCTGCAGCCGCACCCCTCACTAAAAGCTCTCACACACTGCACACATTCACCATCTACAGCAACTCAACACTAATCTGATTGAGCCACAGTCAACTGCGCCTACAGATAACAATAATAATACAAATAATTAAAAACACGGCGGCTCTTTAGAATTTTTCGACAGTTAAAGATGGATCTTTAATTTATTTACAGTTTAATAATAATAAGAATAATAATCGATAGTAGCTGTAGGATCACATGCATAAATACAAACATAATTATTCTGGTGATATTGTCTGAGAAACAGTGATGTGACTGAGTGTATATTGATATTATATTTGATAAAAAATGTATTTATGCTAATGAAGTGAGTATATTTTTCATAATTAACAAGAAATACTAAGTAAGTATTAATAAAGGTGCTGAGGACTGACACTTGAGAGACACAAACTTTAATACCATCTCCATTTCTTCTGTTTATTCAGGACTTTTACTCTGTTCATCTTTACTCGCGTCTCCAAACACTGACAATCAGCTCAATGAACAGACGAGAGTTTATCACTGAACTTCAGCATGTGAAGAAATCATTCTGATAAAGATTTGATCATGACAGACACTGGAGAAACTCAAAAATAAAAAGCAATAAAAAGCTAATTCAGACACTGACGTACACACAAACATATCCGTCACATACATGTACTTTATCTTACATGCACCTTATTTGTCTCTGAACAGACAGCAGATCTTTGTGATTATCGTGGTGATTCATTTCTGAAAGCATCATTCAGAAAGTGAAAGTAAAGTTCAGATTGCTGGAGCTCAAACAGTGAAAATGGCTTCACTAACTGTATCTGAAAAAGAGCTGTCTTGTCCAGTGTGCTGTGAAATCTTCAAGACTCCTGTTCTTTTATCATGTAGTCACAGTTTCTGTAAAGAGTGTCTTCAACAGTTCTGGAGAATCAAGAAAACTCAGGAGTGTCCCGTCTGCAGGAGAAGATCCTCCATGTAATCTAGTGTTAAAAAACTTGTGTGAGTCGTTCCTGAAGCAGAGAAATGAGAGGCGTTCATCAGGATCTGAGGAGATCTGCAGTTTACACAGTGAGAGATTCAAACTCTTCTGTCTGGAGGACAAACAGCCGGTGTGTTTAGTGTGCAGAGATTCACAACAACACAACAATCATAAATTCAGACCCATCAGTGAAGCGGTTTCATCATATAAGGTAAGACAAATGAGTTTGTCAACTTCATGCTGTTGAAAAGGCTATTTAAGTGTTGATTTGATTGAACGGGACTGCAGTGATCTGAACTCCATTATCAATGCAGTTTCACAAAATTGGGTAAACTAGTAACTATGGTGGCAAATAAAGGCACAGGCCCAGTTGGTATTGAATAACTATTTTGCTTCAATAAATAACATTTCAATTTACAAACTGTGCTTTGTCTTCACTCAGGTTGCCTTTGTTTTATGGCAGGTTATAATTTCTGAATTAATTTACTATGAGATTCACACAAAAACAGAAGTAATCAGGATTTACAGGACTTTTGCACTGCATTATGATCATGTCACTGTATTGTCTTCTCGTTTTTTCACTGTAATCTGGTGTTTAATGTATGTTTGTTTAATTCTAGGTGGAGCTCAATACAGCACTGAAATCATTACAAGAGAAACTAAAACGCAATGAAACAATGAAAGGAGAGTTTGATGAAACAGTTCAACACATCAAGGTGAGGAAACAGAATCCAGAGTCATCTTCATTACAGCTGTAGATCACTATATACAGTTATGATCTGATATATTTAATATAATGGACTCCAGTTGATTATTTGTGTAAATGACATTAATCAATCTGCTTCTGGATGCGTTATATGTCGGTATCTGTGTTTCTCTCAGATCTGAATGATGTGATTGTGTTGATGTGTGTCGATGGAGACGATTGAAGTGAATGTGGTTTGATTTCAGTCTCAAGCTGAGCACACAGAGCATCAGATTAAACGGCATTTTGAGAAGCTTCATCAGTTTCTCAGAGATGAAGAAGAAGCTACAATCACTGCACTGAGGGAGGAAGAGGAGCAGAAGAAGCAGATGATGAAGGAGAAGCTGGAGGAGATGAACAGACACATCTCAGCTCTTTCACACACAATCAAAGACATAGAGGAGATGATGAAAGCCAGTGACGTCTGCTTTCTGAAGGTCTGATCAGATGATTGATTGATTGATTGATTGGTTGATGATTGATTGAGTTGTTGATGATCAATGGTGTGTTTGTTCTGCAGGAGTTTCCAGTCTCAATGGAAAGGTGAGTGATCTGCTGCTGTCTCTGCTCTCTCTGCTTCTGATCCAAAGCCACTGCAGTTCTGATCCTGAATGTTCTTCCAGAGTCCAGATCTCATCACAGCCGGATCCACAGACTCCTTCTGGAGCTTTGATTCATGTGCCACGTTACTTGGGCAACCTGCCCTTCAGAGTCTGGAAGAAGATGCAGGACATGGTCCAGAACAGTGAGTCTGACTGCAGAAGATCTGAGCTCGCATACACACTGGAAATGATGCAATATTGACAGATTTCAGCATTACGTGTGAAGAACCAGATTATCTACTGCACCAAAATCAGTAGCTCACTTTGTGATGATGTCACAATGAAATAACTAAATTGCAATGAATTGTTTATCCGTCGTGCATTTATCAGTCATCATTTATATGTGAAATTACTCTGTGATCATTATCTACAAATATCAAAAATGTCAATATTTATTGGATCTACAGTCATTTTTATAATGAACGAATTAAGATGATAACCTCTTTAGTCCAGCCCTTTTTACCTTTATCTGGCTGACGTGCATCACTCACGGCAAGATGGCGGCGGCAGCCGGGAGGCATTCGGAAGGGCTCATCTCTATGCCCTAATCAATTCAAAGGGTTTACCCTCCGGAGTGAGAGCTTTGAAGGGTTGAAGGGTGTGGGGGACCAAACAACTGTTTCTTGAAGTGCCCTTCTGCGTCATCATCATGTGCCCACACGGAGGTGCCGTCATCGTGCAAAGGATCATGGGAGCCCGAAGTGTCCATCAGTTGTACCCTTCGAAATCATTCATTCATTTCAATTAGTTGCCAAAATAACTTTTCTAATTTATATTTCATTTTAATTGTTAGATTTACTACTAAATCTACTAATTATTATTTATATTATTTTAGCTTTATTTTAATGAAAATAATATTAATAGTTTTAGTTGTAGCGTTAACAATATAAGCAAGATTATTATTTAACTGCACCATTGTGGAATAATACCTACTGTTTATTTATTATTTTAATAAGTAGGCAGCATTCAGTAAAGAGCTTTGTGATTCATACAAGAGAAACGCTGAGGAAAATTATATGGATATGAACATTACTTCTGCATTATTACATTGATAATCTGGAATGAATATGAAAGCACTGTGTAAAGTTCTCTTCAAAGGTAAGATTTTGCATTAAACACAGCTCACTTAATATAAATTACAGTGTAAATTAAATTAATCTCTTTTCAGTATGTGTCACTCACTGTTTCTGGTTGAACTTTCAGTATTAATAAGTCACACAGAGAATGACTGACAGTGATGGGAGGAAAATGTCTGATGTGTTTGATCAACAGCACGAGTGTCATAATTCATAATCATCTGTGTTGGGTTCACTCTTGATCATTATATGAACATCAGAATAACAGCATCTGTTGATTGTGTCTCTTCAGCTCCTGTGATTCTGGATCCAAACACTGCAGATCCACGTCTCGTTCTGTCTGATGATCTGACCAGTGTGAGAGACAGCTGTGATGATCAACCTGTTCCTGATAATCCAGAGAGATTTAAACATTATTTCTGTGTTCTGGGTTCGGAGGGTTTTAACTCAGGAACACACTGCTGGGATGTGGAGGTTAAACTGAGTCAATACTGGAGACTTACAGCATCAAACCGGAGGAAGGGAGGTGTTTTCTTTAACACTGATGTCTGGTGTGTGAGGTACAGATGGTCTTTTGTTACTGGTTTTGGTGTTGAACAGCAGCTTGATCGTGTGAGAGTGAATCTGGACTATGACGGAGGAACAGTGTCATTCTCTGATCCTGTAACTAACACACATCTACACACATTCACAACCACCTTCACTGACACGCTCTTCCCGTTCTTCTGGTGTCATTTTTATTCCTCTCTGGGGATCTTAGCGATCAATAGTCAGTAATCATTACTCCTGCAGCTCTGGATCATGTTTCAACATCTAATCACATGAGTACGAGACTTTTGATCCGAATATCAGTACGGTTGTGATTGATAGTTAGTTGAACTCTGATCACTGATGGATATTAAAGGGGTTATCTGATGCTACATGCACTTTTACAAGTTGTTTGAATGAAATGTGTTACCACCCTAAATGATAAAAAAAAAAAAATCTGGTTAAATGTTTTCCCCTTTTTCAAATCGAGCCGATCTTAGATGCCTGTCTGTGTGACATCACAAAAACGGGCCCCTCCCACTATAGTTTGATTGACAGTGGTGTTTCAGCACAGACTGGACTGGCGTCTTATCTTAGACCCACCCTGAGTGACTGTCATCAGTCCACCAATGTTTCACCGCCGGAGCAGATGTAGACAAGAATGACTCCTAAGCGATTGAGGTGTTCTGTTATTGGATGAAATAATGAACATAGCAATCGTCATTTACTCCCGACATCTGAGCCGCTGAACTCGCAGTGGATTACGTTTGTTTCTGAAGAGAATGCGCCCCCGATCTACATAAATGCTTCTATGTTCACTCAAATCATTCATGATCCAGACTCATCTACAGAATAAGGTTTTTTTAATGAATCTTTGCAAATAGCCTTTCCTAATAATGTGCTAATTAGCAAGTTTCACGATGAATGCAGCTAATGCCGAGTTCACACTGCACGATTTTCAAAGACGCATCACTGTTGGTTTCCACACTGAAACGACTCTCTGGGTACGCATTCAGTTGCTGCGTTTTCCACATTGCACATGTCGGCGACAGGGGGTTTCACATTCCATGACTTCACAATAGGAAGAATCGCCGACAGCTCTGTCTGGTGCAGGGTTGCCAGGTTTTCACAACAAAACCTGCCCAATTACTACTCAAAACTAGCCTGAAAATAGCCCAATTGCTTTCGAGGGGGTCCCCCGCGTTCGGGGGGGGGGGGTAAAATATTTGTTTTTGGCGGGGTTCTCCTGGTACAATTCACATTCCAGGGCCTAAATATCACGTTATTGGAGTCGCTTCAACCTTCTGACATAAAAAACAACCGGCAGCAATTGCGGATTTGGCAACACTGGTCTGCAAACATATAACTTGTTTCATATAACTTCTCCCCGAACTTCCCGCTGCCCTGTAGCTTGGTCTCTCATTGGCTGTAGGTCATCGCCAATGTGTTTTTCAGTCAGAACTCATTTCACACTGCGTGATTGTGAATCGCCGACAGCTCCAGATATTTAGCATGTCAAATATTTCACGGCCGTCGGCGATGTGTCGGCGATTCCCTCAGATCGCGTCTTTGATAATTCACACTGCGTGATTGTCACTCGCGTGAACTAGCACCGATTTGCCTCCGATTACGGGCATTTGTCGGCGATTTCGCAAAACCTGTCAGCGAGTGAAAATTGTGTGCTAAAATCTCTATGAATGCGGCTAAAGTAAACAGTCTTTCTGAGAGCAGCTCGGAAGAGAGGGGGGGTGGGGTCAGCAGAGCTCATTAACATTTAAAGGGAAATGCTACAAAATGGCTTGATCTAAAAAGAGTGGTGTTTTTTACACTATCATTGAGAAATTTTAACCAAACTATGTTACAGACTTTTCTTTAAGACCCTAAAGAATCATATCAGCTTGTGGAAAATGGGCATCCGATGACCCCTTTAATCAAACTGTTAAAAATTCTGATT